>OY728143.1:1997393440-1998014232 GCA_963277665.1 Viscum album | reverse complement strand
AGTTGATTTGATTGGATGTGTTTGTTGGATGTATTTTTTGTCCACATATTAATTGGAAGAAAATACAATATATGTATTGAAGTAGGGTGGAGTAGAAGAGCCCGATAAATATGAATGATGATTTTTACCATACATTTTGGTAATTAATATTGGAATAGTTATACATGAAAACCTAGTAGGATAGATTAAAGAAAAAATCCATTAACATCTGATGATTGTAGTGCAGTTCTTCTAGCTAATGGTAGGTACTGATTAGTTTGGTGTATACCACCATCCAAAATTTTATATATAATTCATGTAGTTGAGTTGTTAAATATATGGTAAATTTAAGTGTAGAGAATCTAGTCATAACTGAATACCACTTGTAATTTTTTTTTAAATTATGAAAAGTTGGTTGCTGAACTGATCCAATAATAGCTTGTACGGTTATACATAATGGTATAGATTGAAGAAAACTCAAGGTGTTCTAGATGAAAGTAATTTGACGTGTAGAAAACCATCCAAAGGTTCTTGAACAACAAATATATTATTATCAGTTATTTTTAGTCTATGGATGAGGATTTATAAATTATGATTTAATGTTGAGGAAGAATCCATCTAAAATATGGAATCTATCTAGATATGAATTTTGGATGCATTTTTAAGGTGGTATGTTTGTTGTGTTTGATTCATTTTTCAATAGACAAATCATATTAAAAATCATATTAAATGGATTATAATTTTTGTGGTGATTTTGTGGAGGCTATTTGGAGGAATTTAGAATAATTCTGAAGGTTTTTTGAAGTATTTTGTAATTTTGGGAATTAGAATCTAAAAAGTTTCCAAGTCCCCGGAATTTCAATAGAGTCACATAGTGTAGAGGATATTGAAATGTGATAAATTAATTAAATGAAAAGAGTAACTTGTGACATCATAAGATTAAGTGGTTACATTAAAATAATATATTTTTTATATTATATGAGTAATTACAAAATTTGGAGGGATGAATTGGAGTTTATAAGAGTAAATATTAGTTTTAGAAGTTTAAGATGTAAGTTTAGAAGGGATAGTCCCACCTAAAAATGGTAATGAGGAATATAAGAAGTGACCTGCCTAAATTTGGAAGACATTTCTATGAGTATTTAAGAATTTTATAAAGTTTTTAAGATATTTCTAAGAGATTATTAGAATTTTATTGATCATTTTAATACTTATCATTAAGATCATATGAATTCAACAGTTCGAAAGAGTTATTTGAGTTCATAGTGATTGACAATTTGTGAAGAATCTGAAAGTAATAATTTTGGATTATTTCTAAACGTTATAAGGTTGAAATTTGCAGAGTTCATGTACTATGTAGAGTTTATGGATAAAGTTCACTGAGTTAAAGTATTTCATAAGGTTCAATTATGAGAATATCATATGGTTCTAGCCAAACTTCGTAGGGTTATGACTTCATCGAGTATAACGATTTATAGAATCAATAATAATGTAGACCATAAAACATTATATGAACATAGGATTTAATAAAATTCAAAAATTATTAGGGTTACAAAAAAATCATAGATTTATCATTACAGAGTTGATATCAATATAAAGTTACACATTTTTCAAATATTTTTAGAATCAACTCTGAATTGTGAAAATAAAAAATAATATATTCTAAAAATACTGAATGATTTATTTTTATATTTTCATCTAGGAATTAATATCAATTTAAAGGATTTTTATTCATGCTCATGTTCAAGGATTAAAAAATTCAATGGTATATTTTGAGTTCATGATTTATATATATATATCCATAAACAGATGGAAGATGTCTTTAAAAGAATTAAGTGCAGTGGGTTTTGTGGAAGGGATTTGAAGTGAAGAATATTAAAATATTTTTGGATGATTTTATGGGGGGCTATTACGGCTTATATAAAAGGTGATTTCAAATAGAAATATTTTAAATTCAATAATATGAGGAATTTGGATGATGATTCAAGAGTTGTTGACTCAAATTATGAATATGGTCAAAATATGAGATATTTCAATAAATGATATATTGAAATGATATTTATGATATATGATGAATATTAAAGGAAGAAGATGAGGGGATGATAAGTGTGTAGAAATAATAAAATAAAATAAAATATATCTTAAATAGTGCTATTATTCTAAATAAACAAATCCAGTCAATAAAGAAATAAAAATAACCTGATGCTGCTTTGTAAAGAAAAATAATCAGTTTACTTACAAACAAGAATTACCAGATGATGTCAAGGAGACATCATCTTCCCATAAAGTATGTTTGGATACAAATATAAAGAAATATATTAAGTGATCTATTATTATATTGTAAATATTTGTAGATGTTTTAAAAGAAGAGGGAATATGATGTTTTGTGGAGGGAATTTACCTGATCCTATCAATCAAGCGAGTTGAAGTAGAAATCATAAAATAAAGAACACATTCAGATATCTATACTTGTAATATTAATTACTTCTAAAGATGAATACTATGGATGGAGAATAATTATATACTCACTACAATGTATGTAATAGAAGATGAAGAATAAGGAACTTCAAGAGAGCATGAAGAAGAAGAATGAAGCATCACAATGACAACTTAGTTAAATTATCTTCATGTGTATGACTATTTTTTTGTTGAAAAACACATTAAATTGTAGAAAAATTTTAGAAGGTATTATGATAAAAAAGTGAGATAATATATTTGTGATAGGGTAAAAATTATTCGGTTGTTGAGATTAATTCCTTTTCCACATATAAAGTGCAGTGGACCATATGTTAGGTTTAAGGATAATCCATAGCTTAACCACTTATAATTCATTAATGGATACTAGTCAAAATTGAATAGATGGGATGATTTTGAATAGATATAGGATGTATTCCCACACATAAGGGGTGAACATTATAAAAATTACATCTTCTTATAATAACTTATTTCCTACATTTCTTGTTTTATTTATGTATTGTGTCAAAAAATCAGATCCACTAATATTATTAACTAGAAATAATGGTTTAAAATCAAAAGAGTGTGTAAAATATTAAAAGGGAATTTGGAAATTAGTAAATATTAATCCAAAATTGATTCAACCCCCCTCTCTGGTGTCCCAATGGTTTCATGGGCTCTATAATTAGCATTAGAGATGGTTTCCTATGGTAATATTTATATTATTTTAAGTTTGAGTAATTTCTTTTGAAATATATGATGTGATGATGATTTTTCAAAATTATCCCCTAATGGAGTACTCAGTCCCCATGTGTATTGAAGCTTAAGTAAATGTATCAATGAGGAATTTGAGGATCCATATGAAAAGAGGGGATGCAAATAAATAAAATAATTCCATGTTAAAGGTAGACACACCATAAAATGAAGGTATTCAAAATAGTTTTCATTCTATTAAGTTTGTTGATAGTGATTCTTATGAGATTCATGTTTGTGATATGATGAAGATGTGTCTATTAAATCACTCATTTATTATAATAATTAAATCAAGTATTATCTTAGAGTGGTCCCTATTGAATATTCTACATACATATATGAATAAATCAAGGGGAATTAATATGATAAATCACAAGTGGATTCAAAATAAAATTAAATAGAAGATGCACTGGATAAAAAGGTAAGAACCTGTGTCACCCTTATAATGTTTATTAAATCCAAGGAGCAATGTGTATCAAATTGTAATATATATATATGTCACTATAGAGGAAGCAAAAAGTCGTACATGTGGGGAGACAATCATAGTAAAGTAATTTGTTTTCTTGAAAAGCTACACATGATTTCTATGGATATCAAAGAAGCATGACATGAGGTTAAATTTAAGATAATTTCAAAAAATGATAAATCTTATCTTTTGGAAAATAAAGTGAATGAATAATAGATTTTAAAGTTGAAAGATGAATGTGAAGAAAGGGTGAAATAACATGAAGACCAAACGAATTTTCAAAAATTTTAAATACATGGAGTTAGAAGTAAAGCCATGAAATCACAAAGTCATACAAGTTGAATATTCACACACTACTGGAATTAGATGTATTTGCGATGGGATCCCATCGCAAGTAGGCTTTAGCGACGGGCCCCTGTCGCAAATATCCTGGTGGATAAAACGGCGTCGCAAATATTATTTTTTGCGACGGGCCCGTCGCAAAAAATAGTATTTGCAATGGGAAAAGACCCTGTTAAAAATAAGTCTCTGATTATATACATTATATATAAATAAACCTTTTACGACATGCCCATCGCAAATACTATTTGTGATAGGGAACTACCCCATCACAAATAAGCCCTTGATTATATACATTATATATATATAAATCTTTTACGATGGACCCGTCGCCCCGTCACAAATACTACTAATAAAAAATTATATTTAAATTATTTGCGATGGGAACCCATCATAAAAGGTCTCATCGCAAATACTAACCATAATAAAAAAATATTTAATAAAATTATGATTAATGAAAAAATCTTATTAATATTATTAAAATAATAAAAAAATAAAAAATATTATTATTAATAAAATTAACAAATATTAAAAAATATAACACAAAAAAAATATATTTAATAAAATTATGATTCATAAAAAATTAATATTAATTTTATTAAAATAATAAAAAAATAAAAAATTATTATAATTCTCAATATTTACAAAAAAAATATAAAAAAATCATAAAATTTTATTATTATTAGTAAAATAATCAAATATTAAAAAATATAATACTAATAATAAATAGTAAAATATTAAAAAAAATTAAATTATGCAATATTTGCACCCATATAAAAGACAGAAACTGTAAATAGTTCATATTACAATAAATCTTCAATTCAAATGTCTTGAACATAAAAAAATCACTAGGGGTCATCTTCTCTAGGAGGTGGAGGAGCTGTAGGAGATGGTGTAGGAAACTCCATCCCTAAACTACAAGTCAGACGGCGCATGTACTCCATCTACTCATGATGCTGCTGCTACTGTTGTTGCTTCCATTGACGCATCTCCTCCTCGTGCTGCTGCTGCTACTGCTGCTGCTGCCACCAACACATCTCTCCATGCTGCTTCTACAAGCTCTCTATAAGCTCAGACTGAGTTTGAAACTGCTCCTGATACTGTGAGGTAGAAGATAATACCTCTCCATGAGCTTCTCTCGAGTTAGATGCCGACATCGCAAAAGTACAATAATAATTACCAGGAGTCAAATGAGAGCCGATACCAACTACTCGACCCTTTTCAAAGCCATACTGATTCTCCTGTATCCATGTCGCCTCATTGAAATAGTGGGCACTAGTCTGCTCAGTCGTCTCATCCTGACTCTCAGCCTGTGTCTGAGAGGTCGTAGCCTCATATGACTTCTTCAACTTCAATTTGAAATTAAAATGGTGAAAATATTATATGCAGTTAATTGTGAAACTGCAAAAAATTAATAACCACAATCTGATGATGTTGATCACCTCTAATCTCTCTAGTGGCTGGATCACTATACATCCTCTGATAAACGTCAAACTCCATAATATAGAGATGCTCAAATTCCTATAAAATTATAAAATAAATTGTTTATATTTAATGTTATATAAAATATTTAAAAAATATACTTAGCAAATACTCTCTATGCGTACTGAATGTACGACTACCAGCTTGATACGTCACCTCCTGTCTCCCCCGGTTCTATTGTCCCACTAAATATCTCCTCTGAAATCCACCACCCAACTAGTATAAACATAATCCATTAAAACATGAAATTAAATGTACTCTGGTCGGTGGGCTCTACACGACTCATCAAATTTTGTCACTCCTGCTTTCTTAATGGTTGTTCTTCTCAAATTGTGAAAAAACTGACAGAAACGGTCACACATAGACACCTTCCATGCCGCGTGGATAGCGTCACACATGCTATCATTGATGAGATACCATAAACCCTATAAATAATTTACAATATCAAGTTATTAATAAAATAAATTTCAAAATAAATATTCTTTATTTACGTACCATCCAATGATCGAACATGTCGTGCCCCACATCAACATGAATATGTTCCCATGTGATCCATGGCTGAGAAAAATAATTGTGCAAGATAGTGCTCCCCTGTCCAATAGCTACATGTGAAAAACTGTGAAAAAGGAATAAATAGTCAAACAATTAGTATATATATAAATAAATTAATGAAAACTAACTAAAATAGACATGTTAGCATTCCTAAAAGTGTGTGGATCGAAGCCAATACGTGGACGTCGCTCGAGGATAGGGTCAGGAATCATCAGTCACACAAGACCGCACCGCCTCCACATACCCTCTGAACCATTAGTTGGGTGAGCGTCAGATGGTCCACAATCCCCCTCATCCAAAGGTAGATCAACCTCCTACAAATCGTGAAATAGATCAGGATCCATCTGCAACACAAAATGATTATTGTTAGTAGATAGTTGAAAATAACTATTATATATATATAATAGGTATGATTGTAACTAGCTTTTAACTGTTTCAATTTCCATATTCATCCTCATCTCCATAGCTGTTAATGTCAATGTATTCATCTTCCTCCTCAACATCATCAATATCCATATGAGTTTTAGTTTCATCATCTCTTATAATTTAAAATTCATTTGTAACATCATTAACATCTTCGTCATCATCAATCCTTAATTATGGAGTGTCATCATCAATATTCACGTCTCTTTGTGAAAAATATGGATTTTGAGTAGGGTCTTGAAAAATTTCAATTCCTCCCACTTCAGCAGAACCACGTTCAGTTTGAGTAAACTGATTTTCCCAAGATTTCTTTTTTATTATGCTCCACCAATCACCCAAGTCTATTGAAGTAGCACAGTACTTTGCGTAATAAATTTGATGTGCCTATTGAACCAGTAAAAATGGTTTATTTACTGCAAGAAGACTTTTATATTTAATATCGACGATTCCATAAGTCTGATGAACATGCAAGCCTCTTTCAGTATACAACCACCGACATTTAAACATCATTATGTAATTCTGTCCTAGATAACACAACTCATTAATTTTATCCAGAATTCCATAAAAGTAAACTTTAGTTTCTCTGCGATGCGATCCTCTTAAGAAAACTCTATTGTTCATTGTTTTTTTATTCTCCATATACACATGTATAAAATAGAAAACCATTCACCATATATGCATTATAATATTTAACCATTTTGGATGGGGGTTACTCAATATACACAGTCGCTTATCAATTTTATCAGCATGTTGAGACACCTGAAAATTTGAAAAAAAATCAATATGATAAATAATAAATGGAATTGATATTAAACCATCAATAATTTATGTTACCAGTTTTTAAAACCATTGAGATTTTTTTTCTGCGTTATTCAAGAGCAGCTGCTGTAATTTGTGGAAGTTGTTTCTTGATATGATTATCATATAACCTAAAAATAAAATATGTTTATATACTATAACATAAATTATAAAATAAGTGATAGAAGAACTCACAGTAAAAATGATGTCATTTCTTTACAGTTGAGCAGAACATATGTACGAGCTCTGTGATGTTCATCATTTGAAAGCCATCCTTCATGAACTCCACCAAAACCAAGATTTGTTTGATTAAAAAATGATAATTAACTGTCCATTTCATCATTATCATTACCCTAGTTTCATCCCATGTGATTTTTTTGAGGGATATTGAGATTCAAAATAATGAGAGCAAAAAAAAGAAATTCCCTCTTGCAAATAAGCTTCAGCAATTGAGTCTTCAAATGACGATTTGTTACGTACTTTTTTCATCAATTTATTCATGCATCTCTTGAATGTGTACATCCATCAAAACTTTAATGGACCTCTATATTTAGCTTCATGTGGCAAATGTAATATCAGATGTTTCATTGAGTCAAAGAAATCTGGCAAAAATATTTTTTCCAGTTTACATATAATTAAAAAAAAATCTTCTTCCAGTTTGCTTAGCGTATCGTAGTCTATTTTCGTTGCACAAATGTCTCAAAAAAAATTATATGTCTGTTATCGAATCCCAAATCATATAATTCAATAATCCTTTGAATACAATTTCCATAAGTCTTTCCATTATAACACGACAATCATGACTTTTTAATCTAGTAATATAACCATTCTTAACACCTCTAACCAAATTGGAAGCATAGCTATATAGAAGCCTCAAATCTACAATCCACTGACAAAATAGTAAGCGACTTTCTTTAGACAGTGTATAAGTTGCTTTTGGCTTCATTAACCTCTATGATCTGACATTTTCAAATAGTTTACGTTCTGGTCGCTTGCAAATTTGGGCAAGATCTAATTGTGCTTTTACATTATTGTTGGTCTTACCTAGTGTATCCAAAACTATATGAAATAAATTATCAAAAAAGTTCTTCTCGATATGCATGACATACAACATGTGGTGGACCAACAAATCAGACCAATATGGAAGATCCCAAAAAATGCTTCGTTTCATCCAATTATGTTCTTTCCCAAAGACATAAATTTTCTGTTGGTTGAATATTGGCCCAAATGAGGTAATTAAAATAAAACTGATTTTAACACTGTACCTGAGATCATTTTTGGAGGTTTATCGCTTTCAATTGTACCTTTTCTGAAATGAGATTTTCTCCTCTGAAAAGGATGATTGGTTGGAAGAAATCTGCGGTGACAGACAAAATAGCATGGTTTTTTTCCATTGGTGAGTATAAAGGCTTTGTTGTCTTTCATATAGTAAGGACATGATTTAGACCATGTGTACTCTAGCTAGATAACATTCCATATGCCAGAAAGTCACTAATCATACACATCAATGCAGCTTTTAATATGAAATTTTATTTCGCAACAACATCATATGTATTAATAACATCACTCCACAATTCATTTAACTCATCAATAAATGGTTTCAAATAAACATCAATATTATTTTTCGGATGTCCTGGGATTAATAATTTCAAAACGATACAAGGCTCCTTCATCAACATCCATGGAGGTAAATTGTACAGATTTATAAAGACATGCCAACATGAATACTGACTACTATAAGAACCAAGCTGATAGAAATCATTAGTAGAAAGATCCAATCGCACAATTAGGGATTCTAAAATAAAAGACAGATGCAGACGTTAAAAATGTTTCCATGAATCATCATCAGATAGATTATTCAAGCTTTTATCAATTGAAATCTTGGTTTTGTTCCATGACATCATTGATGCTATGTTCTGAGACATAAATAAACACTGCAACCTGGGTGTAAGGGGAAAATATCTCAACTGTTTTACTGGAATCAATCCAGACTTCCCTGGTTGAGCTTATTTATACTTCAATTGTCCAAATGTGGGACAAATATCCAACAAATAATTTTCACAATAATATAAGATTCAATCATTTGGACATGCATGAATCTTCTAATAAATAAGGCCCGGATTACGAACTTGCCTCTTGCTTTCATAGTAATTTGCAGGTAACACATTTCCTTCAGGTAATAGTGTTTTAACCAAAGAAAATATCTGATCAAAATAGTTGTTTGACATTGCATTATCTGATTTAATAGTCATAAATTTTTTAACCATTTCTAATTTGCTTATCTTGCAACCATGATATAATGAATCCTCAGCAGACCTCAATAATTCATAAAATTTGGTTGGTGCCAACTAAGGAGTTAAATCAATATCATCTTGAGTTTCAGTTTGTTGAATAGATAGAACTGCAACATCATGTACTAAATTTTGAAACCGTGATGGATCTAGAATCAAGTTATTAGTATCTTCTCTAGAACTGTGTTCTCCATGTTGATACCAAAAAACATAATCTGGTTGAAAACCAAACCGTAAGAGATGTCCTCCAACCTTGTCAAATGTGTCAAACATTCTCAAAGCACATTTTTTACAAGGACACCTTATTATGCCTTCTGAAACATATTCTAGTTTGGATGATGCAAATGATAAGAAAGCTTCAACACCCTCAATATATAGAGGATTTAAACCATAAATGTTTTTATTTCTATGCTAATTTATCCAATCGTGATCATCTAATAATAATTATTGTCTACTTCCTTATTCTATATTTTGCTACAAAATATAAAATCATTACTATTTTTGAATAATTTGAAATTATAAAAAAAATATCTGAAAAAAATTTAAATAATTACAACTACTTTTTAATAATTACCATTACTTACGGGCATCACAATTTCCAGTGGATTGATGGCTACTCTTTTGTCCGATGGCTCATTTACTTGAAACTTTATCACACACAAATCACAATGAAGAATCTTCTCGGAGGTACGCATATTCATTCTTGTATGCATGAGAATGAATATGCGTACCTCCGAGAAGATTCTTCATTGTGATTTCTGTGTGAGAAAGTTGCAAGTAAATGAGCCATCGAACAAAAGATGCCCCTTTTCATCGACAAATCATCTTCTTGCAACTGTCACCGCCAGAACATGTTATGAAAAATGTGGTCCTATGAATGCATATTCAAACTCATGCATACGAGATTAGATATGCATACATAGAACCATACTTTTCATATGTTTTGAGTCGGTGAAAGTTACAAGGAGAAGAGTCATCAAATAAATGGGGTGTCTTCAATCCACTGGGAATTGTGCCAAGTTATTACAAGTTATTAAAATTTATTACAATTGATTTTCTTTCTAATTGTTCATATTTATTATTATTTATTACTATTTTTTCCTATTTTTTCCTACTTATTACTATTTATTCTTAATTATTCTTATTTATTACTAATTATTCCTAATTATCCCTATTTTTTTTCATTATTATGAATTATTACTAATTATTACTAATTATTACTAATTATTCCTAATTATTACTAATTTTTCATAATTATTCCTAATTATTCATAATTATTCATAATTATTTCTATTTATTCCGAATTATTACTAATTATTTCTAATTATTACTATTTATTTCTAATTATTCCTAATTATTACCAATTATTCATATTTATTCCTAATTATTACTAATTATTCATATTTATTCATATTTATTCCTAATTATTCATATTTATTCTTAATTATTTCTAATTATTTCTAATTATTTCTATTTATTACTAATTATTCCTAATTATTCATAATTATTACTAATTATTCCTATTCATTCCTATTTATGCCTATTTATTACTAATTATTACTAATTATTACTAATTATTTTTAATTATTGCTAATTATTACTAATTATTCCTAATTATTACAAATTATTAATAATTATTCCTAATTATTCCTAATTATTCCTAATTATTACTAAATATTCATACTTATTACTAATTATTACTAATTATTCGTATTTATTTCTAATTGTTACTAATTATTCATATTTATTCCAAATTATTCATATTTATTCCTAATTATTTCTAATTATTCCTAATTATTTTTATTTATTGCTAATTATTGCTAATTATTGAAATTTATTCATATTTATTCATATTTATTCCTATTTATTCCTATTTATTCCTAATTGTTCCTAATTATTCCTATTTATTCCTAATTATTCCTATTTATTACTAATTATCCCAATTTATTACTAATTATTCCTATTTATTACTAATTATTTCTATTTATTACTAATTATTTCTAATTATTCCTAATTATTCCTATTTATTCCTAATTATTTCAAATTATTACTATTTATTACTAATTATTCCTAATTATTACTAATTATGCCTAATTATTACCAATTATTACTAATTATTTCTAAATATTACTAATTATTTATATTTATTCCTAATTATTACTAATTATTCAAATTTAGTCCTAATTATTACTAATTATTCATATTTATTCCTAATTATTCATATTTATTCCTAATTATTGCTAATTATTCCTAATTATTGCCAATTATACCTATTTATTCCTAATTATTCCTATTTATTGCTAATTATTTCTATTAATTCCAAATTATTACTAATTATTTCTAATTATTCTTAATTATTACTAATTATTCCTAATTATTCCTAATTATTACCAATTATTACCAATTATTCATATTTATTCCTATTGTTACTAATTATTCATATTTATTCCTAATTATTCATATTTATTCCTAATTATTGCTAATTATTCCTAATTATTGCTATTTATTCCTAATTATTCCTAAATATTCCTATTTATTGCTAATTATTCCTAATTATTCCTAATTATTCCTAATTATACCTATTTATTCCTAATTATTACTAATTATTCCTAATTATTACTAAGTATTCCTATTTATTACTAATTATTACTAATTATTACTAATTATTACTAATTATTACTAATTATTACTAATTATTTCTAAGTATTCCTAATTATTCCTAATTATTCCAAATTATTACTAATTATTCGTAATTATTACTAATAATTTCTAATTATTCCCAATTATTACTAATTATTCCTATTTATTCCAAATTATTACTAATTATTGCTATTTATTCCGAATTATTACTAATTATTCCTATTTATTCCTCATTATTACTAATTATTACTAATTATTACTAATTATTTCTAATTATTCTAAATTATTACTAATTATTCATATTTATTCTTAATTGTTACTAATTATTAATATTTATTTCTAATTATTCATAATTATTCATATTTATTCCAAATTATTCATATTTATTCCTAATTGTTGCTAATTATCGCTAATTATTCCTAATTATTGCTAATTATTGCTAATTATTCCTTTTTATTACTAATTATTACTAATTATTTATATTTATTCCTATTTATTACTAATTATTCCTATTTATTCCTATTTATTCATAATTATTCCTAATTATTCATATTCATTCCTATTTATTCCTACTTATTTTTATTTATTCTTATTTATTCCCATTTTTTACTATTTATTCCTATTTATTACTAATTATTACTAATTATTCCTATTTATTACTAATTATTGCTAATTATTGCTAATTATTGCTAATTATTACTAATTATTCCTAATTATTCCTAATTATTACTAGTTATTCCTAATTATTCCTAATTATTACTAATTATTCCTAATTATTACAAATTATTACCATTTATTCATATTTATTCCTAATTATTACAAATTATTACTATTTATTACTAATTTTTACTAATTGTTACTCTTTATTCCTATTTATTACCATTTATTACCATTTATTACTATTTGTTACTATTTATTACAATTTATTACAATTTATTGATTTTTACTATTTATTACTTGTTATTCTTATTTATTACTAATTATTCCTATTTATTACTAATTATTCCTATTTATTACTAATTACCCGTAATTATTACTAATTAAATATAACTATTACTAATTAAACATAACTATTACTAATTATCATTAACTGATAATAATAACTACAATTTTCAACTACTAATTACTAATTACTAATTACAAGTAATTATTTATAGACAATACTAATTTTCATTAATAATTATTAATTATTACCAATTATTAATTATTAATAATTATTAGGAATTAATATTAATAATTTCAATTTATTATTACAAATAAATACAGATAACAAAACAATTTAAATCCAATTTAATTACAACTAATCAACAATAATTAAAATTAACATAAAAAATGAAATAAATGCTAAATTAAATAAAATATAAATACCTTTAAACTTGTTCACCTATTGATGTAAGCGACTTCATAACTTCTCCGTAAAAAAAACTAACTCAGAGAAATTTCTACTCTAAAAATAGAGTTTAGAGAGAGAGAGAGCAAGTGAGAAATAATTGGTAGAGAAAAAAACAGAGAGGGGTATATATAGGTTACATTAGTTGCGACAAGACTATTTGCAACGGGATTACCATCGCAAAAAAGTACTTTTTGCGACGGGGCCCGTCGCAAATACCTTTACCCGCATTAATTACTGTCGGTGGTTAAAAGGGTATTTACGACGGGGCCCGTCACAAAAAGTGACCTGCCGACACACCATTTGGGAAGGGACAAAATCCCGTCGCAAAAACTCATTTACCACCGACAGTATTTACAAACAAGGGATCCCCTCGTCGTAAAAACCTTATCGTGCTTTGGCACGCATCCTGTGGCAAACCGCACATTACCTTTTACGACGGGACCCCAAAACCCATCGCAAATAACAAGTTATTTGCGACAGGAGGAACCCCCTGTCACAAATAACCTCTGGGACGGACTATTTGCGACACGAATTAATCCTGTCGCAAAAGATTGTTTTCCCATAGTGACATTATTCTAAGAAAATAAAATAAACTACTACAAAAAATGATGATGCGTGTTTTACATCAAAAAAGACTCAGTATTGTGTAAAAAATACAATGTCATCCTGTGATTTATTCTCGCAAAGATCATAGAGGAAGGCAACCCTTTCTTCTAGTAAATAGGTTTTTAGTGATGTATTTTTTTCTATATGTATATGTTATAAAGAAAAAGATAGAAAAATATTAGTAAATACTTATTATGGAAAAACCACCGCCACATCGAGGGTGGATGTTGTAAAGAGTAAGAATCTTATATCACAAAAAAAATCTTAATAGAAGAGTTCTCTAATATAAAAAAACAACAAGAAAAACTAGCCATGCTGCATCTAATTGTACGAGGGGAAGAATTATTATCCACTGTTACTATTACCTGATGTTTGGAAACAAGGCGATTTAACATCAGCATAATATGTTAACTAGTGAAACTAAAGAAAGAATGCATTCAAGAGGAGAAAAGAATATGTTGAATGAAGACCTGATAGTGAAATATATAATTCATAGAACTTGAGAAAAATATCTATAAGAAATTGGTTTTCTTGTCTTGAAAATTTCTATGAATATTATATCAAAATTATTCAAAGGAAGGAATATTGTTAATAGATACCAACATCACACAAATATCATATAGATTTCAGAGGAAGGCCACATCAAAAACTGAAATAGGTAAGGAAAGTATGTGAATTTTTCTTAGTAAGAAAACAAAAGAAGACGTTTGAATCAAGTTCTACCAAGAAGATTGATAGTCTAATCCAATGAATATAATTTTTTATTTGTAATTACATCTAACTACTTTCACATTAGTTATTAGTTTTGAACAATAAAAAGAAATATTTTTCAAACCAACCAAACAAACAAATCCAAAAAATAACTAACAATGACTGAAAAGGTGAGAAAAAAGTGATGTTAAGTTGTGAATGGTAATGTGATAGTGAGAATGAAGTACAAGAAAATGAAAAATAAACAAAATAAATCACAAATCTATAAAATGAATTAGCTTGGGGAAAATAGGATGAAACGAATTGTAAATAAACTCTTCTTTGTAACAAGATTAACACAGTGGTGAATGAATTTATGAAATAAGTGAATTGAGGAACATAACATGCATTGGTGATCATTATATGTGAACTCTCCTATGAATGATATATCTATTAATACTCAAGAAATGGATTTTTGATTAGAGAAATGTTCTAGCCTCTGTCATTTCCATAATTGACACCTATTGAGACTCAAAGGTCTAAAGATTCAATACCCTTCTCTAATATTTCATGAGGTAATGAAAAAAAAATCTTACGAGGAATGGAAAATGTGGGCACTGGAGAAACAATCACTATGAAATTTTAACTAAGAAGAAAAAACAATAATTCAATTATTATAAACCAATTTCCCCAAATAATTTAGTTACACTTGTTTTTCACAGAAAAAATATCCAAGAAATGAATCTCAAAAAAATATTAATGGAATGAATAGAAGAGAAAGAATAACCTGCCCTGCTGAGGTTAATTCTATCTCTCCAACCGTAGTTGCCTTTGGACATAGTCTGAAGCACTATGTATTTTGATATTTTTTACACTCTCAGCCATGAGAAAAATGTTATCAAAGGGTGAATGTTTGAATCATTCCTAGAATAACCCTTTTTTATTTCCCCTAAATTTATAAACATAATTTTATAAAACTTCATGTTTTTTATCACTTCCAATAATTTAGTTTGGATGAGGTTGGGAGTTAAATATCACTTATGGTCACTAATACTTAAGGTTTTGTATATATCTTTGAAAAAATCATCTTTTTTGAATAGATAATTAATTCCATTAGGTGGAATCTATTTTTTCAGCTTCTATTATTTTATTTCAAATAATCATTTTCATTCTAGACTTTGAAAACCAAATTTTAGAGAGTCCTAGCTATCATCATCTCCTTTCTGACTTCTAAATGTTGAACCATTGTGTAACTAGTTTCAATAACAGTATTCTTGGATTACTCCAAAACCAAGCGGTTCTTATCTAATCCTCACTCAACTATTTCTTCATTCATCTAGTACTCAATAGCTTAATCTCATACTCACCATCATCCCCAAATAAACTAGGGATCATTAGCTCAAAATATTCACACTAAAACCATTGTACTATGTTATCGATTTTTGGACTTCACATGTTTTTAACCTCAACCATGCATTCTAGCTTACTCAAGGGGCATTATATATTTCAATGAATATTCTATGAATGAAACTTTGGTTAAGATTTTATGTCAATGTGGAACCCTTTATTATTTATACATTCAATATAATAGTGTGGTGAGATCACAAACTTTAATAGACCAGTGATTGCAACCTCGATTCCTCACAATCATTTCATCAAGAAAAGATAAGCATGTGAATTTGACTTCACAACCATAATATTGGGATAATTGTGGCACACTATATTCGTTTCTAGATATGGAACAAAACTTTTGAAGTAAGAGATCACATATCTCATGATATTAGATCATTGAAGCACTAATTTATTTATCTTGTATTTCCATTGGATCGATAAAGATTTGATTTAGGGTTTATTCAACCTCGTTTGATTCTTTTATTATTCAATGGATATGATTTATGTTTATTAATAATATTTTGTCATATACAAACATTTTAATTCCTTATCTTCTAAATTAAATAATGTTTAATCTTCTAGATTCAATCCTCTATTTTTTCTTAACTTGAGCTCTCAATTTACTTTTTCAATCTTCCTCTGACCTATCTCTATAACTATTTAAAAAAATATAGTTTAAAACTATTTTAGTCATTGGGATCAAGGTCATTTTTGACATAATTTAATTATACATGAGTATCATATCAATTCTCTTTGATTTTTTGGACCATACATGGGTTAAAATAATCTATAGTTCCCTTCCTCCACCTATCATGTGAAACAATTAGAAGAAAACTTTCACAAATAGAAGAGGTCTTATGATGGCCCCTATAAAACTTATGATCACTAACACAATTTCTTATGATGTGGCCAAGAATCATAAAATTAGAAAAGTAAAAAAGTTGAATGATAAACAACAAATGGATTATGATGATTGAATTTGAAAAGGTTTATGATGAAATTTCTAAAAGATTCATATGACAAGAAAAATTCTTACAAAAAAGGAAATGTATTAAGATAATTATAAAATACTTATATGAAAAAAATTCTTTTTTTCAAGAAAAATAAAAAACTCTCAAAAGGACTTAATCCAAATAAGATATTTATGATAAAACCATGGAACTTGAAGACTAAAATTCTTACTCCAAAAACAATTCAAAATATAATATTTCAATATGAAAAAAATATCTTTAAAGAAATATGAAAATAAAACGAACCTGATTTTTAACAACTAAGAACAAAAAACACCATTTTCACCAAAATTTCCAAGGAATAAAAATTCCAACATAAAATGGTCAAAATTCACTAAATAGTAATTTAAATCATATTTTGAATGAAAAAAACATTAATTTCTCAATTATTAGCAGAATTATATGTGGAAAAAATTTATCCAAATAATACCACATAAAATTCAACCACAATTAACATATATCTCATTCCCATAAAATCAATCAAATAAATTTAGTAGATTGAAACAAATACAATAATTAAGAAATTGATGTTATATAATGAGTATGTTTTCAATTGTATTATCCCACATACACTCACTCAATTATAAAAGATGATTTCTAATCTCAAAAATAATTTAATAATTAAAAGGAAGAATAATTAACTTAACAACTAGTTTTATCTTAATGAATAAAATTTTCTCATGGATTTGAAGTTAAATTTATATACCTTCAAAATGAAAGTCTTATGACTTTAAAATCAAATCAAAATGTTAAAAAACCAATTTTTTTTTGTAAACCATACTTCCAATGTTTAAAAAATATCATGCACATTAAGAGGTCATTGTAAATGGTGTACCCAACTAAAACCATTGAGTAATAAAACATTTTAACACATCAAATTAGAAAAACAACATTTTAATTCAAAAAAATCAATTACCAAATATGAAAATTGATTCATGAAAAATTATCAATTTTCAAAAATTTTGATAATTTTTTTAGGAATTTCTGGTGTGAACAAAATTTATGTACATTTTATCACATTTTATTAGCCTTCCTCTACACCTAAAACTTAATAACTTACCTATTTTTAAAACATATTGTAGGGAAAAATTTATTGTGGTTTTAGTTAAAAAGGATTTTCAATTTAGTAGATATAAAACATGTATAAGGGTCACATGAAAGCTCAAAACAAAATTTTTCCACACATTTGATGTAGTTTATCAAAAAAATTGAAAAATATATGAATTTCATTAATATATAAGAAATATATTTTAAAATAAAGCTTAGAAAAGTGGTATATTTATCTAGGTTCTAATCAAGTATTTCAATAATGGTTTGAAATGATTTTCCACATGGATGATTTAAGGAAATACCCGAGACACAACTATTTAAATCATATTCAATAATGTTATGTTAAAAAAAAATGTCCCATGAAACATAAATTAAGTTAGTGATAGTGTTAAATGAAATTTAGAGTGAAGATCATCTTCTCATGGATCATGTAGTGTTTTTCAATTTTGAAAAGATTAAAATTATTAGATAGAATTGAAAATGTTACTCCCCAACCAGTTAGTTTCCTATAACATTATAAAACCCAATATGTAACTCTATATGAGGACATGTGAAAATCAATATGGTATCTCCATTTAGGTTCCTAAAATCATAAGATAAATTAAAATTTGATAAAATCATTGGAGATTAAAATGATATAACCAAGAAATCAGAGTTGAGTGAAATGAAGTTCAATGATAGGATTAAATAAATGAAAAAAATATGAACTAAACAAGAGTAATAGTAGGGATAATAAACATTTTATTTAAAATTAATAGTACAACAATATTTTTTTAAAACACATGGTTTGCCTCTAATACAATTCAAAATTTAAAGTCACCAGATATACTTTTGTTCCAGAATTCAATCCTTGATCACTAAGTGAAGGCTCCCTCTAATTCAGTGTAACTTTATTAAATTATATGAAAACATTATTTTAATTTCCCACACCTTATCTAAATTCAATAAGGATTAAAATATATAATTATTTCCCAAAAAATAGAAATTATTATGTTTTACACCTCTAGAAGACTTCTCAGAATATCATAACTAACTCTCAAAAGGATGGAAAAGAGCATTGAAAAATACCCTAAATGATCAATAGGACCACCAAAAATACACACACTATTAATTAATAGAAAAAATTTATAAAAAGGTAAAAATTATACTATAACCTTCTCACAATTTTAATGAACTATGTGTGAAACAACATGTAAATATATTAACATAGAAAAGTCCCATCAATATATATTTAATAATTCACTTAGAATTTTCATTTCAATGTTTTTAGAGGACTAAATTAAGGTAAAAATTTCAATAACAGCATTGAAATAATGATGAAAAACATCAATCATAACACTTGAGAAGTTATCAAGAAATAAAACCTAATTATATTGAATAAATAAGTTGTTTTTTTAACAGTATTTAAACCAGAATTTTCCAACGAATTAAAGAATTTAAAACAAATAATCTTAGATAAAAAATTATAATAAATTATATCACTAAAATGAAAATTAATTATTTGAATTTATGAAACTACTTTTTTATTTTTAAGTTGATTTATCGTAAAAAGTGGGTTGTGAGGTTTGACCAATATATTAAGTATTACTTGTAACATAAAATCATTTCTCATGCTTGATCACTTGATGGTTCTTATAAATAATTGTCTTATGTTTTCTCTGAATAATTCCTTTTAATTAAATATATTGTGTAGAATTGGATAATATAATTAACATTAATATTTTTATTGAATTAATTATGAATTATTTCACCATCGAGGTTATGAAAATCATTCATTATATTAGCTCTAAATACATATTTAGAAACATTTATCAGTTTGTAGATAACATTAAGTATGTATTTCTAAAATAAAATTAAACTCTTATTTATCATCATTATATTTGAGGGAAAATTTTCCCTTTAAAATTTCAATAACTATACCATCGATATCTATGCATGGTTGACCTAAAATGATAGGAAAAATAATATCACACTATATTTATAGAAATGTAAGATACTAGTTTTTATATTAAGGTTCAAACCTTTTCATTTTTAGTTAATATTTACCTTAACCTTATACATGGTTATAAATGAATAAGTAAGGGTTTTAGAGTGTCCAATGCTTATTTAGAGCCCAAAGCTCTAGTTTTAGGAGAAATTATACGAGGTGCACAGTTAGTAGTAACCATGAGACACAACCATGCAAAACATACATATAGAGAGAACGGTTTGATGAAATATATGAGGGAGTATTCATGACCATGAAAAAAAAACTAAAAACTTTTAGAAGAGTTGAAATGCACATTTAGGATATGGTTTGTCTAACCGTTCACCTAACCGTGTGGGGGGCATCTTCCTTAGACAATGATGGCGCATGGTTGGCACATGTTTGGCCAATAATGAGGCCAAACTATGCGCCCCATTAAAGGTGGGTGAAAAGTACCTATTCCCTCCTTTCTTTTTAATATCTTACCCCACTTACTTTCATTTCTCATGCACAACACTACCCCTGTTGGAGCTCCTCCATGTATTCACGCTAGGTGTTGGGATTTCTCCTCCATACGGACACCGATTGGACAACTTTTAGTCTTGTTATATTAATCTTGGTAAAATATTTAATATGTTTTCTCTTTTTCTTGGTTTATCTCTATATCCATTTTGCGATCTTTATGTATGCTATTTTCCCCTAATTTCAAGGAATTTTTATATTTCTCAATTTTCTCTAGTTCTACCATGGATCTAATCCAATACTCGATGATTTTTCCTCTACCACCATATGGTAGGTGTTCTATACCATTTACCTCAAAGTATTTCTCATTTTATAAATGTTTCCTTTGTGGTGCACATCATTTTTACCCATGCTTTGCCTCTAAAATTAATTTTCCTTGAACTGGTTGCTTTATTTTACACCCAAACACCCTTATAGACCCTTGATTATCATTAGAGGTCAATTACCTCAACATGACCCACCTTTGGGAATACCCTCTATATTCTTTCATTCCCTTTTTGAGTAATATTATTCAAAACACCCTTTGGCGTGCTTGGTTTAACTTATTTTAAGGAATTTAATTAATTTAAATGGATGAACTGATGCATTGTGATATAAAATCATGTTCACATGACTTACTATTTAATTCTATGAAACCACATTCACACCTTTTTCATTTATAAATTAAAAGGTAATGTTTGAATTAAACTATATGGTAAAGAGGCATTGATTAATACAAAACATATGATTATTTATATATAATTGTAATTAATTATAGACCCTTTTTTTATATAAGAGTGGTCATAATTGATACAGACTTTGATTACTAAGGGTATTCCCTAATAACTTAGAGGAAACCACTCTTATTCATTGTTTTGGTTTCCAAGTGAAATAATGAACATGGAATTCAATATTTATCTTAGTAAATGAATTCCTCAGTGTAGTTCTGAAAATTAATTCAATTTATATCTAGAAATTAGAATGTCTTGGATAATCTCCTTAGATTTAGATTTATGTCTTCAGAAATATGACACCTGGGATCATCACCTTGGGATCTAATCATGCTTAACCCATGATTTACTTTGTACATACTCCAAGGCCTCAGTTAGATATATTCACTAGTGAAATTCCAAGGGTATATCCCTCAAACTATACATTGACACTTTGAATAGGTTATATGGTTATTACTATGAGTAGGACTGAATTTATATGGTTAAGGATTACTTGGTTTTACTTTGGTTCCCCTATCATTATTATTATTACATGATCATTCTTATTATATTCATGGTCCCTTACTTTTTACCTGTTACCTATTTAGAGACAATTATCTTTTGTCGAAGCAGTTATGATTGGTAGGGCTTCCCATGAGAAACCCAAGCCTGATATGGTTATTATTTCACTTTCTTATTCATTTGATTATCATTTTACTTGCACACTACTATATTTATACTCATAGACTGAATTTTTTATAAACACCATTGTTGGTGGCCTACTGAGTTATACACACACCCTATTCAAGCCATCGATTGATACCTAGATATACTTTATGATAGTAGGTTAGGATAAGGGTAAGGGATTGGATTTGTATGTTTTAATAATGGGATATAATGGTGTTTTAGAGTAGAGGATTAAGCGTAGTATTGGGATTATTTTTTAGTTTAGACTTTTGGTCTTTTAGTGTATATTTTTTTATCATGTTCTGATGTATTCCTGCTTCTGGTTTTGTATATCATCCTAAAATTATCATCATTTTTGTATAATACTTGGATATTGTATATGTTTATCGGTTTATTATAATTGGATGATTCATTTCTGTTACAACAAAATATTATCTCTTCTTCTACTATTTTTTATATATCTTCAACCATTGTGCTCCACTTTGACCAAATAAATAGTCTCCCCATGGAAACACCCTAGGAAATCATTTCTAGTTGAAAGAATCTATCATATGGGGAGGAACACTTTAGGCTATGTGGCCAACCAGTTTGGGGCACTGTTTAGTGTCTTCTGATTCTGGATGTCACAAGGTGGTATCAAATCATTTTCTCCTTGTCTTACTATTTGGGAATGGTTAGATAAGAGATTATGACATGTTTTAATTTGGAAATGATCTTGTACCTAGGAGTAGCTAACACTTGTATAAGGAAAATATAAATTTTGTAGGATTATACTTGATGTTCTAGTTTTCACCTACTATAGTTGAACTAATTTTACCATTGGGCGATTCCCTTGATTAATTGTGTTTATTATCACTATAAATTTTATCATTTTTCTTGGCCTGATATGGAAATGAGATAGTGTCCTATGAATTATCATAAACTCCTGAGGATTCATATTCCATGAATATTCCAGGACATATTTACTTTTCCTTCTGTGTTTCCTATAGCATGTGTAGTGCGTTGACTACAATGCCTATTATTGGACTAACATATCTTATAGGGATAAAAATAATTATATTAATTAAAGTGCCTGCCTCAACCTAAATGGTGTTTTCTTGTATAACTTATGGGTGAAACATAATTAACCAATTATCACATGTTTAAGTTGTGAAACATTATTCAAATGAGATGAAACTTTAGTTGGCAACAATTTAATGGATTACAATTACAATTTATAGTGTGTCTGTGATGCTTTATAAATTAGAAATAATTATTCATTTAATTTAACTATCATAAAAACTTGATTTCGGTTACATGTAGTACCAATTTCTACTTATAAAGCAAAGGACTTTTTAATTTGTAAATGATAGAAACATCTAACTCAACCTTGAAAAATATATAAATATAAATGTAAAATATATGCAAAAAATTACTTGTTAACAATTGATTTATAAGTTTAAATATAATTGGTTTCCTTCAAATGGGGATTCCAATTAAAACATAAAGGGGGTTTTCCTATATAACTTGTAATTGGAACTTCATATGCCAGATCCCCAATTATTAAAACATGTAACCTGATGAATAACCTTAACTTTGAACATGGATAGTTGGGTTAACAGTTTATGGATAGTAAAACCTTATGAGTGTTCTTATACCATGAGTTGTTCCTTTTACTATTATCAATCTCCAAGGTGTGTTCTTGGAAATTATAGATATATTCCCCCATGAAATCCTTGGGTTGAGATCTAGGAAGGTGGAAAAGACCATGCTCATGAGGTGGCGGGACCTAACCCACTAGTAGTTCCAACTGAGGAAACATTAGTTGTAGATCTTATTATGTATGGACTAGACAATGAAATTCAGTTTCATGAAGGGTATATACACTTTGTGTGGTCTATGTAGGGAGCTCCATGAACCACATAGACTACGTGAGATTTTATGAAGGAGTTTTAGTTTATAAACTACAATATTTCTCTAGGGTGTGTGGCCCTTAGGCTATTAAATCTTATCTAAAGGAAATCTTATATATCCTTGAGAATTTGGAGATGCCACCAAAAATTAGGGTCAATATTTCTACTTATATGCTACGTGGATCTACCAAGCACTGGTGGGATGTGCTAAACTAGTCTGATCAATATTAGGGTATGGTTTGGGGAGATTTTGAATCTTGATTCAATGATTACTTTTTTCCCAAGACACTGAGAGTCGATCGAGCGAGAGAGTTTATGCACCTGGAGTAGGGTTCTATGTCCATTATTAATTGTTCTTCTCATTTTATTGAGAAATTTTTCTTTATGCCTACTTTTTTTGGGAGAGTTTATCTAAATAGAGATATTTTGTGGTTGATCTCAAGTGTTCCATCCAATCTAATGTGAATGTCTTTTGACTGACTAATATTTTAGAGATAGTGAACCAGACCCAAATTATCGAGCACAACTTGAGGTATGTTGAGGGTATAGGGGATGGTAGTTCTATATTAATGATAGGTAGTTCATCTAGTGACAAGAAGAGTCTTTTGGAGGGTTCTCGACAAATTGGTGGCATCTAGAGTGTTCACTCTAGTAGTTCTGTGACATGATATCATTGTTGGGGACATAGTCACTTAAAGCCCCAGTGTGACCAAGACCCAGTGGAGTGATGAGTATGCTATAAAATGGATCATATTTAGAGATTATACCAATAGTTCACATATTTTCCCATTGGGGGATAATCCGAACTAGATCCACTTTCTAGATCATGATCAATAGCACCACATCCAATAGGGAATCAGAATACCACCATCCGTATAGGGCAAGGGTGGACCTGCTCAGAGTGATCATGTTCTGTCATAGGGATGGATATTGGGCCAAATATATTCAGTACAACCTACACCTAATGATTAGGGTGTCATACCATCAATAGTGAAATGTATGATCTTAGTATCCTCCACATCAGTATCTTCTTTATTTGACACAAACACTTCACACTCATTTATCTCTGTATCTATCATGGTAAGCCTTGGTATTGAAGTTTTTTTTATGTTTTATGAACTTTGATAATCTATTTTCAATATTATTGGAAATTGTAAACCAGTGAAAGTAATTCCCTTTGAGGTTGAATACTATAGTTTCGTATGGGACCTCTTCATCCTCAAGATGAAGATATTCAATTTTATTCTCAGAATGGAATGGTTGGTTCCCTATCACACTTATATGAACTGTTATAACCATATTAAATAATTCAAATCACCATAGGGTGATAGTTATATTCACAAGGTTGAATGGGATGTCTAGAAAATAATACAATAGACTAGAGAATTATGGGATGGGAAATGTGATATTCTAGATCGATATCCTATATATAAATGACCAGGGGATATGAAATGATGATTTCTATCCTATATTAGATCATTTTATGGATGTCTTCCATAAATATTTTTATGGACTACCACCTGAGAGAGAGGTATTATTTTCTATCGATCTAGTGTTAGGAGTTGCACCAAAATCCATCCATACATACAAGATGACAACTACTAAGTTATAGGAGTTCAAGAGGAAACTAGAGGACTTGGAATCTAAGGGTTTTATACATCCCAATACATCACCTTGGGGTTCACCTATCCTTTTATCTAATAATGTGGATGGTACCCTTATCCTTTCTATAAATTATCATCGGTTGAAGTAGCTTTTGGTAAAGAATCAATATCCACTTCCATGCATAGATGAACTCTTTGACCAGCTCTGAGGAGTGAGGGTTTTCTCTAATATTTATTTTTGGTCAGGCTATCATCTTGTGTGTGTGTGATTCCATTAGACACACCACAAACAACATTCTATAGTAGATATGTATTGTACAAGTATTCGAAAATGTCGTTCAGTCTTAGAATACACCCACATTATTCATTGGTTTTATGAATCATTTTCCACGATTCATTTATGGTTGTCTTTATAGAATAAATCTCGTTGTATTCATGTACAATACATGACCGTGCCAAATATATTGAGATTATGATGAATACACTGAGGGAGAACCAATTATTTTATAAGCTCAATAAATTCCACTTTTGGATCAACAAGGTTTAATTCTTGTGTCACATCATCTTAGAGGTAGGATTATTTTTTGACCCATATATGGTGAGAGAGGTAGCTACCTGAGAGGAGCCCAATATTGTTTTTGACATTCAAAGTTTTGTGGGGATGGATACCTATTAAAATCACTTCATTAAATAAAAATCACACTCAACAGAACCTATCATAAGTTTGAATAAAAAGGGTGTAAAGTTTACAAGGTATGATGAATGTGGATTAACCTTTTAGGCACTGAAAGGAAGGTTGAATTAATCACCGATCTTGATTGTTCTAGATTCAGGAAAAATATACATAGTTTATTATGATTCATCAAGCATTGGTCTAGGAAAATTTATGATGAAGGAAGATTGATTTGTGGCATAATAGTCTTGTCACCTGAGAACACATGTGAGGAATCCCCCAACACTTGATCTCGAGATGGTAGATATAGTTCAAAACTTATGTTATTGGAGGAATTATTTTCCTAAGGAGTATTTTGTGGTATTTATAGTCTACAAGAGCCTCAAGTACATATTTACGTAGTGTGACTTAAATTTCAGATAAAGGAGGTAAGTTTAATACCTATAGTCCTTTAATTTTGAGCTTGCCTATTTTCCTAGGAGGAGTAATGTTGTGGCTTATTATTTGAGCTAGATAACTCATACATAGGTAGTTTAGGAGGCCAGTGGTGAGTGGAAATTATGTCCCTATTTTCTGAGATGCACTTAGAGGTTGAGGAGAATCATAGGAAACCTATCTTTATATCTTTAGTAGTAACCTATTCACATCTAGAGAGAGTGAAGATGAGTTAAATTTCAGAACTCGAGGGATTACTCCTATTGCAGAGTGTTTATGGTTACAATCTACTTCCATGATAGATTGTTGGAAAGGATGAACTACTGCATGTTCACCGATGTATATTGGTTCCTAAAAACATATGGTAGGAGTTGATGCATGAGTCTCATGTCTCCACTCGGGTAGTACATCTTGGTGTTACCAAGATGTATTGTGACTTCCACTGCTAGTATTGTTGTCTAGAGATGAAAAGCCGCAGATAATGAGTTGTATTTCTCAGTTTTTCACCTATTATCAAGTGAAGGTAGAACACCAATGACTAGTATATATTTTACTACCATTTCCAATTTTGGAGTATAAATGGAATGAATTAACCATGAATTTTGTGACTAGTTTACCGAGAAACCCTCAAATTAGTTATACATTATTGGTGATCATCGAAAGGATCTCAAAGGTCACTATGATTTTACATATCAAGGAGACATTTTGAGTAGATGAGCATGGAAGGATCTATGTTTGAGGGATTATATGCCTCCATAGTTTTATTCATTCTATCATATTAGATAGAGAATCTTGGTTTATGTCTTGGTTCTAGAAAGGGTTATAGAAGGCTCTCGGTACGCGGGTTCTTCTATGAACAACCTTTAACCTACATACTTATAATAAATATAAATGTATGATGTAGATATTAAAGGAAGTGATTTGAGTATGATTCATTTATAACATAGGTTCCTGATAAAATAAAATATCTCTAGTTAAGTTCTTTTAAAATATCATCATTAAAGAGACAATACAAATGAATACTTATGAGGCCTTATATAGTAGGCCTTGTCATTCACCCCTGTTCTAGTTAGAGGTAGGATAGGTAGTGCTACTAGGAATTGGTCTCATTTAGAAAAAATAGGATCAAGTAAAAATTATTCAGAAATATAAGGCTAGATATCAGTCTATGAAGAAGTCTTATACCAATCATTTTCAACAACCTATGGAGTTTGAGGTCAAGGATCAGGTTTTCTTGTGATTTTTTCTAAGTCTATGGAATAGAAGGATTCAAGGATAGGGTAAGCTATCACCTCATTACATTGGTCCTTTTGATATATTATAGAGATTTGGGTTGTTATCCTATTAGATAACCATTTTATAGAGGTATAGGTCTATGCATGAAATATTCCACATATCACAACTTCAATGTTACTATTAAGACATGTCCCATGTTTTAGACCCTGATGATGTTTAATTATGAGCTGATGCTTCCTTTGAAGAGTATCTTATATAGACCGTTGACCATAACATAAAGGATCTATGAGGTAGGTTAGTTCCTTTAGTCTATGTTATATGACTGCATGGCCACATATGGGATGAGACTTGGGAGAGAGAGGACAATGTACATTCCCAATGGCCAATTCATTTCTTAGATAATGTTTATCACCTTCAGAAGGGAAACTCTGATAAGAGCTATCTTATAGAGGGGATATTATAAGGTCCCAATTTTTCCATTGAGGTACAAATCCTTTAATTTTCAGTTAAATCATTATTTTAACCCTATAATCATGATTAAATGATTAAGGAAGTATTTGGGAGTTTTGGGGGGTTGTTTGGAGAGTGAAGATTTAGTTTTTTTAGAATCTTCATGAGGCACATAGTTAATAGTAACCATGTGACTCAACCGTGGAAACCATATATATATATAGGATGATTTGAAAACCAGTTCAAGGGAGGCCATACACCCATGCAAAAAACTATATACATTTAGTAGAGTTAAAATTCATTATTATCACATGGTTTTTCTTAACATGTGCCTAACTATGTTATGGGGTGTCTTTCTTGGGCAGTGTTGATTCACGGTTGGCACACAGTTAGGCCAACATTGTGTCCAAACCATTCGACCCCTTAAAGTTTGGTGAAAATTCCCATTTCTCTATATTTATTATTAATTTCATTGCCATATTTCTTTCATTTATCATGCACAACACCCCCATCCCATTGGAGCTCCTCCATGTTTTCAAGTAAGGAACTAGGATTTTTCCTCCATCTAGTCTCTGATCAGACTGTCGTATGTCTCATTTGATTCCTCTCAGTAATATATTCAATCTATTGAATTTTTTTTCTATTTATCTTGCCATAAATTGTGTGATATTCAAGTAGATATTTTCCCAATTTTCATGGATTTTGTATATTTATCTATTTTATCTATTTCCTTTTTAGATATGAGGCCAATACTAGATAGGTGTTTCTATACCACCATATGGTAGGTGGTATATACTATCTCCCACAAATTCTTACCCATTTATAAATTTCAATGTTTTACTGTGCATCATTTTTATCCACTATTTGCCTCTTAAATTAATTTAACTTAAGTTGGTTTATTTATTTGACACCCCAAAACATTAATAGACCATATATTATCATTAGAGGTCAATTACCTCTACACAAGATACCCTTGGGTGTGCCCTCTATATGACAACATGCCATTTTTTATTAATATTAACTAGAAAACCCTTTGGTGTGTTTGTTTTGACTTACCTCATGGAATTTAATTAATTTAAATGGATGAACTGCTATATTGTGATATGGAAAGCATGTTCACCAGACTTATTAAATATTGAATAAATTATTTAATGCTATGAAACCACATTTACACCTTTATAATCTATAAATGAAATTAGAATGTTTTAATTAAATTTAAAGTTAAAGAGGAATGGATTAATACATGGACTATAATTATTAATAAACCATGGAAATTTATTATTTTCATTTTCTTACTAAAGGAGTGGCTAGACTTGAGCTAGGTTTGGATTCCCAAGGGGATTCCTTATGAACTCAGAGGATGACACTTTGATTTATTGATATGGTTTCCAACGGAGATACCCACCTTGGAATTTGGTATTTGTCATAGTAAATAAATTCCTCAATGTAATACCAATGATTCATTTTATTTATATATACAAATTATAATTCCTGGAATATCTCATTAGATTTACCTTGATGTCTTCAAACACATGACACCATAGATCATATCCTTGGGATTTATCCTTATGTGTCTTGGGATTTACATTGGATGTACTCCAAGTACTTATATAGAGATATTCTCTAGTGAAATTCCAAGGGTGTATCCTTTGGATTACACTTAAACACCTTGGCTAGGTTGTATTGTTATTACCATGAGCTAGACTAACCTCCTAAGTTAAAGGATGAATCAATTTCTACATGGTTACTCTATAATTATTATCATTACATGATCACTCTTATTATATTCAGAGGTCCTGAATTTTTATAGGTTACCTATTCAAAGGCATATGGATTAGGCTAAAGTTGGTATGGTTGGTGGTGCTTCCCGTGTAGAACCCGAGCCCGACATGGTTATTATTTCAGTTGTATATTCATCTGATTATCATTACAAATTCACACTACTATATTTATACTAAATAGTAGATTTTTAATAGAAACCATTGGTAGCCTATTGAGTTTTATTTACACCCTGTTCAAGCCACCGATTGGTACTCATAAAGACTTCAGGGTCACATGTTAGGATAAGGGAAAGGGTTTAGATTTAGAAGTCTAACTAATTGGATAGGATAGTGTTCGATAGAAGAGGACTATGTATAGTCTTGGGGTGATTTTGGAGTTTAAACATTTGGTATTTCTATGTATTATTTTATATCATGTTATGATGTATTCTTTCTTCCAATTTTGTACAACATCACGACAATGTCATTATTTTTTTTATAGGACTTGGATATTGTGTATTTTTATAAGTTTATTATGTCTGAATGATTAATTTTTTATTTTTTATATTATGATTGATGTTTTTTCTATTTTTGGTATCTATCGTATACTATAGTTCTCCATTCTAACATGAGGTCATAGTCTCCCCAAAAACATACCCTAGGCCCTCACTGTTGGTCAGTATCCTATGGCGTATGAGGAGGAACATTTGGGGCCACGTGACTAACTGGGTTGGGATATTTTTTTAGTGGATTTTGGGTTGGGAAATTACAAGAATAAATAAATAAATAAGAATTATAATCTTTAACTCTATGACTAATAGGACATCTACACTTCTAATTTGATGAGTAATTGACCAATTAACCCACCTAATTGAAACATAATCTAATTTTAGCTCACCTATACCAAATTTATTATATAAGGAGAAGGAAATAAAGAGGATAATAGAACAGAATACAAAAAATAAATTAGAATCCTCATTTTCTCATATTTTAATAGATATTAAAATGATTCTAGGGTCATTCAATTTTGGAGGTACCTTTGTTAAGGGAACTGTAGTACATATCTTGATTAAATGTAGGCTTGTAATTTTATCCTAGGACCCTTTATTATACATTTTTTTATAAATTTAAAATATTATTGTATTTTTAATAAGGATTCTGTAAATAGAAGGGTATTGTTGAACTTGTAAACATTTTAATAAATTTCATGTAGTCAAATTCGACTTTTTTGTTTGACTCTTTAGGGAAAGAGAACGAGAGAGGCATAATGAATCAAAACAGGTTGATTTTTCACTTTTTTGACCCAAACATAACTTTATTCTTACATTAATTTATTATTTCCCTTTTCAGTTTCCTTTAATCCATTTTTAACATGTATATTTATCATTTTCTCACTTTTAGCCTTGATATTCAATTTTTCCAAAATTTGGGTTTTCAAGATTTTGATTTCAAGGATTAGTTAAATCCAAAACAATCATCCTACCTAAGTATCAACCTATCATTTTAATGATATTTCAGGCCTAATGTTGTGGAAATAGTCATTAAATTTTCTCATGGATTTAATTCTATTATGAAGGGTTGCTCTATCTTATCTCTTGAAATTAGGTCTCTATCCATTTGGATTATTTGGATTTTTACATTATTTAAGAATTATTATTGAGATTACAAATGGGTCTTCAACCTAGATTCATTAGAATCCATTTTTCTAAAAAATTAATTTAACATACCTTCTATATTCCCATGTAAATATAGGGATTCAACCCTATGAAGATTTTGAAATTATTTTCTTGGTTTGTTTAGGAATCCAGGGGTATCAAATTTCTTAATAATCTCATGATCTCTCGAGGACAACTTATGCTTGTTCCTAATACCTTTATTGTAATTTTTATTATTTTGGAACAAGGAAACACTAGCTTTAAAATGTGGACCATACCTATAAATTTTTAAATTCTCAATGTGTTGGGTATGTAAGTTAATGTTGGGGAAACTTGAACTATTATTCCCAAACATTGAATAGTGTGGGAATTCCTCCCTATGTTATCAATCCATATTTTTATAATAAAATATAATAAACTATGTATAATACTCACTATTATATATTATTCTCTTACTAAAACATTTTTTGGTAGTTTTGATCCATTTTATTAAATACACACTTTAATTATTTAACAGTATAATATGAAAAATCACCACTAAAGAACTAATATACTATGTGTTGGAGGTAGGTGGTGAGGTAATTTTAGAGCATTATCATTATGAGTCATGGAGGTATTGTTTGGTTAGTAAACGACCTAAGTAGATCCATGAAACTATCCCATGTTTCATGAAACTATGCTCCCTTATCTTAGAAAAAACATGTGCTCTTATTCCTAACATAAATGGTGGTTTTATTTGAGTATAATTTTGTGATAAATAAATTAAAGAGTTGGTTCCCATGTATAAAAAACTTTCTTCATTGAAATTATAAAACCAGCTCCAAGACCATCCCATGATATAAAATAGAAACACCCTCAATATTTGATCATCCTCACTAATCACACTGAGAGATAACTATTAGACCAAACTATAAAAAAATATAATGAAATAAAATGAATATTCATTGGTATAACAAAAAAAAGAAGGTATCAGGAAGTGGTGGGATCGTTTAATTTCATACATCATAGAAATGGGAGATATACTTATTAAATATGAATTATTGGTAACTGAAGGCTTTTAAAACACCGTATGTCTAAGCCTCTCATGGTAATTATTTCTAGGATATGATGGATTGATATTTTAATGTTCATTCTAGTTATCATAAATTTCAATATCAATTTTCTCAATTTTAAGTTTTGTTTTCTTATTAAGGAATAAACTATATTTCTCAATTTTGATATGAAAGGTGTTAATAAACAAGTAAAATCCCTATAATTCATGAATTTTGTTTTTAATTTTATCAAATTAAGTGAATAATAGATGTTACCATTTTCATTTTTTATTATAGTTTTTGGGAAACAAATTTATATATTTTTTACTTTTCCATTACAATTATTTTGAATGATTTATGCATCAGCCACACCTTCCCAAACTAGAAATGATTCTAAATTTTTATTGGATAAGCCATTGAGAAAAATATAATTTATTTGTTTATAATTCCTAAAAACTATAACCAATTTAGTAAGTAGGGTCAAACTATATAGAAAAAAAGTTTTGGAAATAAAAAAAGAATAAAAAATATAAAAAAACTAAAATTGTTGGAAATAATTGATGTTGAGAAGTTAATAGTGATGTGATTGTGAGAATGTAGTGTCATAAAAAGAAGTAGAAATAAAATAAGTAAAGAATATAAATTGAGAATTAGTTTAGGTATAAAGGAAAAAATAAATTGTAAATGAACATTACTTTAATATAGTGGGGAATGATGTTGTGAAAGAAAGGAATTGATTCCCTTAAATATCATTGGGGGTCAATCCAACCCCAGTTAACTCTCATAATAATGATATATCTAACAAGAATCAAGAAATGGATTACTATTCAAAGAAAATAACTAGCCTATAACATTTTAAGAATGTATTTTGGTAGACACTCCAAGTTCCAAAGACTAATTAACCTTCACCCTTCAATACATGAGTTAATGAAAAACATTATTATGAAGAATAGAAAATGCGAGCACTATAAGAATAATCAATATGAAATTAAATTATAAAATATAATTATTTAAACCATTTTAACCAGTTTCCCTAAATAATTTATTTACATATGTTTTTCATAAAAAAATATTCATTAAATGTTACTAATAAAATATAGAATAAAGGAAAGAATATAAGATAAAGGAGAGTCATCTCTTATGAGATCAATTATATTTCTTTATCTCCATTCACCACTTTCCACAACAATGTTTTTTATACTATATGATGTTTTTTCCATTGTCATTCATGTAATGAATGTTTTATGAGAGTGAATGGCTAAGTATTTCCTAGAATATACCTTTTATTTACCCTCAAATTCACCAAAATTACTTCCTAAAAACACTAGCTAACCATTACTATCTCTAGTTTAGTCTGAATAAGGATTGGCGTTGAATTTCACCTATTTTCACTACTACTGCACCTTTATAAAATATCCATCACAAATCTAGCATGATTCATAGATAAATTTTCTCTCTTTGGAACCCAATTTTTCAAAAAAAAAATATTTTAATTTAAAAACTCATTTTCTTTCAAGACATTAAAATCCATGTGATAATCAGTTCTAGCTTTCTTTTTCTATATTCTGACTACCAAATCTTGAAGAATTTATTTTCTAGTTTCAAAAACAAATTATATATCCCCCCTAAACCAAGCATAATTTATATAATATCAGACCATAAATTTCTTCATTAAAACAACACTTAGTATACTAAGCATGTATTAACCACCATCATCTAATAAACCAACCAAAATTATCTATAAAAATAAATACTAGTGTTCATTGTTCATAGTCGTTCTTGTTTGATCATCCTAAGTTTTGACTCTCGACCATGCATTTGGGATTCATCATGGTGCATCCCATATTTCAATGTAGCTTATCCAAATAAATCTCAGGGTCTTCTGTTTTAGTCAAATCATTACCCTTTTTTCTTCATGAGTTCAAACCAAAATGTTAGGAGCATTAGACATTTAAAAGTGAAACCCTCATAACCACAAATCCTTGACAGTATTGCATCAGTCAAATGGAGTTCATGTAAATTTAACATCATAATCACTATATTGGATTAATCAATTCTCATTTGTTTTCAATCCAATACATTTTAAAAAATTGGAATCTATCAATCACAAATATCATAATATCAGCTCAATGAAGCTCTTAGTTTTTCATCATGGGTTTACATGGAATCGATAATGTCTCAATATAGTTTTTCTTTAGCCTAATTCAATTATTGTTTGGAAAAAATCACTCAAGGTAACTTTGTATTGTTTTTGGGGTGATTGTGTTTGTTGAAAAAGTAGGTTGACAAGGTCAGTTGTGGAGTTATAACATGATTATTAACAAATAATTATGATAATGATTAAATAAATAGGTATGTAAGCTCTATACGTGGTACCAAAAATTATTTGTGTAATATAGCACTGTTACCTAGTGTTTTCAAAATTTTTAGAGTAAAAAATGTTAAGGATGGATTAAGTTTCCTGAATGTTACATTTCCATGGGTGCCTCCAAAAAATATGAAAAAGACATTGAATTTGTGAAAGTTTTGTGTTTCATAAAAGTATGATGTTTTTTGAAAGTTTGGTGATATGTGAATTATTGGATATTTCATGAAAGATAAATGAGGTGTGAAGGAAAGAAAATAAGATACACAATTATGAGAAGTTTCACAAATGGAAAATTTCATTGATGTTTTGCGAAGGAAAGGAGTTTCACGAAAAAGAATAAAGAGTTTAGTTAAAAGGAAGTGGCGATATTGAAGGTTTCAAAAAAGAGAGGTAATGTCTATAAATAATAATCTACCCAAATAATTTTTAGAGAGAAACACTTAAGTAAAATCCAAAGGCTTTGAATTCATGAAAGTGTTTCGCAAATGATTTTTCTTATACGAAGGTTTTCATAAGATCATCAGTTTTTCCAAGAAATGTAGTTTTGAAAAAGATATGAAAGATTATTAAAAGTTGTGAGTTTTAAAAAATTAGAAAATTTCATTAAGGTTGTGGGTTTTGAGAAAAAATAATGTTTTGTGATGAATTGTGAAGTTTCATAAATGTTGGAAAAAGGGTTTCATGAAAGTAAATCTTACACAAACAAGAAGGTATTTACCAGTAATTATGTGGTAAACTATTATTCATCAAGTGGATGAAATTCAAACTTTATGATGCACCAAATAATGTGAAAAACATATTCATTCAAGTGATTAAAATTAAAATCTTCTAATAGAGAAGTGATCACACTTCAATTCACAGAAGAGTGAACTTTCAAATTGTGATTGTCTGTAAACTAGGAGGGATAGTGAGTCCACTTCAAAATTTGTTACAATAGTGTGCTTTAGTGAATTTGGTATGTAGGCACATTTCCTTTGTTTGATCATTATACGTATCCCAATATAGGTGAACCAAGTAAAATTACTATGTCTCATGCATGATTTAATTTCTATTCATATATTTCTATGGGAAAGGTATATAAGTGTGTCTTGATTAACGATGAAACAAGATTCTATGGGGAAGATGTTTTAATCTATCATACCCCGATTCACCTCCCTATTAGGGTATTTAACCTACTTGGGATAACAATTATACCATTTTTCATTTATCTTGACAAATCAATATCTATAATATTTGGTTTTATTCAAACATAAAATGTCATCCTTTTCTCGATTCAATAGTGTTCGGTCATCCAGATTCAAGAATCCATAATTTTTTTTGAAAATTTAAATTTCAAATTCATATTTTTCAATTTTGATATAACACGTCTCCATTCATAATTAATAAAAAATGTTTTGAATCTATTTTTTTCAATGGTATCAAGCTCCTTCCAGTGTTCATTAATTCAAACTTGAGATGTCATGAGTTCATTAGATTCAGTTGTTATTCTTTATTAAGATGGAAAGACTCATGTAAAAATAATTTTTAGTTTCATTTATTATCATATAATTTAAAACTCTCGTATCAAAATTTTGAAAATGGATGAAGTCCTATGATGACCTCAATAATTATTATGACCCTTACTATAAATTATTACAATGTCACTAGACACTAGAAAATTTATCAAGTAAAAATTAATATGAAAATAAAAAAATGGATTATGATGATTGTAAGAGAAAAGGATTAAAATAAATGATTTGGAAGATATATATGATAAGAATAAAACTTACAGAAACATAAAATTAATTGTGATAATTGAAAAAGACATATGAAAAAACCACTTCACAATTTTTAGTAGAAAAATACAACTTTATCAAATGTTTTATTCCATAAAATGTATTTAAGATAAAAATATGGAATATGAACATTAAAATTATAAATCCCAAAACACTTTAAAAAAATATTTCAGTTTAAATGAAAATACAACAAGAATGAATCTATTTAGGGATATGCAAAAAAACAAGTTAATTTTTAACAATTTAGCTAGAAAGTAAACAACATTTACCAAAATAACTATGTAATTGAAATTAATGTTTAAAATGATCCAAATTAAATATAACATAATTCAATACACATTTTAATGTAAAAATCATTTAAATATCAATTATTACCATTATTAGATGTGGAAAAAATGTATCCAAATATGGTAACATAAAATACAAAGAAGATAGCTAAATGGGATATAAAAAAAGAGTTACTTGTTTTATATAAAGAGAGATTACAATATGAGAAAATTGAATGTTGTCTATAAATAAAATAAAATAAATATGGATTAAAAATAGGAATCAATTTGAGAAAGTAATATTAATATTTTTTAATTGGAGAAATTATAAAAGAATAATAGGAGAGGATGCCAAATAAAGGTAACATAAGAACAAATAAATATATGTTTGTAAGCTTAAATATGTTATGTCATGAATCAAACACATTATAGAGCATGCTTTCTGAATAAATTTTTTTATTAAATGGTATGGTGAATGATTTAGTGATGCTAAATTTCATAAAAATATTGTGAAAAAGAAGAACATGAACATGAAAATGGTTGAGGATATGACTTATGATTCATTGATTATTTTTCTTGAGTAGTTGATAGAAAATAAGTATATAGAGAAATTTTAAATGAATGTAATTTCTATATTTGTGAAATTGAAGAGATTTATTCCATCTATATAGAATGATAAATAACCAAATAAATACATTCCTATAATAAAAAAATAGATGTTGAAAATTAATGGTGAAAATATCATGAAGAATTATCACTATGTTAAATTAATAAGGATAAGTGTTTCTATGTTTTAAGATAAGCCTCCTCCATTTGGATCTCCTTAAGTAGCTATTGAAAATAAACCTTATTCCCTTAAATTATTAATTGTCCCAAACTGTATTATAAATTGAATGTGATTATGGGAAAAAGCCGGGAAATTATTAGAATGCGTAATCATTGAAGAAATGAGGTTGTTATACATCATGATGCATTAAAAAATGTATCAAACTCCTTCATATAAATACTACAATTCGTGTTAATTTATTTATTATAGATATTATCTCTAAATAAATCCATCATTCTTAAGAACTATTGAGGAGAATCCATTAAGGGGTAGATATCAAAAGTTTGAATCTATTTTTGGAATTAACACTTCTTTTATAAATATATAATTTTTTAAAGATAATAAAAAATTAAGTGTTGAGGTATGTTAGTCACTATTACAATTCTATTATTAATTCTATTTAATCTATTGATAAAGGAGGATCAATAGTTAAATTAAAAAGGGTTAAATACATTCTTGAACTTAAATGATTTTAATATTTTTGGTAATGTTATGTGGAATATAAAATTTCTAATTAAATATTTTTTATCCTCCATAATAAGAGGAAATATAATTAATGGTCTATTATAATAATAATTTGGATAGTTTTTGGAATTTTTTTCTATAAAAAATGATCACTTTTTTTTTCAACACCGGGTTAGCCCATGTTGGAATAGAGTTTATTAATTGATGGAACTTTTCTAAGAAAAATATTCTATATTCCACCACTCATATAAAATTGATCTTATTAATAAAGGAGTATAAAAATAGAGAAAATATGTTACTTTGGAATAATAATATGGATAATATTGAAGGATTGATAGAGAGTATCTTGATTTATGTAATTTGTCTCTTTTAGTATCACTTATGTTGGTATCTTAAAAGGTATCTAAGATTATATTAAAATTGGTATCAATTTCTTATAATGGTACCTATATAATAACCATTTCATTTATTGTCAATAGGGTGGAGAGGAATATTGAATTTACAATGGAGATAAGTATTGGCATAAAATCCAATGGTGGTGATTGAAGTAATCAATTAGAGAAACCTATACTAGTTTATATATTTTCTAGTTGTATTTTTTCCAATATATTAGTTTGATATAAATTCAATATATGTATTGATTTTGGGTGATGAATATGAGCCCAATGAGGCTGAATAATGATACTTCAAAGACAATGAAGATATATTTGATTTATTTGAATAGAAGGTTGGAAAAATTTGAGATAGTAGTGCAATGGCCTAGACCTCTCCAGTCTATTACTTTGTGAAAATTAGGGTTAGGAAGATGCTGTGTGAGTTTCGTGGGAGAAGGATTTAATTGATGGGAGAGATGGAGTAATTATAAGATAATAATGGATGTCAATAATAATAATAATTATTAATGATAATGATGGCGACCCGTTGATGAAATTGAAAGAGGATTTATTACTATTAAATAATAATGGTAATGGTGGATTTTAGTGTGCGATTAGTTAAGTGGAATTTTATTAATTTAATATGAGAATAACAATGGTCAACTAATTTAATGAGATTAAATTAGAACACTAATGATGGGTGTTATTATGATTATTTTTATTAATAATAACTTTGAAGTAAGAAAGGAGTTGGGGCGTTAGGGCATGGAGTAATGGCCAAGGGGAGGCACCACTTTTGGTGGAGTGGGAGAAGAAATCTTGAATGGAAAATTCAGATTGGAGAGAGAATGTGAGAATTAAATGGAGAAGTAATAAAAGAAAAAGAAAAGGAAACCAATTAAGGTTAAAGGGAGTGAGGCTCACCAAATTGGAGAGAGTGGTGCATGAATTTGGGTATTTGAAATAAATCAATTAAAAAAATAATAATATAATAATCATATTATTATTTTTGTTGATGAAACACTTTTTCGAACATAACTTCTTCATGCGACCTCGGTTTGTAGAACTGTCTGTGACGTTGAAACCCTGAAATTAAGACAGAGGATTCAAATACCATAAATACTATATTAATTATTCCTATGGCTCGGGATGTTTTTACTCGGTCAAACCAAGGGGGTTAATGTGATCCTCTTTTATTGGGGAATTAAGCGTATCATAAACCGTCACCCCATTAAATCTTCAAAAGGGACAAGATACCATCCTCCCTTGTCCTTACTCTTTGATCTCAGCTATGAGATGCTAGAGCCATTCAATCCTTCCCATAAGAGTTGCACAATCGAACTTTACTCCTCAGATCGGTTCTGCTCTGTTTTGATGCAATTGAGATATATCGATCAATCCTTGAAATAAGGTATGTTTTATAGTCATTACTCTAGAATCATATTATCCTATTTATCCCTCCCATATTAAAGCATGTAATCTACATGCTTCTAATGGTGTTTTTATTGGGGTTTGGCTGGTGCAGTTGTTCTGTGGCATCCTCGGGTGGATGCAGTTGGCGCGAGAGGAGGATCGTGACCCGTTGTGTGGATAAAGAACGTTAAGAACTGTTCGAGGTAGGGGATTCATTGCCTATCTTTTATTTTATGTACAAATGTATTTTTATCATGTTTAATCCCTCTGGATGACAATGGAATTTACATAATAAATATTTCAACAAGATAAATAAATTGATATCGATCGTATGTTATTGCCTAATGTTTTGCTAGATAGTGTGATATCTATGATTGCTTTGATTTGTTGGTCGTTCTTGATGGAAATTGGTAAAGAACGTAAATTGGGATTAATTGATAATTGTTTGGCTAAAGATAAAGAGGCATGTAAACGAATCTGGTTCTTGTTGTAATTTGATGTTAATAAAATTAGTGCAGTAATCATTTTTATTTATTTATGATAAATTACTAGTTAGGTTTCTCGAATTTGGAACCTATGAATAATAAAATGGTTAACCCATGATGGATTAAAGAACTGACTGTTTGATAATTCCTTAAAGGGTTATGAGTTACCCTCTTGATTGTTATATTGCCAAGTGTCCAATTAAATGTGGTGTTTTTTTCCTACTGTTTGTGCTGTGATGTGATCCTGGATGGCCTTTGTGATATGTGAGGGCATGGTGGTTTATGGTTGTGGCAGCAGATGACACTTAGAGTGGCGAGATGCATCAGTTTATGCATATGGGTGTTAGGGAGGACACCGGGGATGATGGAATGGAGTGGATGTGATTGTTGGATGCTTGGTAATTTTGATTGGTTTATTATCTGCTTTACTTTTCCCCACTACTCATGGAAGCTAGTCTTGATTACCCTTCTCTCGAAAGAGGCAAAGACACACGGGGTATGCCACATGCTTTTCATGTTTATCTTATCAAGGGGGAATGGGTCTACGCTCTTGATATAGGTGGCAAAGACTCAACGGGTAGTACATCTACTCACCGGGTTGATCCCCCACGTGTTTAGTATCATAGAATGATTTTATAGAATGCCTGGGAGTATGGGAAAGTAATTTTACAATGAATATTAGAATAAATGGTGTTAACCCATGAGGATGGAGATGTTGGAACATAATTATGAGGTTGTAATTTTTTAAGGAACGGTTGACTTTGGGTGTGATGCTAATGAAATTTTAATGTGGAATTGTTCATGGTTAATTAATGTTTAAATAATTAATTAACATATAGTGGAACTGATAAAAAGGGAATGATGGAATCTAATAAAGCTCTTTAGATGGTTGTGTGCTTATAAGATACCTTGTCTTAGAAGTAGTATCCCAGATTTTGAGAGACGTTAGCTGCAGTTGTTTCTAAGACTAGGTAATGCCCATAGTGTGGTTGTGAGTTATAATTGTTGGTCAGAGTGGACACTCAAGAGGGGGGTGAATTGAGTTCCAATTAAAATCTCTATTAAAATATTGTCTATTTAAAATCCCCCAATTTATAAAACAAGTTAAAATGTAGTGAATTTATATAGATTTTAAATGTTCACTTAGATTATCAAAAATTGATTAGGTCTTAGTTAATTTAACCATAAGGTCAAACTAACTTTTGAAGCTAACCTATTGATTTACAATAAGTGTAAACACTTGATAATTTAACTATCAAAGTAGCTTCAAAATCGGTTTGTATTTCAAATTAATAGCAGCGGAATAAATAAGATATATTTAGTAAACTTTAAAATTAATTTAATGATGCACAACAGATATAACAAGAGGTCCAGTCTCAAGTCGAGACTTATTCCTCTCAAATATATATAAATTTGATCCACACCCTGGATCGGGGTTAACAACAGTTTTACCAAACTGTCCAGGCCACGCAGGTACCTCTACCACTATTCTTCGTGGGAAACAAAACAAATACCAGGTCACACAAGGACCTCTTCCACAGTTGACGTGGGTAAACATGAGTTAAAGGATTTGGAGTGAAAATTTTGATATCCTCCAGTTCAGTACAGGAGACAGTGTGTGTAATGATATACAGAGTACACCACACTGCTCGAAAGTTAATAAATAAATCACGTAGATAAGATAAATGAGATTTTAGAAAGCTCTAGTGATTATCAATGTAGATCTAGACTCATTGGATTCAGCAGGAATCCTTCTAAGTCCTTCTCTATTTTTTCTGTTGAAAAACAGAGTGTCGTAGTTCAGCTTGTCTTCTTCAGGAGTGAGAAAGATCTCTTGATTCGTCTTGTGTTCTTCAGTGGTGTTGAATTTCATTCATTAGAGTTATTTGAAAGACATGCAATCTCCTTCTTGTTCAAATTGTTCTTCTTGTTTAGTACAGTGCACTCAGGTGTATGTAAGTTCTTCATGTTGTATATTCACACTTTCATACCGCTTCTCTTCTTGTTTCGTTGTTGCTCATTGCATGTGTACTGCACCTCAGTCTTTCTTATATTCCACAAGTTTTGGAAGTAGGAATGATTCCCTTTTCTATAGTTTCCTGACATGCCAAAAACTATCATTAAATAACATTAATTTCATTAAAAACAACATATATGACTGTTAGCATTATTTAAAATATATTGACAAAAGCTTAAGAAACGGTGTCACAGTGATTAAGGAAACGGTGTCAAATTCACAGTGTGTGGTTCACGGTTTGAGCTTCACGGTGTGTCCTTCATGGTGAGTCCTTCACGGTGTCTGGGTCACGGTGTGTGGTCACGGTTTCTGGGTCATGGTGTCTGGGTCACGGTGTCTGGTCAGAGTGTCTGGTCACAGTGTCTGGGTCACGTTGTCTGGGTCACGGTGTCTGGGTCACGGTGTCTGGTCACGGTGTCTGGTCACGGTGTCTGGTCACGGTGTCTGGGTCACGGTGTCTGGGTCACGGTGTCTGGGTCACGGTGTCTAGTCACGGTGTCTGGTCATGGTGTCTGGTCACGGTGTCTGGTTATGGTGTTTGGTCACGGTGTCTCCATACTTAGACAATTATTTGTATTTGGACTAAGACAGTAATATGCAGAACATTGATTAAGTTGAATCACGAGAGAGTAAAAGAGCTTGAATCATAAATATAAAGGTTTGATAATATATGTGAGATTTATGATCATGCATGAGACTTGTAAATAATAAAGAGAGTAATTAACATCCATAAGATTTGTTATTATAAAAACATGACGTGTAGCTATTATTGAGATTGAAGAGAATTAGCAAGATGTGCAGTGAAGATTGAGATTAATTAACAGTAAAGAGATTTGTGATCATTAAAACATGATTAACACATGAGGAGTCCAACAATCTCCCACTTTTTGATGATCACAAATCATATATAGGCAGAATATAAATGACATGTAACATTAAAGATACTATCATAGCAAAAACATTATAGAACTGACACCTGTAGTTTTTATCTGGTTATACTTGGAGTTTTCTCCCCCTTTTGGGATTATCAAAAAGTAGAGAGAATGAAAATAATACTGCATTTGGCATTAAACAAAGGGTTCAAAATACAATAAAACAGAAAACAACAAAAAACATCCCATAAAAAGAAAAACAGTCCTCAGACTCTTTAGGGATCCACTTTGTCTTTGACTTTATCAGCAGCAGGAGATGGTGTTGAAGTAGAAGAAGGCAGAGTTGTGGTAGACAACGAGGGTAAGGGTAGACCTTCAAAAACAGATGTAGCCAAATTAGGAGTAGTAGAAGATCTAGGCTGTGGTTGGTCAAGAATGACTGTTCGGATCTGAGAAAGAGCTTGACTAACTGTCATGGCAGTTGAGGCTAAGGCAGGTAGACCAGGTCTAAGGGGTGCAGCAGCTGGAGAAACTATATCAGTACTCTAAACATGAAGATATGGCTTCAAAATATTGATGAAACCAGTAATGATTTCACCACTATATTGGATATCCTTTTCAAAAGCATCCTTATTCTCCAGAAATCTGTCCAACAATCTGGTGAACTCTGTATGTTTCTGAACATGAGCATTAAAAGATTGAGTCACCGGAGGGATTCTCAAATTTTCCACAAGATATATAAAGTGATCTGTCATATCACTTTTAGATAAAATCAGGGAGAGATACAAATCTATTTTCTTGGTGATCTCTTATTGAGAATCATTGGCTATCTTAGAATGAATTCTAATCAAGTCCAATGCTCTATCACTGTTCGGAATCACTTCTGAAAAAGAAGATAGATCCAATCCACTCAAGGCACTCTGAAGTTCTTCCTTTATTATGGATCTCAACATAGAATCATCCAAAGAAGGTGTAAAGGTCTGACCAGAAGCAGGTGAAGACTTGACAGCTTCAGTTAGAACTTTGAGCTGTTTCAGAACTTTTTGCAGACATCCAGTGTATTCATCTGTAAGCTTATTCAGATTTTCCACAAGCTCTCTCATGCGTTCCAGAATCTTGGTGTGCCATTTTCCAATCTTCTCATCAAAAGATAGTAGGTATGGATGAACTTGAGACACAATATCCCTAGCAAGGAGGGAATCAGAAGACTCAGGAGAAACAGAAACATGTGCAGGAGTAGAAATAGGAGCAGAATCTGATCTCAAAGATAACTCAATCTGCAGACTTGCTACCATACTATTAAGATTTGCAACATCAGCACTCAACATCTTATTCTCAAATCTGACTTCTTGAATTTCACGGATCATCTTTGGCTGAATATGCAAGATAATATTTTCCAAGAGAATTGATGCATCTTCTTGACTTAACTGAGTCACTGGGCAAGGTTGAGTGGAGACAATTTTCTCAAGTCCAGCTAAAAAAGTCTCTCAAAAAACTTTTAGATCATCTTTGGTCACATAGGAGTGAAGCTCCGGTAAGGATGCAGGTAAAGGTAGAGGTTTAGATTCTGGTTGAGGTTCAGAGTCATCCTTAGACTCAGATTCTGATTCAGATTGAGTTTGGGGCTCTGGTTCTGGTACTGGTTCTGGATGAGCTAAGGACTTCAGTTGAAACAGAGAAGAAAGATCCATTCCAGTTGCAATCAATTGTTTTGACTCATTCACATCATAAAAGCTTGGGAACTCATACTGAGAGTACATAGAAAAAGTAATAGAGGGTTGAGAAGATTCAGAAGATCCAGCTTCCACAATATCAAGGTTTTAAGGTTCCTCCCCCTCAACTTGTGCTTTCCTTCTAGATTCTTGAGGTTCAGGAACATGGAAAAGATCCACAGGATCATCCCTAATCTCTTCAGAAAACTCTTGCCTTGCCAGCTAAAATTCAATTTCCATTCTTTCTTCAGCAGAGGGAATAATATCAGGAACTAACTGTTCCACTGGATGAACTTCCAGACTTGCTTCTTTCTCAACAGAAAGATTCTCATCAACAAGATCTGCCTCTAAGGTTGCTTGCTGTTCTGAATCAGGAAAACCCAACTTCCTTGTAGCATTAGGATGATCTTATTCCTCATGAAGAACAACTGAAGGATCCTTAGTCCTTTCCTTTTCAACAACAACTTCCTCTCCATGAGGTATTTCAGCAGGGATAACAGTAGGGACAACAACCCTTTCCTCTTCAACCAGAACTATTTCCATTGGAGGTATTACAAGTTCTTATCTAGGTGGTACTTCAGCTGTTACTTCCTATTCTTCTTCTGAATACTCAGCCACTTAATCTGGTTCCAAACCAGGATCAGAAAGATTTTTAGGCCTTCTTGGATAGTCAACAGGATTAAACTTTTTATACTGTTGATCATTATCCTCAACCCACTTTTTTTTCCAGGAGTTCTAGATAATCTTCATCCTTCTGATGATAGGCATGGATAGACAGTAATCAAGGTCCTCTAACTTTTCTTCATTCAGTCTAACCATCCCTTTTACAACTAACATAGCTGAAATCATCCTTGAATAAAACAGGGAGGTGGATTTGGATGTTACTTTGATCATATCACAGATATGGTTGATAACATACTTACAAATATTTATTTTATGGCCATTCTTCAACAGGTAAATTAGGAACACATCCTGATACTTCATCACAACAAAATGTACTTTTCTTGGACTAACCAAATTCTGAACAAACTTGAACAGAAGTCTTGTCTCCCCATCTAGATCAGCAGTTATGGCCCTTAGCTTGGTTCCATTTCCAGTTAGACTTTCCAAAGCTGTCTCCAGGTCAAAGATGCCGGTTTTTGGAGGAGGGTCTCTCTGGTAATCCTCACAAACTCCTTCATGGGGAATTCTTAGGCATGCAGCCCGCAACCTTGAAAAGAAAGAGTAGTTATGACCATCGATCCAGCTGGTCACCATAAAGCTTTCTCTAAACTCAAAAGAGAACGTCACATGCTGATAGAATTGAGATACAAGACTTGGGTAAATCGGTCTATTCTGTCCAGTGAACCATTCAAGCCACACTTGTTCTCTTAAAACTTTCAAAACTAAAGATCTTCTATACAGCAACCATTTAGGGAAAACCTCTTTTTCAGGAACAACTGTACGGCTTACCAGGTTTGGGTTTAGAGGTCCTTCGAGAGCTATCCTCAGTATTCTCTTTTGTTTCTTAGAGCGGTGCTTCTCAGACGAGTGTGAAGATGGACGCTTCATCCTTGGCATTCACTGAAGGTTTAGGCAAGAGGGAAGATAAGGTTTAGGAGAGAGTTTGGATATGGAATCGAATGAAACCATTATGTTTTATCATTTGGGAATGTCAAACGTCATAAAAACAAAAACGCGGGAAATCAAATAGCGGTGAAATAAAAATTACCGCGATACGGGTTAAAAATAAAAATAAAAATAAATCTTCATGGTGAGACCGTGAGTAGGCATTACAGTGAGACAGAAAACTAGTCATCATGGTGAGACAGTGAGTTGACAGACCATGAGCATAATGTCGTCACAGTGAGACCGTGATCATAACACAGTAACTTAGAAATAATGAGTATGAAACCATAATGTAATGTATAATAAATTATTAAACATTATGATTAGTAAGATATTCATGCATGATTAATCATACCAATATCATGTATAATGTAGTCTAATCTTTTAGAATTTAATGGTTTGGTGAATATATTAGCAAGTTGATATTCAGTACCAATGAATTCTAAAGTGATATCACCTTTTTGATAATGATCCCTCAAAAAGTGATGTCTTACATCAATATGTTTTGTTCTAGAATGAGAAACAGGATTCTTAGAAATGTTAATAGCACTTGTGTTGTCACAATTTATTGAGACATGTCTAAATTGATATCCATAGTCTAGTAATGTGTGTTTCATCCAAAAAATTTGTGCACAACAACTACCAACAGCTATGTATTCAGCTTCTGCAGTAGATAATGCAATCTAATTTTGTTTCTTACTACACCATGATACTAGTGACTTGCCTAAAAGATGACATGTTCAAGAGGTGCTTTTTCTATCTAACTTACATCTAGAAAAATCAGCATCTGAATAACTAACTAATTCAAATGATTGTCCATTGGGATAGAACAGTCCTAAATTTGGAGTATGCTTGAGGTATTTGAAATTTCTCTTTACAACATTTAAATGTGACTCTTTAGGGTTTTTTTGAAAACGAGCACACATACACACACTAAGCATAATATCAGGATGACTATCAGTCAGGTAGAGTAGACTTCCAATCATTCCTCTATAAGTGGTTTGATCAACAGATTTACCATTTTCATCAAGATCCATCTTACAGGTGGTACTCAGGGGAGTGTCACTACTTTTTGTGCTATCCAATCCAAAACATTTTAAAAGATCTCTAGTATACTTAATTTGAGTTAAAATAATTCCATCATCATTTTGAGAGATTTGAAAACCAAGAAAGAATTTATGTTCAGCCATTAAACTCATTTCAAATTCATTTTTCATCATTTTAGAAAAATCAGTACATAATGTAGTTTTTGAAGATCCAAAAATAATATCATCTACATAAATTTGTACAACTAAAAAATCTTTAGAAATTCGTTTTATAAACAGAGTAGGATCAACTATTACTTTTGTAAAACCTTTAGAAATTAGAAAAGTACTTAATCTATCATACCAAGATCTTAGAGCTTGCTTTAAACCATATAAAACTTTTGATAGTTTGAAAATATAATTTGTAAAATGAGGGTTTGAAAATCCAGGTGGTTGTTCAAAAAAAACATCCTCAGCAATATATCCATTTTGGAATGCACTTTTGACATCCATTTGATATAGTTTTAAATTTCGATGTGCAGCATAAGCAAGTAAAATCCTAATGGATTCTAATCTGGCTACTGGAGCAAAAGTCTCGTCAGAGTCAATACCTTCTTCTTGACTATAGCCTTGTGCAACTAGCCTAGCTTTTTTTTCTGACTATGTTTCCGGATTCATCTACTTTATTTCTAAACACCCATTTTGTGCCTATTGTGAAAGTGTCCTTAGGTCTTTCAACAAGATTCTAAACTTTATTTCTTTCAAACTGATTAAGTTTTTCTTGCATAGCAATTAACCAAAATTCATCATTAATAGAATCATCAATGTTTTTAGGTTCAAGTTGTGACAAGAAGGCTTGATGTTCAACCTGATTTCTAAGAGAAGCTCTAGTCTGTGTCCCTCTATCAAGATTTCCTACAACAACAACTAAAGGATGATTTTTTTAGAATTCTAGTTTATCTAGTAAAGGTAGGACTAGAAACTTCAGGTTCATCAACAGGTTGGGAATCAAGAAAAGCAGGTTCTGGAAAATTTCCAGAACTGGTTGTCTTTATAGCAGGTTCATTTGATTTTTCATTAAGGTTCAGAATAGATAAATCTTCTTCAAGATTTTCAAGAGAGATTTTAGGCTCATGTGGATCAGTTTCATAAAACTTGATGCGAACAGATTCTTCCACACACTTGGTTTTTTTATTGAAAACTCTACAGGCTTTACTAGAAATAGAATAACCTAGGAAAATTCCTTCATCACTCTTGGATGCAAACTTGTCAAGATTATCTTTGGTATTAAGAATAAAGAATTTTCAACCAAAGACTCTAAATAGTTAACCTTAGGTTTCTTATGGTTCCACAACTCATAAGGGGTCTTCTTAAAAACAGGTCTAATCAAGACTCTATTGATAGTATAACAAGCTGTATTCACAGCTTCAGCCCAAAAGTAAATAGGCAGGTTATACTCATTTAGCATGGTTTTGGCAATTTCTTGTAGGGTTCTATTCCTCCTTTCTACTACACCATTTTGCTGAGTTGTCCTAGGGGCAGAAAATTTATGACTATAGCCATTGTGTGAGCAATAGGACTAAAATTCATGATTCTCAAACTCACGTCCATGATCACTTCTTAGAGTTTTAATCTTAAGTCCACTAAGATTTTCTACAGATTTGGAGTATTTAGAAAAGTAAGAACAAGCTTTACTTTTGTGAGCTAAGAAGTATACCCAAGTATATCTAGAAAAGTCATCTACAAATACATAGACATAGTGCTTCCCATTTAAGCTAGAAAATCTAGATGGTCCAAAAAAATCCATTTGAACCAACTCGAGAGGTTGAGAAGTTGAAACTTCTTTCTTTGGTTTGAAAGAGATTTTGTATTGCTTTCCCTTTTGACAGGGATTACAAACTTTGTCATTTGGAAACTCAAGTTTGGGTAGGTCTCTAACTAAGTATTTCTTGGTTATTTTTCTAAGTGAGTATATATTGAAGTGTCCTAATCTTCTGTGCCAAAGCCAAGACTCCTTTTGAAAAGCATTTAAAAATTTAATATTTTGCATGGATAAAGAATTTAAATCAACAGTATAGGCATTTTCATTTCGCAGGGTAGAAAATACTAAAGCATTTTTAGAATTAAAAACATTGCAAGAATCATTTTCAAATTTAACATTAAAACCATCATCACATAACTGAGAAATAGTTAACAGATTATATTTAAGTCCATAAATGAATAAAACATTAGAAATTAATACTGAGTCAGTGTTACCAATCTGGCCTAGGCTGATGATTTTCCCTTTAGAATTATCACCAAAGGTGACAAAGCCTCCATCAACCTTTATTAAACTCATGAAGCATGGGTAATCCACAGTCATATGTCTTTAACATCCACTGTCAAAATACCATGTCTTCTTTTGGGAACTCTTCAAGCAGGTTTCCTATAAAACAGATTTAGATAGGAAATGATTTTGGTACCCCGATTTTCTTAGGTCCATACAGGTTAGCAATCAATGCTTTTGGTACCCAAATTTGTCTTATGGGTCTCATATAATTCACAGAATCAAAATATTTTGAATGATAAAATTTATTTGATTTATAACTATGTGAATAACTAGTTGAAGTATATAAATGTCCAGAGCTAGAACTAGCAGTATTCTGTCCAGATTTAGGAATAAATCTATTCTTAGTAATCTGTCTCTATCCAGGTTTGTAGCCTATTCCAGTAGTGTATTTTGGTGCAACTTTCTTTCCTAGAATTTGAGTTAGTGTATCCTTTCAATTTTTGAACTTCTCTAAATCCTTCCTAAGTTGTTCATTAGACATTTTTAGTTCAGTGTTCTCTTTAAGAAACTGAGCATTCTTTCCAATTTCTATGACAATATCATATTTATGTTTAACAGTTAAAGCATATTGTTTCTTTAAACCTTTGTATTTGTCTTTCAGTTCATTACAGGTTTCTTCCAACATATCACAGTATTAAAACAGTTCAGATTTTGACATGTTTTCAGAATCAGAATCAGATTCTGCACTATTTTCAGAATAATAATAATTTAATGTAGGAGTATCTAAGATTACCTCAGATGTGTTTGTCATAAAACACATGTTTGCCTTATTTCTGGTTTCAGTCTCATAAGATTCAGATTCGTTGGAGCTATCCTCAGAAGCGCTCCAAGTATCCTTCATAGATTTTTTGTACTAATTTTCCTTGTAATCATATTTCTTCTTGAATTTTAGCTTTGGGCAGTGTGCTTTAATGTGTCCTTTTCTTTTTCACTCATAACAGACAACTTCATCACTTTTATTTGGATTTTTCCTATCCTTCTTCCAATGTCCCTTATTGTCATACTTTCCTTTATAATTTGACTTTATGAAGAATTTATTTTTCCTATAAAATTTCTTAAACCTTATGTCTATCTGAGCTATTTCAGCATCACTATCAGATTCTGAATTTTCACTGGTTGAACTGTCAGTAGGTAGTTGAGATTTATCTTTGTCCTTACTCTTTGAAGTAGTAGTCTTGAAAGCCACTGATTTTCTCTTTGGTTCCTCATCTTCCTCTTTATTTACATTGATTTCTTCCTCATACATCATAAGCTTACCAATGAGTTCTTTGACAGGTAGAGAAACAATGTCACATGACTATCTGATTGAAACAAATGTGCCTCTCCATCGTTCTGGTAAACATCTCAAGATTCTCATAATTTGTTCCTTTGCTGGAACAACCTTTCCAAGTGAATTCATTGTATTGACTATCTCATTAAATCTGAGATACATATCCGAAATAGGTTCATCACTTTTAATTTTAAAATTATCATATTTAATAGTATAAGTATATAATCTCATTTCTTTAACATTGGTTGTTCCTTCATGAGAAACACCCAAAGTATCCCAAATTTCAAAAGTAGTTTTACAAGCAGAAATTATGTTAAACTCTTCATCTCCTAAAGCACAGTACATGACATTCATAGCTTTATAATTATTATTGTAAGCAGTCTGTGTAGGTTCATCCCATGTGGATCTAACAGTAGTGGGAATTTTATATTCTTCTTCTATGGCAGTCCAAATATAAAAACACATGCTTTCTAAATGAGTTTTCATTATCAGTTTCCATTGAGCATAGATTGTACCATTGAATAAAGGTGTCCTGTTTGTAGCAGCACCCTCAAGTCTATTATCCATAACTAGATTTTAGAAAGATAATTTAAAGAGATAAAAATTTATAAATAACAGAAATTTAATATCTTTAAAGATGCAACTAAAATCACAGTTAAAAAACAGAGTATCTTGAAAATCCTTAAACAAAAACCAAACCTCTGATACCAAATGTTGGTCAGAGTGGACACTCAATAGGGGGGTGAATTGAGTTCCAATTAAAATTTATGTTAAAATATTTTCTATTTAAAATCCACTAATTTATAAAACAAGTTAAACTGTAGTGAATTTATACAGATTGTAAATGTTCACTTAGATTCTCAAAGATTTGTTAGGTCTTAGTTAATTTAACCATAAGGTCAAACTAACTTTTGAAGCTAACCTATTGATTTACAATAAGTGTAAACACTTGCTAATTTAACTATCAAAGTAGCTTCAAAATAGTTTTGTATTTCAAAGTAATAGCAGTGGAATAAATAAGATATATGTAGTAAAATTTAAACTTAAATTAAAGATGCAGAGCAGATATAACAAGAGGTTCAGTCTCAAGCCAAGACTTAGTCCTCTCAAATATATATAAATTTGATCCACACCCTGGATCGAGGTTAACAACAGTTTTACAAAACTATCCAGGCCATGCAGGGACCTCTACCACTGTTCTTCGTGGGAAACAAAACAAAGACAAGGTCACACAAGGAACACTTCCACAGTTGACGTGGGTAAACAAGAGTTAAGAGATTTGGAGTGAGGATTTTGATATCCTCCAGTTTAGTACAAGAGACAGTGTGTGTAAAGATATACATAGTACACCACACTGCTTGAAAGTTAATAAATAAATCATGTAGAGAATATAGATGAGAGTTTAGAAAGATCTAGTGATTATCAATATAGATCTGGACTCATTGGATTCAGAATGAATGCTTCTGAGTCCTTCTCTTGTTTTTCTGTTTAAAAACAGAGTGTCTTAGTTCAGATTGTCTTCTTCAAGAGTGAGAAAGATCTCTTGATTCGTTGTGTGTTATTCAGTGGTGTTGAATTGCATTCATGAGAGTTCTTTGAAAGACTTGCAATCTCCTTCTTGTTCAGATTGTTCTTCTTGTTCAATATAGTGCACTCAGGTGTCTGCAAGTTCTTCATGTTGTATATTCACACTTGCATACCGCTTCTCTTCTTGTTTCGTTGTTGCTTGTTGCACGTGTACTACATCTCAGTCTTTCTTATATTCCACAAGTTCTGGCAGTAGGAATGATTCCCTTTTCTACGGTTTCCTGACATGCCAACAACTATCATTAAATAACATTAATTTAATTAAAAACAACAAATACGACCATTAGAATTATTTAAATAATATTGAAAAAAGCTTAAGAAATGGTGTCACAGTGATTAAGGAAATAATGTCATATTCACGGTGTGTGGTTCACAGTTTGAGCTTCATGGTGTGTCCTTCACGGTGAGTCCTTCACGATGAGTCCTTCATGGTGAGTCATTCACGGTGTCTAGGTCACGGTGTCTGGTCACGGTGTCTAGGTCACGGTGTCTGGTCACGGTGTCTGGTCACGGTGTCTGGGTCACGGTGTCTGGGTCACGGTGTCTGGGTCACGGTGTCTGGTCACGGTCTCTGGTCACGGTGTTTGGGTCACGGTGTCTGGGTCATGCTGTCTGGGTCACGGTGTCTGGTCACGGTGTCTGGCCACAGTGTCTCCATACTTAGACAATTATCTTTATTTGGACTAAGACAGTAATATGCAGAACATGGATTAAGTTTAATCACGAGAGAGTAAAAGAGTTGGAATCATAAATATAAAGGTTTGATAATATATGTGAAATTTATGATCATGGATGAGACTTATAAATAATAAAGGGAGTAATTAACATCCATAAGATTTGTTATTATAAAAACTTGATTTGTAGCTATTATTGAGATTGAAGAGCATTAGCAATATGTGCAGTGAAGATCAAGATTAATTAACAGTATAGAGATTTGTGATCATTAAAACATGATTAACACATGAGGAGTCCAACAATAATATATCCTGTACATTTTGTGTTTCTATATGCTAATACACCCTGTCAGTAAGGGCAACTGACACCCCAGGGATTCTGAGCCCTGGGGGGTGTTTTCCCCAACATTCCGGTGGGAAGACGAATGGATGACTACCCCCTTTGGCCCTACTATCTTCTCTTGGTAGTTACTTGTGCTAATAGGCACATTGGTTAGTTTTCCCCATATATGTGTGTAGAGGGATGTAATGGATTGTGGTTATTCACACACATATATTGTCGATATATTTTTCTATATACTACTATAGGTGTAACATGTGTAGGCTGTGATGGCTTGAGGATCCTTACTCAGTGTATGGGTTGTAATGGCTTGAGGTATAATACCCAACGTATGATACACGTTATGCGAGCTGTGGTGGCTCCCAGAAACTACCTAGTTACTTTTTGTTGTGAGGATGGTGTGGTGCTTCACCCAGGTGTCCGCGACCAAGCCTTTGTGGAGCATGAGGTGCATATTGTGGTGCTTCACCCAGGTGTCTACATGAAATCCTTTTTAGGAGAGAGATGCTTAGGACGTGCGACGTTGGGGCAAAGCAGTAAACTAGTGGGGAAGTAGTAGCGGGGTACCCTTAATATTCTTTATTATGTGATATATTCTTGTTTGTCTTACTTGGTGAGATTATCCATGGTGGGGTTGGGAACTTAGTATACCCGTTTAGGTGACAAGTTAGTTTCAATTGTTTTTCACTATTCTTTAGCATGCTTTATTTACTTTTTCAAGAGAGGATTCAGGGAGCATCCTACTGAGTATACTGTTATACTCACCCTATGTATTTATAAACTGTTTTTAGGTCACTTGGAGAAGGTTGGAGATCAAGATGGTTTCTACTATCTTGGAGTTGTAGGGGCTATTCGGGCTTGTGGTTTCTACTATTTTTACTTTCTTTTGGTTACTTGTAGTTTTTACCTTCCAGTTGTAGTACTTTTGCATGAAATTTCATATATGAATTTGAGTTTCCTTTACATTCCAATTCTGAGTTGGATTTGATTGGTGACTATCTTATCTCTCTCTTCCACATGTGTTCTGTTAGAGGGTAATGCCTCCCATTTGCATGTTTATTATACCCTCAGTGCTAGTCGCCAACCCGGGGCCTACTGGCGGTGGGACTCAGGGGTCATTATCTCCCTTCTCACATTGCCGGCTAAGAGGGGTACACTTTTTGGGGAGGGGGTCTTGATATAGTGGTATTATAGGTATGGTTGAGTGATAGGATGGGGTTTGGAGTCAGGCATAGGTGAGGTTTCATGGGTTGGCAGGGCAACAATGTCATTCATGTTTAGCAAGTGAGGTAAACACTGGATACCAACTAAGACATAGGCATTTAGGACCCCATATGATCTGATGTACGGACCTATAAGTTTACAATGGCATCTAAACACGGTGATTTAAGTTGCAGGGTAGAGACCTTGGAAAGGATCATGCATCATTCTTCTTTGTGCATGTGTTTGATTGGGTAGACCTTGGGGTAGGTTAACCTAAACTGAATAAAAGAAAACAATAAATTAATTAATGTTTAGTCTTCCATATTCTAGACCTAGGAACTCTAACAGTTGTTATTTTACAGGTATGGCTCCAGTTCAACGTCCTCATCAGGTTTGCACAAAAAATTTCCACCAGGCTGTTCCAGCAGATCACCTTAGGTTAGAGGTTGACGATGACAACACTTGGAGGAATACACTCTGAGAGTTTTAGTTCCAGATTCTATAGAAGTATGAGGGATTCGTTTCAGATGCAGTTATAGAAGACTGGTTATAGGAGGTTGAGATCGGATTCAGTTTGATTCGTGCTCAGAAGGAGCACTGAGTGTACTTGGTTGTAACGATGCTATGTGGAGCAGTGAGGCAATGGTGGTTCTTGTTCCTCGAGGATCGTGAGGGGTTAGAGATCTCATTGGAGGAGTTCCGAGATAGGTTTAGAGTCATGTTTCTTTCTTCAACTGTGAAGGAGTCCAGTCGCCAGGAGCTTATTACCGTTCGATAGGGGATCTCCAGTGTTCGAGAGTTTGGAATCCATTTTAGGAACCTTTTACGATATGCTTCAGACCTGTTACCAGATGAGGAGGCCAGGGCGAGGCATTTCGAGGAGGCTTTTCATACAGAGATCTTGCACCAGGTCACCCCATTTATGCTGAAAGCATATATTGAGGTACTGGCGAGGACAGAGGTTGTCGAGAGGACTTTGTCCAGGACTAGATCATCACGATAGGGGAATCAACATGATTCCTCACGAAGAAGAGTTGTGTTCCAGGGATCTCGGTTTTTAGGGCAGAAGATTTTATGTTTATCTGAGGGTAGGTCCCAGCCCTTCACATCTCGTTTCTTAAGAGGAAGAAACTCTCAGGCCTATGCCCATGGATCAGGCACTTGTTTTCATTGTAGTGGTCATGGACATCAGCATCGGGAGTGCCCAACCTTTCAGAGCAGTCATCATGCACCAGGCGCTATGCTCCAGGTTTGTCTGTTGAGGTAGTTCTAGTCGAGGCAATAACAACCAGTTGCACCAGCTTTAGATCAGTAGAGGGTAGATGGTGTAGGTAGAGGACATCCCCATGACGCTCCTCTTCATAAGAGATCAGAGCGCAACCATGGTGGTGGTCATCATTAGGGTTAGAGAGGCCATGGAGGAGGTCGTGGTTAGATTTATGCTCTAGCATTGCTAGCTCCAGGCGAGCCATATGTCGTTCAAGGTACCCATTTCCTGTGTTCTACCTTAGTGTATCCCTTGTTTGATTCAGGAGTGACAAACTCCTTCATATCACCTACCATTGTCCATGCTTTGGGGCTTGAGGCAGAGAGGCTTCCAGTGCCCTTGGCGTTGACTACTCCAGTTGGAGGTCGAGCTGACTTGTTTGAAGTATGTAGAGACTGTTAGTTATTATTGGGGAAACACCGCTCTTTGGGAGATTTCCTATGTTTACAAATACAACCATATGATTCCATCCTCGGCATGGATTGGTTGTATTCGGTGCAGGATATTGTGGATTGATTTAGGAAAAAGGTCATTTTGATTGGTGTGAATGGAGAGCAAGTGGTGTTTGTTGGTGAGTGAGACCCTCAGATGGGTCATAGGCGTATTCCATCCTTATCATCCATGATGGATGAGTTGATGATGAGTTCTTCAGAGGTTCAGCAGTTGGCATTTCCTAGGGTCATAAATGAGTACCTTTATGTTTTTCTAGAAGAGGTTGTAGCATTACCCAGTCAACAAGAGATCGAGTTTAGGATCGAGCTATAGCTAGGAGCGTATCCTATCTCTATGACTCTATATAGGATGTCCCCTTTTGAGTTGTGAGAGCTACGTATACAGCTTGATGGTCTGTTGTAGTGTGGTTTTGTTTGGCCAAGTGTGTCACTATGGGGTGCACCAGTTTTGTTCATGAAGCAGGCCAACAGTAGTTTGCGGTTGTGTGTCGATTATCATCACTTAAAGAAAGTGAAAATAAAGAATCGCTATCCTCTTCCATGAATTTATGATTTATTCAATCAACTGAAGGGTTCAAGTTGGTTCTCAAAGATCGACTTGCAGTCGAGATATCATCAGATGCGTGTGTAAGATGAGGATATTCCGAAGACTGCTTTTCATTGTCATCATGGGCATTATGAGTTCATTGTAATTCCATTTGGTGTGACAAATGATCCAGTAGTATTCATGGGATTGATGAATGTTGTATTCCATGAGTTCCTGGAAAAATTTGTGGTAGTCTTTATCGACGACATCCTTGTGTACTCCACATCCGAAGAAGAGCATGAAGAGCATCTACGAGCCATTTTGGGAGTTCTTCACCAACATCAGTTGTACAGGAAGATGTCGAAGTGTGAGTTTTGGGCTCGATAAGTCCATTTCTTAGGGTATGATCTTTCCCAATTGGGAGTAGCTATGAATCCATCGAAGGTAGAAGCAGTTGTGTCTTGGGAATCCCACAAGACAGTGTCAAAGGTGCGAAGTTTCCTTGGTCTCACAGGCTACTATAGGAGGCTCATAGCCAATTTCTCACAATTTGAAACTCCTCTGACAACTTTGACCAGGATGGATCAGGCATTCATATGGACTGATCAGTGTCAGGCAACATTCGAGTATCTAAATGAGAAGTTAGTATGTGCTCCAGTCCTCTGTCTTCCAGCTGAGGGAGTCCAGTTTGATGTTTTCTGCGATGCTTCACATCTGGGGTTAGGTTGTGTTCTCATGCAGCAAAGGTCAGTTTGTTTCTTATGGGTCTTGGCAGTTTCATCCTTATAAATGAAACTATTCCACCCCTGATCTTGAGTTGGTAGCCGTAGTGTTTGCTCTGAAGTTGTGGAGACATTACCTCATTGGTGAGCGGTTTGTGTTTTTCACTGATCATAAGAGTTTGAGGTATGTTTTATCTCATCATGACTTTAACTTACTACAACGTCAGTGGATGGATTTCTTACAGGAATACGACTTTGAAATATCATATACACCTAGAAAAGGGAATGTTAAAGCTGATGCGCTGAGCCGAAAGTCACGTAGTGATGCTGTGCGTGAATCCATAGATTCATGGAGAATAATAGAAGAACTATAAACATTTCATCTTGATATGGGATAAGTTAGTGGTAGAGGTTGTCTTTTTTAGAAGATGGTACAATAATCCCTAGTACAGAAGGTGGAAGAGTCCTATTTGGGAGATCTAGAGGGGGAGGTTTGGAGATACTGAGTTGTTTGTGGTGAGGCCCCTGATGGTTGGTTGGAGGACGAACAACACCAAGTGTTGTATCATGGAAGGGTTTTTGTTCCCTTGACGATGCATGAGATGGTTCTCTGAGATTTCTATAGTTCGCCCTTAATAGTACATCCTAGCATGACAAAGATGTACTGATCCTTGAGGAGTCAGTTTTGGTGGCCCTGGTTGAAGAATGCGGTTGCGGAGTTTGTGTCTTGATGTTTAGTCTGCCAAAAGGTAAAGGCCGAACACCGTGTTCTTGGTGGTCTTCTCCAGCCATTAGATATTCCTCAGTGGAAGTGGGAGGACATCTCAATGGGATTTTTTACAGGTTTACCTCGAGCTCTGGGAGGACATGATGCTAATTAGGTGGTATTGGATCGTTTAACAAAATCAGATCACTTCATAGCGATCAAGGAGTCGCGCTCAGTGGAAGTTTTGTCGAGGAAGTATCTTGAGGAGGTGGTGAGACTTTATGGAGTCCCTAGGAAGATCATTTCTGATCAAGATCCTCATTTTACCACCAAGGTATGAAGGGGTCTCCAACATGCTTTTGGTTCTCAACTATGCCTTAGCACTTCTTTTCACCCTCCAACAGATGGTCAGACAGAGCGAACCATCCAATCTCTTGAAGATATTTTATGCTCTTGTGTTCTTGATATTGGAGATTCATGGATGAGGCACATACCCTTGGTGGAGTTATCTTACAATAATAGTTTTCACTCCACCATTGGTATGGCACCGTTTGAATCCTTGTATGGTCGGCCTTGCCGTTCTCCGTTGTACTGCACTGGGGTCAGAGAGTCAGCAATTCTCAGACCGGAACTAGTGCAGAATACAACAGAGATGGTTCAGGTGATTCGTCAGAGGATGAAGACAACACAAGATCATCAGAAATCATATGCTGATCAAAGGAGGAGAACCTTGGAGTTTAATGTTGGGGACCATGTGTTTTTGAAGGTGACTCCCCATCGTGGGTAATGAAGGTTTGGTCATGGAAGTAAGCTTTCTCCCCGGTTTGTTGGGCCTTTCATGGTGTTAGATCATGTTGGAGCTATGGCATATTGAGTAGCATGTCCCCTATAGATGAGTCAGATACATGATGTTTTCCATGTATCAAAGCTCTGTCGTTATCTTCATGATGACTCCCACATTATCAATTTGGGAGAGATCTATGTTGAAGATGATGAAACCTTTGAGGAGCGACTTGTAGAGATCCAAGACTGCAAGGAGAAGGTGTTGTGTGGGCGTTCTATCCCCTTAGTTCCTATCTTGTTGCGACATAGTGGCATAGAGGAGAGTACCTGGGAACCTGAGTCACAGATATGTGATCAGTACCCAGAGTTGTTTGATGCTTAACTCTTTTCATGTAATGATGTTTCCTTTGTGGTTAGACCTTTCATGTTTTATTTATGAATTTATATTGTTTCTTTTGTGGCTTTATCTCTTTTGAGAGGTATCTTGATGGGTGGTTGTTCAGACCCCATTTATTTTTTTTGTCTCTTTAGTTTGGTTTTGAATTCTCAGGGATGAGAATGTTTTGAGATGTATCTGATGTAATGACCCAGAACTCTTCGATACATTACTTTGTGAAAATTAGGGTTAGGAAGATGTCGTGTGAGTTTTGTGGGGGAAGGATTTAATTGATGGCAGAGAGAGAGTAATTATAAGATAATAATGGGTGCCAATAAAAATAATAATAATTAATGATAATGATGGCGACACATTGATGAAATTGAAAGAGGATTTATTACTATTAAATAATAATGGTAATGGTGGATTTTAGTGTGTAATTAATTAAATGGAATGGTTTTAATTTAATATGAGAATAACCATGGTAAACTAATTTAATGGGATTAAATTAGAACATTAATGATGGTTGTTATTATTATTAATTTTATTAATAATAACTTTGAAGTGAGAAAGGAGTTGAGGAGTGAGGGCATGGAGTAATGGCCAAGGGGAGGCGCCACTTTTGGTGGAGTGGGAGAAGAAATCTTGAATGGAAAAGTTAGATTGGAGAGAGAATGTGAGAATTAAATGGGGAAGTAATAAAAGAAAAAGAAAAGGAAATCAATTAAGGTGAAAGGGAGTGAGGCGCACCAAATTGGAGAGAGTGGTGCGTGACTTTGAGTTTTTGAAACAAATCAATTAAAATAATAATAATATAATAATCATATTATTGTTTTTGTTGATAAAACACTTTTTCGACCGTAACTTCTTCATGTAACCTCAGTTTGGTGAACCGTCTGTGGTGTTGCAACCCTGAAATTAAGACAGATGATTCAAAGACCATAAATCCTATATTCATTATTCTTATGGATCAGGATGTTAGTATTCAGTCAAACCGTGTGGGTTAATGTGATCCACTTTTATTGGGGAATTAAGCATATCTTAAACTGTCACCCCATTAAATCTTCAAAAGGGACAAGATATCATCCTCCCTTGTCCTTCCTCTATGATCTTGGCTATGAGATATTAGAACCTTTAAATCCTTCCCATAAGAGTTGCACAATCAAACTTTACTCCTTGGATTAGTTACGCTCTATTTTGATGCAGCCAACCTGTATCGATCAATCCTCGAAATAAGGTCTGTTTTATAGTCGTTCCTTTGGGATCATATTCTCCTATTTCTCCCTCCCATATTAAAGCATGTAATCTCTATGCTCTTAATGGGGGTTTTCTTGGGTTTTGGCTGGTGCGGTTGTTCCGTGGCATCCTCGGGTGGATGCAGTTGGCGCGATAGGAGGATCGTGACCCATTGTGTGGATAAAGAACGTCAAAAACTCTTCGAGGTGGGGGATTAGTTGCTTCTCTTTTCTTTTATGTTCAACTATATTGTTATCATGTTTAATCCCACTAGATGACAATGGAATTGACATAATAAATATTTCAACCGGATAAATAAATTGATATCGATCATATGTTATTGCCTCATGTTTTTATAGATAGTGTGATATCTATGCTTGCTTGGATTTTTTGTTTGTTCTTGATGGAAATTGTTAAAGAACATAAATTGGGATTAATTGATAATTTTTTCGATAAAGATAAAGAGGCATGAAAATGAATCTAGTTCTTATTTTAATTTGATGTTAATCAAATTAGTGCAGTAAGCGTGTTTATTTATTTATGATAAGTTACTATTTATGTTTCCCAAATATGTAACCTACGAATAATAAACCGGTTAACCCAAGATGGATTAAAGAACTGACTATTTGATAATTCCTTAAAGGGTTCTTAGTTACCCTCTTGATTGTTAAAGGGCCAAGTTCCCAATTAAATGTGGTGTTTGTTTTCCAACTGTTTGTGCTGTGATGTGATCTTGGATGGCCATTGTGATATGTGGGGGCATGGAGGTTTATGGTTGTGGCAGCAGATGATGCTTAGAGTGGTGAGATGCATCGATTTATGCATATAGGTGTCAGGGAGGACACCAGGGATGATGGAATGAAGTGGATGTGATTGTTGGATGATTGGTAATTTTGATTGGTTTTTTATCTGCTTTACTTTTCCCCACTTCTGAAGGCAGCTAGTCATGCTTACCCTTTTCTCGAAAGAGGTGAAGACATGCAGGTTATGCCACGTGCTTTCTGTGTTTAGCTTCTCAAGGGGGAATGGGTCTACACTCTTGTTATAGGCAGAAAAGACTCGATGGGTAGTACATATACTCAACGGGTTGAGCCCCCTTGTGTTTAGTAGCATAGAATGCTTTTCTAGAATTCCTGGGAATATGGAAAAGTAATTCTGTAATGATTATTTTAATAAATGGTGTTAACCCATTAGGATGGAGATTCTAGAACATAATGATGAGGTTGTAATTTTTGAAGGAACAGTTGAATTTGGGTGTGATGCTAACAAAATTTTAATGTGGAATTTTTCATGGTTAATTAATGTTTAAAGAATTATTTAACGTACAATGGAACAGATAAAAGGGAATGATGTAATCTAATAAAGCTCTTTAAATGGTTGTGTTCTTATAGGATACCTAGTTTTAGAAGTAGAAGCACGGAGTCTGAGAGACGTTAGCTGTAGTTGTATCTAAGACCAGGTAATTCCCATAGTGTGGTTGTGAGTTATAATATATCCTATACTTTTTATGTTTCTATATGCTACTCCACCCTATTAGTAAGGGAAACTGACACCCAGGGGATTCTGAGCCCTGGGGGGGTGTTTTCCCCAACATTCTGGTGGGAGGATGAATGGTTGACTACCCCCTTTGGCCCCACTCTCTTCTCCTGGTAGTAACTTGTGCAGATAGGAACATTGGTTAGTTTTCCCCATATATGTGTGTAGAGGGCTGTAATGGCTTGTGGTTATTCACACACATATATTCTAGATATAGTTTTCTATGTACTATTATAGGTGTAATGTGTGTAGGCTGTGATGGAATGAGGATCCTTACTCGGTGTATGGGCTGTAATGGATTGAGGTATAATACCCAACGTATGATACACGTTATGCGAGATGTGGTGGCTTTGGGAAACTACCTAGTTACTTTTGGTTGTGAGGATGGTGTGGTACTTCGCCCAGGTGTCTACGAGCAATCATTTGTGGAGAATGAGGTTCATATTGTGGTACATCTCCCAGATGTCTGTGGGAAAGCCTTTTTTGGAGAGAGATGCTTAGGACGTGCGACATTGGGGAAAAGAGGCAAACCAGTGGGGAAGTAGTAGTAGGGTACCCTTGATATTCTTTATTATATGATATATTCTTGTATGTGTTACTTGGTGAGAGTAGCCATGGTGAGGTTGGGAACTTAGTATACCTAATTAGGTGACAAGTTAGTTTCGCTTGTTGTTCACTGTGCTTTATCATGCTTTCTTTACTTTTTCATGAGAGGCTTTAGGGAGGATCCTACAGAGTATACTGTTATACTCACCCTATGTATATGTAAACTGTTTTTCAGGTCACTTGGAGTAGGTTAGAGATCATTCTGGTTTCTACTACATTGGAGTTGTAGGGGTTGTTCAGGCTTGTGGGTTCTACTATTTTTACTTTCTTTTGGGTACTTGTAGTTTTTTGCTTCCAGTTGTAGTAATTTTGCATGAAATTTCATATATGAACATGGGTTTCCTTTATATTCCAATTCTGAGTTGGAGTTGATTGGTGTCTATCTTATCTCTCTCTTCCACATGTGTTCTCTCAGAGGGTAATGCCTCCCATTTGTGTGTTTATTATACCCTCAGTGTTAGTCGCCAACCCGGGGCCTATTGGAGGCGAGACTCAGGGGTCATTATCTCCCTTCTCACATTTCCAGCCCAGGAGGGGTACACTTTGTGGGGATGGGGTCATGATAAGTATCCATTAATATATTACTATTATAGTACTATTAATCAAGATAATAATTACTAAAGATACTTCACGTACATTTTGGTAAGAATGAATATATTTGATGTCCTTGAATACCAGGTCAGAAAAATTCGAGATAGTATCCATTAATATATGATGATTATAGTACTATTAATCAAGATAATAATTATTAATGATTAGGTTTTTTACTAATGTCTACCATAATTTTATAAATAAGTTTTGTAAACAAGTTTTTGACTACACGGGAGACTAATGTGCAGAGATATTGGTCAGTAAATATAGATTGTACAACTATTACTAAAATGGAGAAAAGTAGGGTACTAAATTAGTCTTGTAGCATATTGCCAAAATTCAATTAATGGGGTAGATTGAAGAAAGTAATAAGAGTTATTCATGAAATATAGTTAAAGTTTATAAAACCATCTAAAAGTTAATAAACATGTACTATCCTATTATTATTGATTTTTAACCTATGGATGATGATTTTTGATATGTTATTTGATATTATAGAAGTGGTCCTCATGATTATTTAATTTATCTCAAGAAGGTCTTTTGAAGAAGTTTTATGTGGAAATGTTTATTTTATTGGATTTTATTTTCAATGTATAAATCATATTTTACCTCATATGAAAATAATTATAATATGTTAGGTGAAGGATCAGAGGCTGTTTATATGCTATTGGAATACGTCTAGAGGAGTTATGACATATTATAAATTTTTTGAAATAGAAGATGAATTTTTTACATCCTCATAACATAGGATGAGTCATCTAGTGGAGAGGACACAAAAGATATAAAAAATTAATTACATTATAAGTGTATCTTGTTACAATGTATGGGATGAGTATTTGGTGACTTCAATAGAGTAATTTGAGCCAAAAGATGAGTGAAATAATGTTTGTGAGGGTAAATGATAACATAAAATGAGTATATAGTGATTTTTACAGAGTAATTGTATCTTAAAAATTGTAATGACGGACTTTAGAAGAGTCCAACCAAATATCAAAATACCCTTCTATGAGTTTTTAGACATTTTTCATGTTCATAATATTTTTATGAGAACTTTTAAGTATTTAATTAGAAATTTTAAGACATCTATAGAATATCACACGACATTAGTTGATTGGATTATTTCGTAGAGTTTATTGGGTTAAATAGTTTTTAATGAATCAAATAATAATGTCTTTTTAGGTTTTTTCAACTTCGTAAGGTTGAACATCACTATTTTCAAGGACTATAAATAGTTGATGGAAGAATTTTTTTATTTTAAAGACATTGTAAGGTTTTATTCTTATATGTTCATAAGGTTTTAGTTATATTTCATAAGGTTGGTACTTCTTAGGGTACTTATATTTGTAGAGTTCAAAACATAATAGAGAATAATTCATCACAACATTATAAGATTTTATAGATTTTATAACATTTTAGTGTTTCAAATTCATCATATAGTTGATCCTTATGGGGTTGACATATGTGTAGAGTTTAACTCATTATAAAAAATACCTAGAATAAATTATAAATAAATAAAATCAAAAATGACATATTCTAAAGGAACACAACCATATGATGAAGTGTGATTTATTATTTATTGAATTATCATCAATACAAGGGATTGTAATTCATATTAATTTTTGAGGATTCCATACCGTAATAGAAGAGTTCCATGTTATGAATTCTTTATAGAGCTATGTGCACATTAAAGTTGTTTTTAAATGAATTGTCCTCATAAGTTTTCATGGAAGGCTTTTAATGAGAATAATATATTGATATTTTTGTGTGATTTTATATATGTTATCATGGTTGATATATAAGTAATTTTATTATGAAAAATTTCAAATTCAATAGTGTGAGAATGGTGGAGGATAATTTAGGGACTTTTGACCAAAGTTATGAAGATTGATGAATGATTATTGGATTTCAATAATTGATTTAGGTAAATAATATTCCTGATATATTTTTAATATAAAAGGATTAATATTAGAATAATAAGTGTGTTATTAATTAATATAAGAAAATTATAGAGACAATTTAATGTTTTATTATTCTAAATAAACACATCCAGCTAAAGAATAAAGAAATCGATCCCAATTCTTCTCTATGAAGAAACATATTCATCAAATAAATGAACAATAATCACTCGATGTGATTAAGTATGTTTGTTCTAATCTAGAATAATTTTAATGAAAAAGAATAATCAACAGATTTATAGTTTTTTTCCTGTAATATGTATTTTTTATATGTTCAAATAGGGTGGGGGTATATTCTATAGAGGGAATCATATTGGTCCTATTTATCTAGTATGTGAATAAATAAAAAGAGTAAGAATACATTTATATATAATTTACTTCAATATCCCATGTTTTGTATTTAAAATATAGTGTAAGAATAACTATATGTTACTCATTGGTATACATGTAAGAGAAGAGCATGAAGAAGGAAAATTCAAGAGTGTATGATGAAAAAGTAGGAATAATAACCATGATAACTCAATTCAAGACCTATTTAGGGAAATAATCTTATTTTTTTGAGAAGTTTCATATTTAATGAAGATAGAATGAAGATCAATCTCGATTTTTTATTTGGGCTAGGATAAAAAAATTTCAAGTTTTTAGGGTGATCCCCCCCCCTTAATTTTTTAGTAAATTTTGATTTTGGTTTCTAGGTAATCCATCAGAAAACCAATTGTAAATCTATGATGGATATTAGTATAAAACCATTGTGTTAGATTATTTTGAACATTGAAATGATATTATTCACCCTCATTAGGGTAGATACATGTAAAAATAACTTGTTCTATCTTTATAACACTCCAACATTGTATGTGGTATTTTTTAATTCCCTAAGATCCAATTTACCACTAAGAAGGGGTGGATTGGTTAATGGTATTTATGTTTTATAATTTTTTTGATTATAAATAAACCCATACTACTAGTTAATACTTGTTCCCCATAATATGTCTGTTATTCCTTGCATGTATGAAACAATTAAAAAATGAAAATAACAAGAACCTTTTAAAATAACAGCCCAAGATTTTATGATTGTTTCATCTGGAGAAGAAGAGGTGTAGATGGGATCTACCCAACAGTTTGATTGTGAGGGGGGGGGGGGGTTGTGTTTCACACAATCATGAATAATTGGCTACCATTTACACTCTAATCAGAAACTACCAATGGTTCCCTCATCTGTAACTGGGTACAAAAATGCTTTCCAAATGTAGGTGATCACCTCAGTTTTTAGCCCAATGAATTTTGGGGACTCACAATTGTTGAGAGGATGGGAGTTCAATATCATCACACCCTTTTGGGGGGAATTATTTCATAACTCTATAGATCTTTAATAGATTTAAGATATGTTTGAAAATCTATTCTTAATCCTGATACGGGACTAGTTACCCTAAAAAATGACTATAGGTTAAATCTCTTTTATGTTCAAAATTATGGGGGATATTTAGTTAATACATATGTAAGTATCTGAGGTTGTCTATTGTTTTCTAGTATTGGGTGGTCACTTATGTTCTGAATCCATATAAACAAGTGCTTCAGAATGTGCTTCTATGAAAGGAGGTGGTTAATATTTTGAGAAGGGGATTGAGCCATTGTGAGGCATCCTACGTATCCTGGTTATTGTAGGAATCAAAACCCACATAGTTCCTTAGACATGTGCAGTTTAACATCAAGATTAAACGACTTATATGGGTTCTCTAGAACACAAAATATTCAATCTTGAGTCCTAAAGGGACATTCTATGTATCTTGATTATGTGGAGAATTAGAGTTTTCATAGTTCAGTTGTTCGGGGATTATATACTGAATTTTCCCCTATCATTTTAGAGACTCATTGTGTAGATGAAATGATTATTATGGTTCTCAAAGACCACATGAGCTATGCTCAGTGTTAGAAAAAATGGATGGAAACTGATCATTTTTCATTGCTCATAATATGGAACTTATATATTGGGACCACCCTAAGAGGATTTATTATAGAGCCCAGGTCTCAGAGAGATATCCTACATATCCTAGTTATCACAGGAATCAAAGTCATCATAGTTTAGTTGATTAATTTGTCCATTGATGGATGTGGTAGAGTGATCATCCCATGGTAATGAGTTGGTCCTAATGGATGAGATGTCAGAATCATAAAAGGAATTACACAAAAATGGGTGTTTATTTGTGTTTGGGCCTTAGGAAGGTGTCCTATGTATCCTGGTTATTGTAGGAATCAGAGTTGTTGTAGTTCAAACATGCCCTTTGGATTGTCCGCAAGGTATATTCCCTTGGTTCGAGGCTAATTAGTCATGCCACTCTTTGGGGCTTTACATAGACATGTTTCCCTAGTTGTTGGAGACTCTTCATACAAATTATATAATTACTGGAACTCCCTAAGATCGGGTGAGATATGATCAGTGTGTGAAACAAGCAATGGAAAATGATCAATATCATCGCATGGATAGTAAGGTACATACATATTAGGACATCTCTATGTAACTCAAACCATAAAGAGGTGGAATACATATCCTGAATATGGAAGGAATCAGAGTCATCATATTTCCTTTGATCAGGTCTTACACTCTAAGGTTTCCCTAGCTATTGGGACATATCATGTTATGTTTCTAGTTTGAGATTTCACTATGAGGTTTACCTATTTTCCTATCTGACATGATTCAATTATACACTTGTCCTGATATGTTGGAGAGTATCTTCTTGGCATATCTAAAGACAACTAAACGATGAGTTGGTCTTTCTAAATGACTTCACATAACCTAGGGGGCATATCTAAAGTTTATTGCATGATAAAAGATTACTTGTCCAAAGTAAATTGTAATATTTGGGTGGTATATCCTGGAATCTATTGCATGACTGAGATGTCCTATCTAGAGGGTGTTGCATGATCTAGCTGAATTACCCTAGTTTCATTCACAAGAGTTTTCTTGACATATATAGAGGGTGTCATGAGAGTTAATACAATATATATAGAAGGGTGTCACTTATCTTGGATAAAATCGTTGGATAGCATCATTATATCTAGCCGACATGTATGGAGGGAATCATGATTCTTAGATGACTTTCCCAAATGGTGTTGTGATGGATTTGTTGACAAGCACAGATGTGACCATGAGACATACTTAACATGATCTGGTGCCATTATATGAGTTGGGAGATGTATCTGAAGGACATAACAAGATTTGGGTGATAGATCCATGGGGTTTCATGAGACTAAGGTGGTATGTCTTAGGGGGAAACCATGTGAATTGCTTTAACATGTTCGAAAGACTTCACATTACCTGGGTGGTATACTGAAAGAACATCGCGAGATCTGGGAGACATGTCCTAATGTTTTCTCATGTCTTGGATGGCTTATGAAAAATGTATAAGGGTCGGCAAACATGTTTTTTCATTTACGTATTCCACCTTTATGTAGGTTTCGAGCGCATTGTAAGTGTGGTTGGGATGACACCCAACTTTAATTTTTACCATAATCAATGAATATTATGGGATCAATATGATGATGAAAGATTATCTCCACGAAATAAAATCAAATATTTAGATAAATAAGGAAGAGGCCTAAAACCTTTAGAGATCATCATTGACATGATGTTTATAATTAATTTAATTAATTTCATAAAGAAAAGAATACCTGAATATTTGGTACTTTCCTCGATGATGATGTTGATCGTTCTGAATGACACTTCCGGATTATCTTGTTGCACTTTTGAGGATCCAAACTAGAATCTCTCTAGCGGTGATCCATATGTACTCTGATGGCCTCCGATCGACACCACTCATTCTCTGTGTGCTAGCATGGTGAAGTAAGTGTCTTATTTCAGCTGTTCTTGATTACATATTCATTGACCTTGAAGAACGTCTCTAATTCTTGAGAGGGGAGGGAAGAGGATTTGAGAGAGAAATTTTTTAGCTTAACAATTCTCAATTCACCGGGTGTGGAGTTCAGTACATGGCACAATAGACGTACATGTCTATTTATCAACATGGGGCTTCAGTTGCAATATTTAATTGCATAACAAAAATTAAATACATTCATAACATTAGAGAAAAACCATTCCGTTAATAATAATACTATGTAATTAATTATTGTGCGCTAACTTGTGCAACAAAGAATTATAAATAAAATTCCACATCACAAAATAATATCAGCTTTATTATTATTTTAATTTGTGATAACTAGTTAAATAATTATTTACCGTCTTGCAAATAATTATTTTACTACTAGAATGGCCTTGGTCCGCTCGAACTCCACTTCCTTTTATTGAACACCTGAATAAATAAATAAATAAATTATCCTCTTAAATAAATATTTTATTTAAAAACTACTAAATAAATATTTATTAAATTTTAAATAAAATAAATAAATATATTTTATCCATAATCCAGTGGATAAGTATTTATTTAATTTATGAAATCATTTTAACTTGAATAAAATTATTCCACTGTCATGAGAATAATATTTATTCTATTAATTAAATTAGAATTGAATTTAACTGAGACCACCAAAAAATACTTAGTGTGTGACCCTCTTGGATTTTTTCTCATTGGCATTAGGCGACCTTTCCTAAAGTCCAAGATTACTGTCTAAAAATGGGTCAAGGAACCCAAGATAAGGAACTTAAAGTTTCAAAAATGAAATACACATATAAACACTCACTATGTAATATAATCTCTTTGTCTCAATATCTAATAAAGCTGGTTTCATGATTGTGACATCAACATTTATTCTTGATACGTTGTTCTTTGACTAACTAAAATAAACTCATCGTTACACCATGACCATTGAATTTATTTTTATGGTTCTATTTAAATCAAATGTCTGAGATATCAACCTCCATAAATGGAAGGGATAAATACTTCCTTACATTATGCATTAATAACATGTCACTCATGATGCACCCAACATACCCTACTTCTCGCCAACTATTTGTGTGACAACTTTAATTAGTAAATTAAAGTGTGTGAGTCATGACATGTAATAATGATAATATTAAAGTCTAAGGATCATTAAACATGCCTGTATATAGAAATATCCGATGGCACCAAAACATCTGGAATTCCTACTGGCGGGTCAGTTCTCATAATCTCGTATCATGGATATTACCATGTGTGAACTTCATGAGAGTAAGTCTCATCTGCTTATGAGTACTCACACATGATGGTATATATTCTATGTGTCCCATCATAGTATGTCATCCAACCACAGAACTATATTTAAGAATATTATGATAGAATTTCAAGGTTCTCATCATAGAAGGGAACTTCCATGACCTTATCAACGTAATTAAAAATCTAGGACATTATTACATCATAGTCATGCAGAACAATGAAAAATATGAAATAAGATGTTTAATATTTAAATACATTAAATATCTATGTAATAAAAGTAAAACCATTTGGTTCTAGGACACCAACTCTTACAAACTCCCACTTGGACAAGAGCCAACTGCCTACGACTTTTATTCCACTAGACCTCACATGATGATCATGTTTCTACTGAGTCAAGGCTTTAGTCAAGGGGTCCACCACATTGTCTTCCATTAAAATAATGCTTATTGCAACTTCACCTCTCTGAGAAAAATCCCTCAAGAGATGATACTTCCAAAGTATGTTCTTCATCCACTGATGGGACCTTGGCACTTTTGTGAGAGCCACCGCTACAGTATTATCACAACATAATGTGATGAGATATTTACTTCTAGGTATCACATCCAACTCCTAGATGATGATTCACATCAAAAAAACTTCTTTAGCTACCACAAAATCTGTGATATACTCAGACTCTACTGTAGAATCTGCAACCACACTCTACTTTGAGCTCTTCCAGCTCACTGTACCTCCATTCAAAGTGAACATGTATCACGTCTGTGACTTCATGTCATCTTGATTAGTTTGGAAACTAGAATCTGTATATTCTATGATGACTAGTTCCTCATCTCATCCATAAACCTGTAACATATCCTTATTACACCTCAGACACTTTAGGATAGTCTTAACTTCCATAAAATAGTGGTAAATTGGGTTATCTTGATATCTACCTTCCACACTCAATGCATAGGCAATATAAAGCCTAGTACATAGCATGGAATACATGACTGACCCAATCATTGATGCATATTGAGTACATTCCATTATCTTTCTTTCCTCATGTGTTTGGGGACAAATTTTCTTGGAAAGATGAATTCCATGTGATGCTAGAAACAATCCCCTCTTGGATTGTTCCATACTGAATATATTTTTTATCTTATCAATGTATGTACTTTGACTTAGGCCAAAAAATCTCTTGGATCTATCATGATGGATCTTGATCCCAAGAAATATGTTTCTTCACCCAAGTCCTTTATGGAGAAGCATTGATTAAACCATGCCTTAACAAACTGTAATACTAGTATCTCATTTCCAATAAGTAATATGTCATCAAAATATACTATTAGGAAAATGGCTACACTCCCACTAAACAATTTGTAGACACAAGGATTACATTCATTATTGATAAAATAAAATTCTATTAGGGATTCATCAAAATGAATGTTTCATGACCTGGATGATTGTTTGAAGCCATAAATTATTTTTTTGCAACTTGCATACCTTATTGGAATAATTTGGAATCATAAACCCTTCAGGTTGTGTCATGTAGACATCTTCCTGAAGGTTCCCATTAAGGAAGGTTGTTTTGACATCCATTTTCCAAATCTGATAGTCATGGTAGGTGGAAATGGCTAAGAGAATTCTGATGGATTTTAGCATTGCAACTGGTGAAAAGGTTTCATCATAGTCAATGCCTTAATGCTGATTGAACCCTTTTGCAACCAGTCATTCCTTATAGGTACTAACTTGTACTTTTATGTCCAGTTTGTTCTTGAATACCCATTTGAAACCAATAGGATTTACATCAACTAGAGGATCCACCAAAATCTAGACATAGTTTTGGTACAAGGAATCCATTTCAGAATTCATGGATTCTTGCCACTTGGAAACATCTATGCCACTTACTACTTTCTTATAGGTTAGAGGATCATTATTATCAACAGAAATGAGTCACCATACTCGGTAACTAGAAAACCATACCATTCCAGTTCTCTAACCTATCTTGTACTCCTTCATAGTTCTTGTGTCTCTGGAACAATTCTTTCTTCCACAGGGCTTTGTGGAATCTGTTCTTGTACCTAATCTTGTGTACCATGAGCCTCGACTTCATCGAAGTCTATCTCGCTCACACTATCTCTTTTGGAGATGTGATCCCTCTAAAGGAATATGACATGTATTTCCACTATAAACTTTTTGTCTGAGGGTTTGTATAGGTAATATTCCCTTATTTCCTTGGGGAACCCTATAAAGGTAGACTTTGTGCCTTGGGATTCAAGTTTGTTACCTAAATATTCCTTAAAAAATGTATCACCTCCCTACACATTTAAATTCGACAACATGGATTTCTTTCTACTCCATAACTCATATAGAATACCATTTATCGATTTAGTTGGTACTTGGTTTAGTATGTGAACTGCTGTTTGTAATTCATATCCCCGAAAGGATAATGGAAGAATCACATGACTCATCATTGATCTCACCATGTCCAACAAGGTGTGGTTCCTCCTTTCACTCACACCATTCCACTTGATCGTGTAAGGAGGAGTGAGTTAGGAAAGGATCTTAAAATTTTGTAAGTAATCAATGAAGTCTTGATTAAGATATTTTCTACCTCAGTATGAGTGGAGTTTCTTAATCTTCTTACCAAATTGGTTCTCAACTTCATTCTTGTATTCTTTGGACTTATTAAAGGAATCTGACTTATAACTACTTTAGTAGATATATCCATATCTACTAAAATCATTAGTAAAAGTTATTAAGTATGAGTACCCTCCTATTGATTCATCTGGAAATGGTCCAAACACACCAGTATGAAACAATTAAAGAATATATTTATCCTCTTCAACTTTCCCACTAAATGGGGCTTTGGTCATTTTTCCTTGTAAACATGCATGACATACACCAAGTGGTTTTAGTTCGAAAGAATCTAAATATCCATCTTGATGTAACATTGTCATGCGTTTCTCATTTATATGACCAAGATGGTGATGCCAAAGTTGGGTGTGGTATGAGTCATTTGAAGTATCTTTGTTATCGATTTCCATTACTTGGTTCATGTAATCCAACATGTAAAGACCGTTGTATAAATGTTCCCTACCAAAACAAATGATATCTTTGCTAAAGAAGAAACATTCATTTCCAAACTTGAAAAAAATCCATCTGTATCTAATATGGATACAGAAATAATGTTTTTAGCAATATAAGACCATTGAACACCAATATCATCCCAATTGGCAATGTGAGGCGGTATTACCTGACAACTACAACAGCGAGTATGGATCCATTGGCTGCTCGTAGATCTACCTCCCCTCAGTCAATCTTCTTGAATCTACTTGGTTTCTATATTTTGATACACATGTGAACACTAAAATCTATATATAATACCCAATTTGTAGAAATAGATAGATTACATTTGATAACATGCAACTGAAGCTTCCCCTTGCTTCTTAGGCTGGGTGAAGATCTTCTTCCAATGGCCCTTACTTCCACATGAAAAACAAATAGCTTCTTGTTCCTTTGCCTCCCCTTTGATCTTCCTTTTCTTGAAAGGGTGTGAAGAAGATTTTGGATTAAAGCTCTTCGCCTTTCCATTCCTCTTATTCACCATTAGGATATAAGGCATTTCACTAATGGAATATTACACTTTACCAATGGTTCAAAACCATTGGTAAAGTCCTGGAAACCTTTGGTATATAGTATACCAACGGTTCCCCCAATCATGGGTGAGTAAGGCGTGACAATAGGCCTATACCAACGGTTCTGTTAAAACCATTGGTATATGTGTAAAAGTATAACATATACCAATGGTTTTACAAATTGTTGGTATATGTGTGTAACACCACTACCAATAGTTTATAACCATTGGTATAGAGGGTATATGCCAAGCGATAAGTCTATACCATCGGTTTTATTATAACCATTGGTATAAACCTATACCAACGGTTATAACAAACCATTGATATATCTTATATAATAGTATCTATACCAACGGTTACAAAACTATTGGTATAGCCTTATATAATGTTATCTATACCAACAGTTGCAGAACTGTTGGTATACAATTGCAGAGTAGCTCCACAACATTAGGCCCCTCTCCCTCTTCAGTCCTACAACAACACAACAACCCCTCTCCACACCTGTAACAACACCAATACAGAATCCCCAACCAAACTATTCAAAATTTAGAATTCATTACAGAATTTAGAAATTTAGAAATTCAAATGAAATAACACCCATAAAGAAAAAATGCCTACATGTTATTGGAAATGAAATAACACCCATAAGAGTATTCCAAATTTAGAATTTATTCCTCACTCAAACCACCATACCAACAAACATAAGAGTATTCAAAATTTAGAAATCATTCATCACTCAAACCACAACACCAATACACACAAGAGAAAAAACCTAAATGTTATAGGAAGCACATGGGATGTTTAGTCATGGTCTTGGGTTGAGTATCTTAAAACCTAAAAAAAACTTGGCTAGTGTCACAAGGATCATGATACCCATAAGATATACAATGGTAGCGCTCATGTGGTTAGACCTAGGATAAGTTATAGGAAGAACATGGGATGTTTATATTCCTCTAATGATTATGTATCCATGTATAAATGGTTCTTGATGTGTTAGTGGAAAACATTGGCCAATATCGACAGATGAGATGGGTTATTGGAATTGCCTACTTTTTTGGATAGATTTTTCAATTAGAATAATGGGGTATGTGGTGGGGGGGGGGGATATCTGGGGGGTGTGGGGGCTGTACGGGGGGTACGGGGGACTGTCCGGGGTGGGGAACTGTTCGAGGGGTGCGGGGGGCTGTCCAAGGGTGCGGGGGGTGTCCAGTGGGGGGGGGGGGTGTCCGGATTGTGTTTTCGGCCAGCGCGGTCACACAACACCTCTGATTGATATGTCGTCTGGCCAAAAATTTCACAATTCACCCACCCTTTATTGTCGTCTGATTTCATGGCATTCCAAGGTCGTTCAGCCAGTTTTGACCACCCCACGCATGCTTATCAGCGCGCCTAACACCCAAAAAACACATATTCAGCCGTTCCACACAAACCATGCATCCGAATGATGCGACTTCTCCTCGTACACCTCACAAATAATAATTAGGGTGTTTTCGTGTGATTTCAAGTCATTCCGATGTCGTTCGGCATGCATTTGACTGTAAAACCCATGGTTTGGCCATTTACGACACGCAGAGTGCATTTTCAGCCAGCGCAGTAACACGACACCTTTGATTGACGTAATGTATTGCCGAAAATTTTACAATTCACCCACCCATTGTTTTCATCTGATTTCATGGCATTATGAGGTCGTTCGGCCGGTTTCGACCACCCCACGCACGCTTTTCAAGCGCACCGAACACCTAAAAAACACATATTCAGTCGTTCCGCACAAACCGCGCATCCTAATGATGTTTCATCTACTCGTACACCTCACGAATAATAATTAGGGTGTTTTCGTCTGATTTTATGTCATTTTGATGTCGTTCGGCATGCATTTGACCATAAAACCCAAGTTTTGGCCATTTACGACACGCGAAGTGCGTTTTTGGATAGCGCGGTCACACGACACCTCCGATTGACATGCCGTATGGCCCACAATTTCACAATTCACCAACCCTTTGTTGTTGTCCAATTTAATGGAATTCTGAGGTCATTCAGCCAGTTTCGACCACCCCACGCATGCTTTTCAAGCATGCCGAACACCTAAAAACACATATTCAGCCATGCCGTGCAAACCACATGTCCGAATGACATATCGTATCCTCATACACCTCACGAATAATAAATAGGGTTTTTTTGTGTGATTTCAAGTCATTAATATGTCATTCGTCTTGCATTTAACCGTAAAACCCATGTTTTGGCCATTTACAACACGCCTAGTGCTTTTTTGGCCAACGCCGTCAAACAACACCTCTGATTAACATGCCGTCTATCCAATAATTTTACAATTCACCCACCATTTGTGGTCGTTTGATTTCATTGCATTTCGAGGTCGTTCGGTTGGTTTCGACCACCCCACGCACGCTTTTCAAGCACGCCGAACACCTAAAAAACACATATTTAGCTGTGCTGTGAAAAACGCGCATCCCAATGACATGTCATCTCCTCGTACATCTCAAAAATAATAGCTAGGGTGTTTTCGTGTGATTTCAAGTCATTCTGATGTCATTCGACATGCATTTGACCGTAAAACCCATGTTTTGGCCATTTACGACACGCTGAGTGCGTTTTCAGCCAGCGCGGTCACACGACACCTATTATTGATGTTAAATCTAGCCTAAAATATCACAATTCACCCACCCTTTGTTGGTGTCTGATTTCATGGCTTTCTGAGGTTGTTCGGTTGGTTTCAACCACCCCATGCACTCTTTTCAAGCACGCCGAACAAATAAAAAATACATATTCAGCTGTTCCGCGCAAACCACACGTCCGAATGAAATTCTTTCTCCCCATACACGTCACGAATAATAATTAGGGTGTTTTCATATGATTTAAAGTCATTCCAATGTCGTTCGTCATGCATTTGACCGTAAAACCCATGTTTTGGCCATTTACGACATGCTGAGTGTGTTTTCGGCCCGCGGGGTTACACGAAACCTCTGAATGACATTTTTTCTAGCCAAAAATTTTAAAATTCACCCTACCTTTGTTTTCATTTGATTTCATGGCATTCCGAGGGTGTTCGGCCGGTTTGGACCATCCCATGCATGTTTATCAAGCGCGCATAACACCTAAAAAACACATATTCAGTCGTGCTGCACAAACCGCACGTCCGAATGATGTGTTGTCTCCTTTTACACCTCACTAATAATAACTAGGGTGTTTTCGTGTGATTTCAGGACATTCCTATGTTCTTTTGGCATGAATTTGACCATAAAACCCATGTTTTGGCCATTTACGACACGCCGAGTGCGTTTTCAGACAGCTTGGTCAAACAACACCTTCGATTGACGTGCCGTCTCGTTGACAATTTCGCAATTCACCCACCCTTTGTTGTTGTCCGATTTCATGGAATTCCGAGTTCGTTTGTCCGGTTTCGACCACCCTACACACGCTTTTCAAGCGTGCCGAACAACTTAAAAACACATATTTAGCCGTGCAGTGCAAACCGCGCGTCCGAATGACATGTCGTCTTCTCGTAAACCTCACGAATAATAAGTATGGTGTTTTTTTGTGATTTCAAGTCATTCTGATGTTTTTCGGCATACATTTGACCATAAAACCATGTTTTATCCATTTATGACACGCTGAGTGTGTTTTCAGCCACCGCGGTCACACGACACCTCCGATTGATGTGTCGTCTAGCCGAAAATTTCACAATTCACCCACCCTTTGTTTTCATCCGATTTCATGGTATTCCGAGGTCGTTCGGCCGGTTTCGACCACCCCACGCATGCTTTTCAAGCACGCCAAACACCTAAAAAACACATATCCAGCCGTTTCGTGCAAACCGTGCATCTGAATGACGTGTCATCTCCTCACACACCTCACGAATACTAATTAGGGTGTTTTCGTGTGATTTCAAGTTATTATGATGTCATTCGACTTTCATTTGACCGTAAAACCCATGTTTTGGCCATTTATGACACGCCAAGTAAGTTTTCAGCTAGCACGGTCACATGAAACCTCCGATTGACGTGCCGTATGGCTGAAAATTTCACAATTCACCCACCCTTTTTTCATAAGATTTCATGGCATTCCGAAGTCGTTCGGCCTGTTTGGACCACCCCACGCATGCTTTTCAAGTGCGCCACACACCTCAAAAACACATATTCATCCATGCCGTGCAAACCATGCATCCTAATGACGTGTCATCTCCTCGTTCGCCTCACAAATAATAATTAGGGTGTTTTCGTGTGATTTCAAGTCATTCCGATGTCATTCGGCATGCATTTGACCGTAAAACCCATGTTTTGGCCATTTACGACACGCTGAGTGCATATTCGGCCAGTGCGGTGACACGACACCTCCTATTGACGTGCCGTCTGAACGAAAATTTCACAATTCACCCACCCTTTGTTTTTGTCTGATTTTATGGCCTTTAGAGGTCATTCAGTCAGTTTTGACCACCCCACACACGCTTTTCAAGCACGCCGAACACCTAAAAAACAAATATTCAGCCGTTCCGTGCAAACCGCATGTTCGAATTATGTGTTGTCTCCTTATACACCTCATGAATAATAATTAGGGTGTTTTTGTGCGATTCCAGGTCATTCTGATGTTGTTTGGCATGCATTTGACTGTAAAACCCATGTTTTGGCCATTTACGACATGCAGAGTACCTTTTCGGCTAGCACGGTCACACAACACCTCCGATTGATGCGTTGTCTGGCCAAAAATTTTACAATTCCACTAACCATTGTTGTCATCCAATTTCATGGCATTTTGATGTCGTTCGGCCAGTTTTGACCACCCCATGCACACTTTTCACATGCACTGAACACCTAAAAAACACACATTCATCCGTACCGTGCAAACTGTGCTTCATAATGACGTGTCATCTCCTTATACACCTAAAAAATAATAATTAGGCTGTTTTGTGTGATTTTGAAGTCATTCTGATGTTGTTCGGCATGCATTTGACTGTAAAACCCTTGTTTTGGCCATTTATGACATACCGAGTGCGTTTTCCGCCAGCACGGTCACCTGACACCTCCGATTGACATGTTGTCTGACCGAAAATTTTACAATTCACCTACCCATTTTTGTAGTCTGATTTCATGGCATTCCAAGGTCGTTTAGCCAGTTTGGACCACCCCACGCACACTTGCAAGTGCACCGAACAACTAAAAAACACATATTCAGCCGTGCCGCGCAAACTGCATGTCGGAATGATGTTCTGTCTCCTTGTAAACATCAAAAATAATAACTAGGGTTTTTTTGTTTGATTTAAAGTCATTCCGATGTCGTTCGGCATGCATTTGACCATAAAACCCATGTTTTGGCCATTTACGACACGCTGAGTGCGTTTTTGGTCAGCACAGTCACACGACACCTCTGATTAATGTGTTGTCTAGTTGAAAATTTTACAATTCACTCACACTTTGTTTTCGTCTGATTTCATGGCATTCTGAGGTCGTTCGTCCAGCTTCGACCACCCCACACATTCTTTTCAATCGCACCGAACACCTAAAAAAACATATTTAGCCGTGCCACGCAAACCGCGCATCCAAATGATGTGTTATCTCCTCGTACACCTCATGAATAATAATTGGGGTGTTTTCATGTGATTTCAAGTTATTATGATGTTGTTCAACATGCATTTGACCGTAAAACCCATGTTTTGTCCATTTACGACACGCCGAGTGCATTTTCAGCCGGCGCAGTCACACAACACCTCCTATTGATGTGCTGTCTGGCCGAAAATTTAAAAATTCACCCACCCTTTGTTGTCATCCAATTTCATGTCATTATGAGGTTGTTCAGCCGGTTTAGACCACCCCACGCACGCTTTTCAAGTGCACCGAATGCCTAAAAAATACATATGCAGTCGTTCCATGCTAATCGTGCGTCCGAATGATGTGTCGTATCCTCATACACCTCAAAAATAATAACTAGGGTATTTTCGTATCATTTCAAGTCATTCCAATGTCGTTCGACATACATTTGGCCGTCAAACCCATGTTTTGGTCATTTACGACTCGCCGAGTGAATTTTCGGCCAGCGCGGTCACACCACACCTCTGATTGAAGTACCATCTAACCGAAAATTTCAAAATTCACCCACCCTTTGTTGTCGTCCGATTTTATGGAATTTAGAGGTCGTTTGGCCGGTTTCGACCACCCCACACATGCTTTTCAAGCACGTTGAACACCTAAAAAACACATATTTAGCCGTGCCATGCAAACCGCGCTTCTGAATGACGTTCTGTCTCCTCATACACATCAACAATAATAAGTAGGGTGTTTTCGGGTGATTTCAGGTCATTGTGATGTCGTTCATCATGCATTTGACCGTAAAACCCATCTTTTGGCCATTTACGACACGCAAAGTGCATTTTCGGCCAGCGCTGTCACACAACACCACTGATTTACATGTTGTCTGGCCTACAATTTTACAATTCACCCACCCTTTGTTTTCGTCCTATTTCATGGAATTCTGAGTTCGTTCAGCCAGTTTCGACCACCCCACACACGCATTTCAATCACCCCAAACACCTAAAAAACACAAATTCATCCGTGTCGTGAAAACCACTCGTCTGAATGATGTGACGTCTCTTCATACACCTCAAAAATAATAATTAGGGTGTTTTCATGTGATTTCAAGTCATTCTGATGTCATTTGGCATGCATTTGACTGTAAAAACCATGTTTTGACCATTTAAGACACGCCGAGTGCGTTTTCGGCCAGCACGGTCACACAACACCTTTGATTGACGTGCTGTCTGGCCGAAAAATTCAAAATTCACCCACCTTTTGTTTTAGTCCTATTTCATGGCATTTGGAGGTCATTCGGCCGATTTCGACCACCCCACACATGCTTTTCAAGCATGTCGAACACCTAAAAAACACATATTCAGCCGTTCCACGCAAACCACGCATCCGAATCACATCTCGTCTCCTTCTACACCTCACAAATAATAACTAGGGTGTTTTTGTGTGATTTAAAGTCATTCTGATGTCGTTTGGCATGTATTTGACCGTAAAACCCATGTTTTGTCCATTTACGACACGCGGAGTGTGTTTTCGGCCATCGTGGTCACACGACACCTCCGATTGATGTGCCGTCTTGCCGACAATTTTACAATTCACCCACCATTTGTTTTCGTCCAATTTACTGGAATTCTGAGTACGTTCAGATGGTTTTGACCACCCCACGCATGCTTTTCAAGCACGCCAAACACCTAAAAAACACATGTTTAGTCGTGCCATGCAAACCGTGCATCCAAATGACGTGTTGTCTCCTCATACACCTCAAGAATAATAATTATGGTGTTTTTTGTGATTTTTAGTAATTATGATGTCGTCCGGCATGCATTTGATCGTAAAACCCATGTTTTGGCCAATTACGACACGCCGAGTGCATTTTCGGCCAGTGCGACCACACGACACCTCATATTGACGTGTCGTATGGACCGGAATTTTAAAATTCACCCACCCTTTGTTGTCGTCCAATTTCATGGCATTAAGAGGTCATTCAGATGGTTTAGACCACCCCACGCACGCTTTTCAAGCACACCAAACACCTAAAAAACACATATTCAGCCATACTATGCAAACCGTGTGTCTGAATGATGTTTCATCTTCTCATACACCTCAAAAATAATAATTAGGGTGTTTTTTGTGATTTAAAGTCATTATGATGTCGTTCTCTATGCATTTGACCGTAAAACCCATGTTTTGGTCATTTACGACACGCCGAGTGCATTTTCGGCCCGTGCGGTCAAATGACACATCCGATTGATGTGCCCCCAATCCGAAAATTTCAAAATTCACCCACCCTTTGTTTTCGTCCAATTTCATGGCATTCTGAGGTCTTTTGGCCAGTTTAGACCACCCCACACATGCTTTTCAGGTGCACCGAATTCCTAATAAATACATATTCTGCCGTACCGTGCAAAACACAAGTCCTAATGATGTGTTGTCTCCTCTGACACCTCAAAAATAATAACCAGGGTGTTTTTGTGTGATTTCAAGTCATTACGTTGTCGTTAGAAATGCATTTGATTGTAAAACCCATGTTTTGGCCATTTACGAAATGCCGAGTGCGTTTTTGGCTGGCGTGGTCACACGACACCTCCGTGGGGCTGTTCGGGGGGCTGTCCATGGTCTAGGGAGGATGGTGGGGGGGGGGGGGATGTCTGGGAGTATGGCCAAATCACGACATTACCGTGGTGTGACCGTGGCGTGACCGTGTCGTGATCGCGGCGTGACCGCAGCGTGACCGTGGTATGACCGCGGTGTGACCACGGCGTAACCCCAGCGTGACCGCGGTGTGATTGCGGCATGTTGGCCTGGTCCAGTGGCATCCACGGGGCAGCATCTCCCGGCCCAGATTCCAAATAAATCCAACGTAGTTGTCCTTCACATTATAGAAACTGATATTATGTTATAAAAAAAAGACTCTCGATTCGGGATTGTGGTATGATAAAGACATATATTTCATATTCTTTGTTTTTAGAAGTGACACTAAGTAGTTGAAACTACTGATTGAGAGTCAAATTATCACACCCTAAATTATCACATTTTGTTTTAGTAGACTGCGCACCTCCATTAGAGGAATTTTATTAGAAAAACATGACTTTATTTATTAAATGAAACAATTATATTAAAGAAAACTTATTCAAGATATGCAATTCAATATAATTAAGCAGAATTAAGAAAGTATCTAAATTAAATTTAAATAATTTTTAAATTAAAGAGGCTGCGAGAGGGACTCTACCTCAAGGGGTGTCACCCATGGGTGTCTTGTGGTGTGTAGTGTCTATCAATGATTTTTTTGGTGCTTCTGTATTGTGGGAAATGTGTATTTCATGGCCAGTTTAAAAAATACATTAGTCAATTAGAAAATACACCCATAGTCAATAGAGATATACCCACTTTTGATAGAGAATACCATCCAAATAACCAACTCAGAAATCCGAGACCAGTATTTTACTTTTCCAATTCCAATTACATAATATATGCAGCACCAACGTAGGTTTTATGAACCAATCAATTAAAGGGAAAGAAACTCCTCACAATAACCCATAAAATATCATATAGCATCACTCACCTCTAAACCATTATAGCATCATTAGGCTTCCATATTTGGTCAAAAATAAAGATTTATAGTGAATTCAAAAATATCTATACCAAAGTGAAAAACCAGGTTCAAAAATAAAGAGTTATACAGAATTCAAAAATGTAATGGATCAATCTGCCACTGATCACCACCACCATCACCACTGTAATCATCGACCTCATCATCGTCTCCATATTTATCCTCATCATCGTCCTTGTCATCGTCCCCATGTTCATCATCGGCCCCATCCTCGCCCTTGGCCCCATCCTCGCCCTCAGCCCCATCCTTGCCCTCGTCCTCATCCTCATCCTCGCCCTCATCCTCTTTAGCATCCTCATCATCACCAGGAACTTCATCATCTTGACCGCCACTAGAACTGCCGCCTGATGCATTAAATAATGCACCCATCGACAATATAAATGTCTGACAAGCCGTGCTGGCCTCTAGTGGAAGTGATAAAGATAAATAATTCATTAGTTTCATAAATTATTTGTCCCTCATTTGAACCTGTTCTTCCAACTCTGTGACCCTTTTATCATACTGTCTTGCATGCTCATTGACCTATTCCAACTCGGTGGTACTAGAATGGATACCTGGAGAGGACCAATACCTCATCGGGACTATATTCTTACCAGGTCGACAGCATACTCGACCGGAGTGCTCATCTCCCAAAACTTAATATAAATGATTGTGTGGATCATCTAACTCTCTCAATATGAGTCCTCGTACCACCGGCCTTTGTACCGAGACCACTAGATGGTCGTCCAACCCTGACTCCACCCCCTCCTCCCACCATCCTCTGTACTGGGAGCAATACTAGGCTCCTCATCAGATATCTCTCATCTAGGGGTTGATCCTGAAAAAATTTTAACACAAAAGTAAACACATGATATTATAAGTTATTGAAATATATATATTTTAAATAAAATACTCACAACAGGGATGAGTGGAGTAATTCCCATCTGTGTCATGCGACGATTATTTTCTGCCATCTTTTTCCACCGCCTCTCTTCAATGGGTGTCAATTCCTGCAATGAAAACAAATATGGACGTAATTAGAAACAGATAACTAATGTGTAAGCCAAAAAAAAATATAGAAACCATTATGATAAAAAAACATAAAGAAACAGAATATTTATGGTGGTTTGAAGGTAAGTACTAGGATACACACTCTGAAGGATGTAGGTCAAACATGTATGTGAGAACACGACTATATGATTCTATATATTTCCCACCATAACTTCGGGCTCACAATCAACTCTGACAATTGAGCTATTGGAGTCATCATAATTAATAAACGGATTGCATCCAATTAAAATAGGGATAATGTCAACTTCATCGTCACCATCATCAAAAAAATGAATGGTATTTACTTCAATAATTACACCGAATTTAGGATGATGACGATCTTTGATATAAAAAATATGTTTCACCATTGATGCCAATACATATGGTTCATCGGTGGAAAGAGTGAGGGTCATTTCAATAACTCAAAATACACAATCATCAATAAAGGTGCCTTTCCTCTTCATTGAATCAAACCATTGTCATTTCATCATCGTGACTCAACCATGCAAGTAATAATCCAAAATTATTATTTTCACCATGACTCCATAATAAGATACATTTTCAGAACGAGGTCTATTATCCGATAAACTATCATAACAGTCTGTTGTGGTAGTTAGCATAACACCATCATGTTGTGTTCTCATATTTCTTGCTCCTTCAGTGATAATAAATTTGTATCCATTGATCAAAAGTTATTTACAAGCACGAACCATGGTATTAGGACCAAAATTCAAATCTCTTATTTCCTTAGAAATAGAGTCTGCAGGCAAACTCGATACCTTAAATATAAACAAATAGTAAACTTAATTAAATATTATTTTTATTTAGTTATTATAGAAATATTTTTACCTTCAATTTCAACCAAGTAGAAAACCCTTTGCTATGCAATGTCTCATTCCTTCTCAAAGATAAAGAACGATGCTTTCTATATATCGATTCTTTATGTTCCCTGTAGATAAAAATAATAATAGTTTAACAAATATTTAAATTTACATGATATAAGATAAGAGATGAATGTATAATTTACATACTTGATATACTGATCGAAAAAATCACAATTAAGCAACACTGTGTGATGTGCCATCTCTCACTCTTCAAGGATAAAGTCATCAATGTATATGATCCAGAAATTCCTCTTGTCTGAGGATGTGATGGAAAACTGGGTTCAATTTTCCCATACTATTGTTCTTTATTTCTCATTGGTCTATTTATTCTTGTAGTAAGATCAGAAAAATATACTGAGCAGAAATCCATACATTCTTGAGCCAAGTAACTGTTCATAATGGAACCTTTGGGATAATTCTTGTTCCGAACATATGATTTCAATGTGCACATGTTTCTTTCAGTTGGATACATCCAACAGAAAGAAATGGGTCCTCCAAGAAGTATTTCGGTCAGAAGATGGATAGTCAAATGCAACATGCATGTAAAAAATGGAGGGAATATTTTCTCTAACTCACATAAAATTAATGGTGTCTCTACCAACAGTTTTTTCAAGAAGGATTTGAAAAAACTCATAGCATAAAGATCTCTAAACAAATAGCACAGCCAAATAACTGAGAATCTTACATTATTGGACAAGAGATGACAAATTTCTATTGGAATAAACTCATGCAAAAGGACGTGATAATCATGAGTCTTCAAAGATTTCAGCTTCAACTATTTTCTGTTTAACCGTTTTGATATATTGCTTGAATAACCATTAGGACATTTAATAGTCTCTATCACTTCCAAAAAATTATTTTTTTTCAGCAGGTGTCATCACATAACAAGCACATTGAACTTGCCATTTCTTTTCACTGATACAGACAGGATTCAATTCTGGTCTAATCCACCAATCTACCAAGTCAAACTGAGATCGTAAATCATCTTTTTTCTTCCCCTTGACATTTAGAATAATTGAAAGCAACATTTCACATATATTCTTTTCAATGTGCATTATGTCGAAGTAATGACGTAACAAGTTGGTTGACCAATACAACAACTCAAAGAATATAATCTTCTTCTTCCAATTATAACATGTATCATTGGAAACATTTTTCCCCTTTCTAGATTTCATTACACCCTTACCAAATAAATAACTGAAATCTTTCAACTAATTAAGCACATCAGTTCCAGACGTACGCTGATCTGGATCGTCAGTCTCCATGGTATTGTCAAATCTTCAATGATTTTTTCTATATGGACGGTTCATTGGAAATAATCTTCAATTTCCCATAAAACAAAAACTACGACGATATTTCAGTCTTAGGACATGACAATTTTCCTTTTATTCTCCATCTAGAAATCATTGCATAAGCAGGAAAATCATTGATCATCCACATAAGTGAAACACGCATCTGAAATATGTCTTTCGAACATGCATCGTATGTGGGAACACCCACATCCTAAAAAAGCTTCAACTCTTTTATTAAAGGTTTCATGTATACATCTATATCATTACCTAGATCATAAGGGATAGATATCAGTATACTCAAGAAAGTGTAAGTCTTTTTCATACACAACCATAGGGGAAGGTTATAAATGTGTATGAAAACCAGCCATGTGCTGTGCGAAGTAAGCATATCCCAAATGGATTAAAACCGTCACATGAAAGTCCCAGTCTCACATTATGCACATCGGCTGCAAATTCAGGATATCAGGTATCAAATCTCTTCCATGAAAATCCATCTGCAGGGTGAACCAACTCTTCATTATTATTTTTTCTCTCAGTGTCATGCCATCTCATTTTTAATGATATTTTATTAGACATGAAAAGGTTTTGTAATCTGGGGATCAATGGATGTGCCACATTACTTTTTGTGGCACACGAGATGGTGTTCCATCATCTTTTGGCTTCCATCGGGAGGTTCCACATTTGATACAATCATTTCTTTCAGCAGTTTCCTCTCAAAATAATCTGCAATCATTCAGGCAAGCATGATTTTTATTGAGAATCCAATTTCATAAACTAACATCCATTCCATATAGTGGTTTGAGGGAATATCAGCATCATATTGAAGTAATTCCTTCAAGATGTTAAGAATGTAATTAATTTTAGTATTTGAAATCTCATACATATTTTTCCCACGAAACAATCAGATAAAAAATTACAACTTTTTCATTTTACCACATTGTCGATATACTGGAGTCATCGCAACATCATTCAATTTTTTCACCCTACCAATGTCGTCATTTTCATTGGACGCATCATGTGTGCTTGTATCAAATTCTTATTGGCTGGACATCTTTTCCTTCTCATGATGCCGAATAAATGGAAACTGATCATATATCAAACTCTCCAATTCTGTCCTATCATTTGGATAATCAACATTTTGAGATTCCATTTTCTCTCCACTATGATACCACACATAATAGTTTATTTGGAAACCATTTTTGGTTATATGATAGATAACTGCTTCATGACTCAACCAAGGTCTTCCAACACAATTAGAACATGGGTATTGTATGCGACCACTATCTTAAGCCTTGTCAAATTTAAAATCTAGAAAGTTGTTCAAATTATTTTTAAAATCAGTTGAAATCCGATCAGTTTCGTACATCCAACTTCTATCCATTCTAGAAAAAATGGAAATAAGTCATTTCAACATAATTAAATAATATTAAAGTTCAATAAAAAAAATATTTAGGTAAATGAAATTTTTTTACTTTAAATAAAAGAATAACTGACACATGACTCTATATGAGAATCATATAAAGAAATACAACAAAATAATGTGTATATAAGAAAATAAGATACAAAATTTATAATGCCTATATTCAAGGATTGCCCAGTAAGATATTTGAAGTGGATCAAGGAATACATAATCCTTAAGGGTCTTGTTGGGAGTACATGAGTTTTATACTTTAACTTCTTTAGGGATATCAGGATGAGGAGTAAGACGAGGATCAGGGGAGTGGAAGGGCTGTCCAAGGGGGGTGCGGGGTGCCCAAGGGGTGCACGGTGTCCCGGGGGTGGTGGGGTTGTCTTAGGGGTCAGAGGTGTTCAGGGGGTGAGGGGCTGTCTAGTGGGGTTGGGGTGTCCAAGTGGGCGGGCTGTCCACGAGGGTGGTCAGGCTGTCCAGGGGGGTAGGGGGAGTCCAGCGGTGGGCGGGCTGTCTAAGGAGGTGTGCGGGGTGTCCAGGGTGGGTGGGGCTCTCCAAGGGGGGTACATGGTGTCCAGGGGGTGGGAGGGCTTCCCATTTGGGTGGTGGGGCTATCCAGGGGGTCTGGGGTGTCCCGGGGGTGGGCGGGCTGTCCAGGGGTGTGGGCGAGCTGTCCACCGGGGGTGGTCGGGCTGTCCACGGTGGTGGCGGCACTGTCCAGTGGGGTCAAGGGTGTGAAGGGGGTGGGGGATTTCCATGGGGTGGAGTGTATGGGGTGATGGGGGTGTTTGAGAGCTGGTTGGAGGGTGTCCGGGGGTGGGTCAGGCGGGCTATCAACAAGGGTGGGGGGGGGGGCTGTCCAGGGGCCCTGGGCTATCCAGTTGGTGGGCGGGCTGTCCAAAGGGGTGTTGGGGCTGTCCAGGGGGTCAGGGGTGTTTATGGTGTGTGGGGGGGGGATTTCTAGGGGGTGGGGTATCATCAAAGAATGTTTTTAGTAGCATTTTTTATTTTAGCAATGGTTTTACCTGCCAAAAAATGGAAAGGATATAGTACTGGTTTGAACTGCCATAATATCCTCACCATTTTTTGTCATGGAAAACAACTACTAAAACAAAAAATAGTAAAAAAATATTGACCTTAAATAGTGGTGGTTTAAACCACTACTAAACAACCATTAAGCATACATATCACGGGTTTAAAACGTTGCTATATATGGCTTTTAAAAAAACCCAACTGTAGAATTTGCAACCCTGGAAGATAAAAATAATTCAATACATATGTTTAAAATTATATCCATATTCACCACACCCACCTATGAGATCATATAATCATGAAGGTTATCAACAAGTTTTACTAGAATGTAAAAATTAATTGACTACTATTGGAATAAATTACATTATTTAAGCAAGGAAAAACATTCAAGTGGCTATTATATTTCTAAGACATCCTTGGAAGACATTAATGAAGGAATAAGTGAACTCATTAAAAAATATAATGAGATGTAAATAATATAAAAATGGTTTTAAGCTATGGGATATTAGTGGTAATGCTCAAACATGGATCCAAACTTATAAATAATTCAATAATTATAAATATGTTTAATGAGATTTTAGAATACAATAAAAATGGGATCTGTTTTTGTACAGTTCTAAATAAAACACTTAGAAAACATTTTACCTATTTTATAAAAATAAATTTAAAAACCACTCATTTATATCATTAAAATAAAAATAGGTTTCATTATTAAAAAAAAATCAAATGTTTTCATCATAAAAACATAACCAAATAGTCCCTCAGTGAGTCGACACCACTTACAAAAAAATTAGGCACACTTTATGAATATAATGATCTCTAAGAAGAACTTATGAATAACTCACTAAAAATTCATTACCAAAGGAACCTAATACATAACCACTATAAATTCATAAGAAAATAAAATACATTAAAAACCAACACTACGAACTCTATAGAACAAAATAAGAGGAAGCCCCATGATCCTAGGAAAACTCCACCATTCTTAGGTGGAATCACCATATTAGTGGTAGTATGTCGTATGTTTATTTACAAATGATATATTAAACCAAATTCAAACCTACTCACAGACATCTACCAATCATGTATTAGTCATTTATTCAATATCAAATAGTGTGAATCAGAAAATTTTCCAAAATCCCTAAAATAGGAAAAAATGATGTGATCTTTCTAGATATTGTAAAAAATATAGAAATTAGAGGAAGAGGGATTCTATGTTTGTATTTGGGAAGATGTTTAAAGAGTATAACCTGGATGGGAGAGTTGCAGCTGATTGGATGGAAAAACATCAGTTAGGGTTCACCTATGCACCAGGGCTTCTGAAAATTGGGGGAAAGGAGTTCTGTGCTATGTTGTGGGGGCGTCTAAAAATCGGGTTTATTTGAGGAGACCTTTCCCAACAGTTTGTAAAAACCGTTGGGAAAATATGGCCTTTACCAATGGTTTTCTACAAACCATTGGTAAAGGGTGTAAATATTTTGGCTTTCCCAATGGTTTCTTCAAACCATTGGGAATGCCTTCACAAAACCAAGATTTTCCAATGGTTTTTACAAACCGTTGGTAAAAAAACTTATACCAACGGTTCTCCAGAACTGGTGGTATACAAGTGTTGGGAAAACCCAAATTTCCAGTAGTGTTTCATTCTTCATATATTTTTTCACTTGGAAAATGAGGATAAGAAGATCATATAAGTACTTCTCAATGTTGTTAATATTAAAATTAACAACAAATCTAGAGAATCATTGGGGGAGTGATGAGAGAATGAGATCAGTGCCCAGTTCTTCAAGGAGTTTATACCCTAGAACCTCTAAGCACTCAATGTAGCCAATGATCTTGACTACATGAGGCCCAGCTAGGTTACCCTCTCTAAGCTTACTCTTAAAGAGTTCCTTGGATATCTCAAACCATTCCTGTCATGCTCTCTCCTGGTAAAGACCATGGAGGTGCTCAAGAATGCTATTAGAATCCTTGTTTTCATGAGACTTCATCAACTCATTGGATATTTATAATATCATCAAAAATTTTACATCGACTGCATCATTTATATGTTTCTCATAGACCATGAAATCCTTATCACTCACCTCTTTGGAAGGAGGATCAGGTAATGCTGACTCCAACATGTAAGACTTCTGTTCATGGCATATGATAACTCATAGGAGTCTAAACCATTCCTGAAAGTTACTACTGGTGAGGATGTTTTATTTATTTTGAATTGATTGTAGGGATAGTGTGGTTGACGAGTTTGTCATTTTTATTCTATAACTAAAAGAGTAGATCATTAGTACTTTCTTGATTATATTTTATGAGAAATAATAAATTTATTTTATTAAGTGTCACCCACTATTTTATCAAGTCCCAATGGCCCTCACCATTAAACTCATAATGTCCAGTTTTCATGACATTCTAGTGGCAATGATCCATATTCCCCTTTGCAAAACCCCAAAAAGAGTTGGTCACGATATTCAAAGGAATTTAGGTAGGTAGGTCTTTGCCAACTACAGGCTTGCAGCTCCTTGATCTGTTGAGTGGAATCCCTAATCCTGAAATCCTGACTTTGGATTTCCTCAACTCTTACCTCCAATATTACAGCAAGTATAGCAAGTGATAGTCCTCTTGATGTAATATGGTTAAGTCAACCTGAAACCTTTCATTAGGGATTCCTATATAAAAGTAAGTGTCCCAACAAGTGTTGGTTAAACACATAGTTTTATTGAGTTTTTCACTTAATCAAGTAACAAAAGGCATGGTCTGACTTAATATTTTATTTGAGGGATTTTTATCTCTTATTCATGAATTGATTATTATCATTATTAGAAAATTGTTAATATTAATTGTAATTTACTTAAGTGATTATCTATGTCTTGATAATATTTACACATAATCCTAGTTTATTTTAGTTCTATCTTGCATGCTTGTTTAATTCATTAATTATTTGATCACAATAACACATTCATAATGATAAACCATGAAACTAGAATAAATAAAATAAAGCAAAGGTCATGATCATGAGCTTTTATAATGGTTAGTTTATTTATTAGTTGATAAACTAACCCTAACCTAGGAGATAAACACCTTGAACATTTTGGGTTCACGTTTACAACTTTCCACATATCCACCTCTGTATCTCCTAGGATTAGTTTCATCTCGACTCTAGCTCGAATCATCTCCACTAGCTTGGGAGTTTTATCCATTACATATAATTTTAAACTCACATGTAGGTGAGGGGTAAAAAAGGGGGGGTTACATAAAAGAAACCATGGGAATAAAGACCCTACATATTAATGAGGAGAGATAGATCATAAGCCAACAATTAATTTAATAAATAAATTAAAAGGAAACGAATCACATAAAATGGTCTTGGTCTAGCTTATGATCACCCACATACATGAAACAAGTTACATATTTAATAAAACCATTATTCAATTATTTAATCATTCTTGTTTAAGAAAAATCATGCTTGAATCAATTAATTATTGTATTTAATTAATTATTTATTTTATCTTAAGCCCCTTTTCTGAATTTCCTTTAGATTCTCATCCATCATAATTTTTAAAAAATAAATTCATTTAAAATTATCTTTGTATGTAACTTGTACCTTGGAGGAAACCCAGTGAATTCCCATTCAAAAATACCCATTGAATATAAATGAACATTACCCATATCTTAAATTAAACACACACACACACATATATATAACACCTATCATGTGTTATGCACTAGCTTTATGCCTGCACCATGGTATATGTATCAAGGGTTTGTATAATATTATAATAAATTATAATAAATTTGTGTAATTTGGATGAGTACACGGTGTGTAGTTCCTACTACAAGGTATGTATTATCATCCACCGTCCATCTAAAGTACGCACCCGGGGATACAATGTGTATATGTACTTTGAAAATACTTGGATTACATGGTGTGTCCAGTGGGCCACATGTCGTGTAGTATCCACATTACACAGTCCTCAGCCGGGAAATCCTTGTATGGGGTATATGGTCCAACCCAAACTTGAAGAAACTACATGCTATGTCTAGTGGGCCACACAATGTGCAATCCAAAAACTATGTGCCACCTGTTCCTGGTCAACAAATGGAGTCTTTAAAACATAGAAAAACTCCAATTACATGACTTGGTTTGACAAACCAGTCTCGATGCATTGATCCTTTATATAAGGTGTGTGAATCCAAATACATGCCGTGTATTTTGGTGTTGTATGACCTAGAACCTTTGGAACCTCCAGATGAGATCCTATGTTTTATTTTAATCAAAATTAAAATAAAAGATCATTTCTATAAGGTAAACGAGAAAGTAAAGGGGTGGAACAAAGTTCAAGATTCAGATTTGCAGAATGATTAACATGAATTGAAAAACTAAATTGTTAAACCGTAAATCATCAATAAAGTATTTAAATAATTATAAACTATTATGAAACCCCTATAATACCACTTGTAGTTTCTGGAAATAGTGGAAGTGCGGTTGAGGTGACACCCAAATTTAATTTTTACCATGATCAATGATTATTCTAGGATCAATACAATGATGAATTCCAATCTCCACGAAATAAAATCAATGATTTAGATAAAGAAGGAAGTGGCCTAAAACCTTTAGAGAGGATCTTACAAATCATGTTTATAATTAATTTAATTAATTTCATAAAGAAAAGAATACTTGGATCTTCGGTACTTTCTTTGTTGATGATGTAGATTGTCTGAAATGACCATTTCAGATTATCTCATTGCATTTTCTAGGATCTAAACTTGAATCCCTCTAGTAGTGATCCACATATGATCCAATGACCTCCAATCGACACCACTCATTCTATGGGTGCTAGCATGGCGAAGTGAGTGTCTTATGTTGGTCGTTCTTGATAGCTTATTCTCCAACCCTAAAAAATGTCTCTCATTATTAAGAGGGGCAGGAAGAGGATTCAAGATAGAAATTATTTATCTTAACAATTCTCAATTCACTGAGCATGCAGTTCGGTACATGGCACAATAGACGTACGTGTATATTTATTGACATGGGGCATCAGTTACAATATTTAATTGCATAACAACAATTAAATACAATCATAACCTTAGAGAGAACCCATGCCATTAATAATAATACCGTGTCATTATTTATTGTCTTCCAACTTGCGCAACATAGATTTATAATTAAAATTCCACATCACAAAAATAATAACAGTATTATTATTATTTTATTTTGTGCTAACTAGTTAAATAATTATTTATCATCTTGCAAATAATTATTTTACTATCGGACCAGCCTTGGTCTGCTTGAACTCCACGTCCATTTATTGAACACCCGAATAAATAAATAAATAATTTATTCTCTTAAATACATATTCTATTTAAAAACTAGTAGATAAATATTTATTAAATGTTTAATAAAATAAATAAATATATTTTACCCACAATCCAGTGAATAAATATTTATTTAAGTTATTCAATCATTTTAACTTGAATAAAATTATTCCACTATCTTGAGAATAATATTTATTCCATTAATTAAATTAAAATATAATTTAACTGAGACCACCAAAAACACTTCGTGTGAGACCATCTAGGATTCTTTCTCATTGGCATAAGGTAGGATTTTCTAAATTACACGAGTAATATCTAGAAAAGAGTCGATGCACCCAAGATAAAGAACATAAATTCGCAACAACGACATCCATATATGAACATTTACTATGTAATATAATTCCTTTGTCTCAATATCTCATAAAGCTGGTTTCACTATAGTGTTATCGACCTTTATGCTTGATACGTCATTCTTTGACTACCTAAGATAAACTCATAATTAAACCATGGACAAGGATTTTTTGTGACGGTTCTATTTCAATCAAAGGGCCAAGATATCAACCCCCATAAATGGAAGATGCAAATCCTTCCTTGACTTATCCATTAATAACATGCCACTCATGACACACCCAACATAACCTACTTACAACCAACTATCTGCATGATGGTTTTCGTCAGTAAATCAAAGTGCATGAGTTGTGACACATATTAATGATAATATTAAAGTCTAAGGATCATTACACATGATTGAAAATAGGAATATCTGATGACACTAAAACATTAAGAATTCTTACTGGGGGGCATGTTCTCATAATCTCCTATCTTGGATATTACTAAGTGCGAACTTCATGAGAGGAAGTCTCATCTGCTTATGAATACTCACACCTAAAAGCCAGTATGCAATGTTTCCCATCATAGTATGTCATCACAACACAGAACTATATTTAAAAATATTATTATAGCATTTTAAGGTTCTCGTCATAGTAGGGAACTTCCATTACCTTATCAATGCAACAAATACTCTAAGAAATTATTACATCATATTCATGCAGAACAATGGCCAATATGTAATAATATGTTCAATATTTAAATACATTAAATATCCATGTAATCAAAGTACAAACAGTTGGTTCCAGGACACCAACTCTTAAACTTTATCCTTTTTCTAGACCTTATCTTGAAAATGCCTTAGATTTATTTAGTATCAGTATATTTTGAGTCTCGTGTGATTTGGTAGATGTGCGGTATATTCTTCACACATCTTTCCAGAAGTCCATCAAATGATCTATGAATGAAAATTCAATGTGTTTTATCCGTGGTGCATTATCAATCTCGAATTTCACTGGTATATTACATGAAAAAAATACTTTTTAGTCATGAGATCAGCCGCTCTGAGAAATATACTCTAGTTCTGGTGAAAAACTCCCATAGTTCATTTTCTTCACTATGATTGGAAGTAGTTGTGTGGTCACTATAGGTAGTGATCCATTTTGATGATGGGCTGGGGAATTTATAGGCCTTGACACCCTGGTTGATCACTGGTTTACATGGAATATCTGGAATGGATCCAGGATGGAGTCAGTGAAGGGTTTTGGTGCCACGCGTCTTTGTGAGCCTTTTCCATGGATTTATTTGAGGGTGTCACCTGATTTTTAATGACCATGTGTCTCTCTCATCAATTCCATCATCATTGGATTCCTTCCAATAACAGGGACTTTTTTTTATCACACAGTCATGTCTAAAGAATTTTATATTTTTATATTGACATGTACATGGGCCTTCATGAGATTAAAGTGCCTATTAAAATACCCTTGAGAGAAGGTTGATGCATTTCCTGAGACATTTTGTGAGCCAAGGATGAATTTTCTAGGGGTCTCTATGAAATTAGGGAGGCTTGTCTAGAGTCTCACTTGACCATATTTTGGAATTACATAGTTATTCACAATCATTTTACAACTGTGAGAGTCTTCCACCTCCTCCCTCTTTTATTCCCTTTGTTTTATTTTACAAAGGTTGGGGAGTCATGTGATATTACATGAGAAATTTCAATGACAATTAATCTATTTTTGATGATGCATCGTGTTACTAACAAGGGTCCTATAGGGGTGAGTTAGCATTTCATGGAAAAATCCATCCATTTGTCCTTAGGGAGTCGGAGGAGGAGTGCATGGTATCCTGAATATACCTAAGGATTTCCGTGCGATGAGGATAAAAAGCCCTTGGTCTTTCGTGAGATGAGGAAGATATTTCATCGGGGTCTCATAGTATCTTGAGAGCTATCAAGGGTGCATCACATGACATTCAATGACTATGAGTATCTCCCACCTCCTCCCTTTTTATCTCCTTTTTTTTTATTTTACAAAGGTTCAAGGAGTTCATGATTTTTCTTGGATGTTGTTTAGGAAAATTATCCTTTCCTTCAGTGATGAGTTGCCTGATGTTTGACATCTAGAGGACTCCACATTTTGGAAATCTTTACTACCATTTTTGAAGGATGATAGGTTGGATTGATAAGTGTTTTCTACTAACAAACCACAGGACCTGAGGGATTTTACCTGTCTACCATCATGAATCCATTGTTTTTCTAAAGCACATTTATGAGAGAAGTTGAAATTTTGAAAGGGGGATTCATGAGAACTACTAAAAGATATGAACTGTGTTTGGAGTATTCACATGACCTTAGGATGGTCATGTGATTATAATTCCCCTAAGGGATCATGCGATATGCAGGTCTCAACCATCTTTTTCATCCTTTTCATTTGCGGGGAAAATAATACACCTATTCAGGTATTCTTCCTTAATGATTTTTTTATTCTCATTTGGTGGGAATCAAAAAATACCCCCCACAGGAGTGATTTCTGTGGGGACAAGGGCTCTATTCTGAGGAAAGTAAATTTCTGCCATATCCTTTAACAGTGTCGTGAATCAGTGTCTTGGGTGATGTTTGGACTACCAGGTGTTTCTTGGTATTATGAGGTATTCCTTATATATAGGGGAAAATGACCATTAATTTCATGAACCACCCCTTATTTTAGATATATATATTACTTTTTCCTTTATTATGTTCCTCTATCGCAAGACCATTCTGTAAGACCCAATCACAAGACCCCGTCGTGAGCCTTCGTCACAAGATCTATCCCACAAGACCACTTTTTCTCAGGTGCTCATTTGAACAAGATAAAAACTATATTTCAGTAACTATTTTAACTTCAACCATGTGGTACTATTATTGTCTTAAGGAATTTAATGGATTTTCTGGTTCGATCATATGATATATTGTCCATCATTCAATTCATATGACCATGTCTAGGTCACATGGTCACGAGTCTCCAAAGGGGTCATGCAATTGCAAAATGATCTTAGAGGGTTATGTGACCCATGATTACTTTGGAGGTAAGGTAATTTGTGAACCCTTTAGGTTGATTTTCATATGACTTTCGGATTCATGTAATGTGCATGGTGCCACTGGGATTTTATGTATTTGTTTCTAATAATATTTTATATTCTCATTGTCTGAAATATGCCACTTACTTATTTTCAGGTGGCTTCTAGTTCCCATAGATCTTCCCTAGTAGCTTCCAATAAAAGGTCCATAATTGTTAGGAATTATACTTTTGATCTTTGATATTGTGTATATACTAATAATGGGAGTCTGAATAGGTTCCTATCATATGAGCTTTGGGAATATCCTTTATCTCAATGAATTCCTCTATATGGGTTTTTTCTACTGGATGATTATCCCATACCTCCTCCAAACTCTAATTTGACATCTCTTTGTGTGCCATATTCTCTCAACTGTGTCCAAATGACAATTGATGAGGATAGTTGAATGATCGCAGCTCGGTCTTAGGAACTATCTTATATATTGGAAAACTCTACCTTAGGTCCAGATGGCTGTGACTTTGCTCATCAATCCATTGATCAGAGTTATTCAAGTATATATTCTTCCTCTCTAAACAATACTGGAATTGGATGGGGTTTGAAGTGGGATCTTCGTCCTGATAGTAATTTCTTTGATGATTGGGTATAGCCCTATTGGGCTATAAAAATTTGGATAGAGTTTGTTGATCAGCTATACCAAGTTCATATTTATGATGTTGTGTGGATTTCCTTGTTCATCATTTACCACCAACCCAAACATCTTTGAGAGATGATCAACCATTGGTTACCTGACACCAACACATTCCATCTACCCTATAGTTAATTGGGTATCAGCCTATGGTATATCTACCAATTGGGTGGTATCCCCCCTATTGGAGAGTTGTATGATGAATTCCTCCCTACTGTGAATTTTTAAGATGATCCTTTACATACCCTAGTTTTATCATGGTAGATTATTATTATTGTAATGGATAAATTGAAGGAGTTGAAAATGATTTCAATCACTTCTTTCATAGATTGGATCAATATCTTTCTCTGCTATAGCGGAGACAGGACACCTATTGTACATCCTCATCGGTGCCATTCTCATCAAGTTTGCAATGACACTGGATTGTATTGGGCTATCATGGAATCTATATATTATACCTCATGGGGATATTGAGTGAATTTAAAGATCTCTTCTAACCTTAGGTTGGCAGGATTTATAGCCTTGTTTTTGAATGGGTGGATTTTCCGGAACTGGGGACACATGCTCAGGGATCCGAGTTAGTACATTAGTGATGGAAGCATGAATTGTGGAAGGATGATGTCTCAATTTGAAATTACTAGTCCTTGCATGCCTTTACCCTCTATTGGGATATATTCAAAATGTTATCACCCATTACCAGATCATTGGTCCTATATAGTTTATGTTTGGATAGATAGGGGAGCTCTTTCATTGTTACAAATATTAAAACACCACCTGGATCCATAATTCTTCAAACTACCTGAGACTGTTGAAAATATATGGTGTTGGGGTAATGTCTCTAAGCCCTGTTGTGGTCAAAGATGCACTGAGACACTCTGAAAGATTCAATTTTATTCCTTTTCATGAACTATCCAGACCAATTATTTATAATGAAAGCAGTTCTCTTGATGAAAGGTCTTATATGATCTCTCTCAAAGATGGGGTTCTTGTAGTTAGAGTGGAAAATCTAGTTATCTTCAAAGGGTCTCCCCTCTTCCTTTGGTTTAACTTTAAGGGGATAGATATCCTTGAGTCATTATCCAATTTTTTTAGATGATGTCATATGAAGATACTGAGGTTGAAATCATACTTCTTCCTACTGACACTTCCATATTCCTTACTCAGGATTATTACTAGGCTTGGGTGATATATTATCTAGGTGGTGTGCTAAACCAGTTGGTTCTTAATTTAGATAGACCCTTTTCCTCCCATCCCCATTGTTAGTAGTGATAATAGTGTTGATCAATTATCTAGTCAAGATGTCAGGAAAGATACCCCAATGATTGATGATTATTCTAATGATGAAACATATTATGTTGAGGAAATTAATCCTCCAGTATAGGCTAAAGATGATAAGCTTATTGAGAGAAGGATATATGAGGCCTTTTCTCCCATTTTTTATTGGTTCAACTAGTTAGTCATCCTTCATATGTTCCTACTCCATTGGTCATAAAGGATCAGACACAACGTAAGCTGGTCTGGAAACAGATTCATGCCTTTATCACTGATTCCCCCTTGGAAGTATTCTACAACCAAGGGGAACACCTTCACCAGTTATTTCATGGATTGGGGGAAAGTGGTTTTGAACTAAAACCTCTATATGAAATTATGAAGAAAATCATTTTGACATAGAAAGATCTGAACGTAATAGAAATTTATTTGATCGATATTTTAGATGAGGATCCTCTTTTTAGGAATATGTGGGAGATGTCAGAGGCATTGGTGTAGGGTCTTCAATTGATATATGAACTTCAAGATTATATGGATACATGTACTATGCAGATATGGAGAGGTGAGGAGATTATTGCCCAATTGAGGTCTGAACTTTCATCCTCATCATCCTTATTAGAATCTTATTGTAGGAGGGTTGAAGAGTTGACTACTTTGGATGAGACCCTCCATCTTGGGGTAGAATCAGAAGAGGTAGAGAGAGTGACACTCTAATGTTAAATTAATTCTTAATGATCGAATCTTTCTGATCTTACCAGTACAACTGACCAAATTTTATCATGATTAGAATTTTTTAATGCACTCTATTTTAATGAGACTTCAGAGAGAATCCAAAATGTAGATATTCCTTCCTATTTTGCACACCAGGAATGGATGAATTTTATAAACTTTCTATACGACTATCCAATTTTATTTTGTTCATGATTTTCATGATATCCCATTTCTCTGATATTATGAGAATCACCAACAGTACCTATCCTTTTCATAACTTTAGGTAAACTTGAATGTCTAGATATGAATATTTAAATAATAATAGATTCCTTTCAAGAAGTACTCATGAAATCCCACCAACAAGTTACTCTCTTCTAATGATCTTTTCCAGTTATCTTGAGATCACATGATTTTCAGAAGGATTTTTTAAATAGGATACATGTCTTTGAGGGAGAGTGCTCTATCTTCTTCAAAAAGTGATAGGCTTGACTAGAGAAACTCGATTGTGATAATGACATGTAGTGGGCCTTATAGTATTTTGCAGAATAAATATTTGTTAGGATGTATTTTATGGTATTTTATCTCATACCTTATACTTCTTTAGTTTATGATATTTTATCTCGAACCTAATATTGCTTTAGTGTAAGGTCTTTTAGCTCAGACCTCTATTTATTTAGTTTAGGGTCTTTTATCTTGGAAGTCATATTGATTTAACTTATAGTCTTTTATCTCAGACTTGATATTGATTTAGTTTAAGGTATTATAGCTTAGACCATATATATGATCATGTGATATGGTGTAGACAATCTAGTAATGGCCCAAAACACAATGAATTGTTGGGTTCTGTCATGGTGTTTCTAGGGATCACAAGGATTTGGGTTCCTTTATTTCAAGGAAGAGATTCCATTACTTGGTGGTTTGAATCCCTTATGCATCGATATCATGGATAAGAAAAGATTATATCCGCTCTATTTCAAGGTTCATATAATATTTATACAAATAATATTTGTTGAGGGATAAATACTAGGGATACTAGGCATTCTTGGATAATTGGAATATGGGTGACATAAATCATAACCCAAAAGCTTGAGTTTGAGGATATATGATGTAGCAGACATACCAGGTATTCCCTATAACACCTTAAGATTTTTTATTTTTTCTTAGTGTCATCAGGGATTACAAGGATTGAAGATCCTTTTTTGTAAGGATTGAATGCCTTTAGTTGGTGGGTCAAGGCCCTTATGCATTAGAATCGTGACCAAGAAAAAAATGATCTCCACTTTATTCCAAGGGCTATGAAATATTTTTAAAGAATAAAATGTCTAGATGATGAAGTTGGGTATGGAATAAAGGCTATCTAGGAAGGGTTATGCCCCCTAGGGCAGTTCATCTCTTGATTATAAAGATCGATCCCTACACCCTATGGGTTTAAATCATGATGTCTGAGCCATAAAAGGTTAGGGAATGAAGTGTCGCATTTCGGCCTTGATAAAGGGTACAAAACACAATGAAGTAACATTGAGGATGTTGAATCCACTTGGATAGTTTGGTAAGAGGATTATAAATCATGGTCTAAAGTGTTCAGGTCTAGAGGAAAGTACAAGAAAATCATACTGGGAGTAGTTCAACCACACTAAGGTGTTGAGTGCTACCGCAATGATGTTAGGGCTCATAAGAATTGGAATATCCTTTTTATAGAGTGATGATTTTCTTGATGGCCATAGGTGCATATGAATAATCTATAAATATACACTCACATTCAATCAAAGGGTCCCTTGAAGCCGAATATCTTTTCCAAGGGCCATGGAAGGCTTATGGTGATCCGAGGCACTCAAATCATGAAGTGTGATTTATGGAGAATGTAATATCCAAGAATGGTTTGAGCACCCTAAAAGTTATGTCACCACATAGAGAACATATTTTCATGGCGAGGAGATGTGAAAAATAAATGATCTAACATTTTCACAGACCAACGGGTCCAGTGAGTATATCTTGGCTTTTATTAGGGCTACAATGTATACTCCATGAGTTTGATGCCTTATTTATTTACACCCTAATTTTTTCCTAATATCTGAAGATGGAAAGTTTATAAAGAAAAGAATTTACATTTTCTCAAGCCTCCCACTGTGGGTTTTCAACCTGAAAAGTTTTGTGTCTCTTTCTCTAGTAGTTTAGGGACTTATGATTTGGACCATTATAGGATAGAGTTTAAAATCATACAAATTTAACCAAAGCGCAGGTATTTTTGTCACAACTTTTTCAACTGGGGCCCATTCCATAACTCCCCAAGCCCCCCTCCAATAGGCCAGTGGCTGGAGACTAGTGCTGAGTAGTCATATCACTAACATGGGAGGCCTTAGACTATGTATCTAGACACACACACACACACACACACACACACACATATAAGTCTACAAAATACTGAAATGTAAAAACCGAACAACCATGCATGCATACATCTAAATCTCATAACTAGAGTATGACATGAAGTAAAATAAGTAAATAGGAAAAAATAAAATCCCACCAGTAGTATTCAGAAAAACAAGTTAAAACTAAAACAAAAAAGTGTTTTCTATTTGAAAGCTGTAGGGTCACACCATGGTCTTTCTAGTCTCACTAAGCACCGTCTAGTCCTTGTCCATCTAGGACTCTGTCAAAAGGTCAATCATTTACACAAGACACGACACATGGGAAAAGCCCATGCATGGGTGAATATAACAATACTCAGTATGATACCCTAAAACCATGAATCATACAAAAATGGAAATACACTCATCTCTATGCAGGTATATGTCTATAATACATATAACAAGACTATCTAGATATACTCAACAAAGACACATAGTCTGAAGGTAAGTCAGAACCATAGTATTTCATCCCCAGGATTCCATCTCAAAGGATCCAAAAAGAACTCATCCAGGAGAACACACTCCTGAGACTGATGACACTGATTACGTCCATATGAGATATACTACTCTTTGGGTCTCATTATGAGAAAGAACATGCTGATAGTCTGAATAGAATATGATAAAAAAATGAGGATCACTACCAGAGACATGGTGTGATACCAAAAAATAATTCAGGTATAACCTATTAAGTAGAGGATCAATTTCCATGTAGTGTTAATCATGAAGATACTAAGAACTCCATCTAGGGAATGAAGATGAATAAAGGATTTCACTTTGGGCCTCTTATAGGGATTCAAACGACTTTACCCAAGAAGTCATATTGAAGGGATCCTAGTCCTAGGAGTAGTAAACGATTATATATCATCCTTTAGGGAAAGGATAAGGTGAATTAACACTAAAAAAACTTATTTAAGATAAAGGGAAAGAGAAATCCAATCCATGTATAATGGAGTAGATGGCGTGTAGAAGGGACCACAAACCATGCCCCATGACATTAGGTCCTACCCGTGTAAATGGACCGTGTCTCAAGCCATGTTCATATATCACTACATGGTGTGTAGGATACCTATGTATTATAACCATTTTTCAATACACAAATCTTTCTCATTTACGTATTCCCATGTACTAGTGCATGGCTTAACCCATGTACTTGGTTCTGGCTAAGTTGTGTGGGGGATCAAACGTTGTGTAGGCAACCCGTGTAATCCACCCACTGTCTGTGTATTCTCAAAAGTACATGTAGAGTATTCGGGGGGGGGGGGGACCATACACAATGTGGGATGGGACACACATCATGTGATGTTTAACTTCATATGGAAACCCTACACAACACTCAGAGTTCCCCACACGCCGTGTAATCTCGAATTACACGCTGTGTGTTTTGTGATTTTCCAGAATCACGAGAGATTCTCCCATGCTCCTCCTCTACTAACATTAATTGGTATGATGATTTTTTCTTTAATAAATTGATGTTAAAACCTTGTCTAATCCCTTTCTTCATCAAACAATATGTTCCATCATTATATCTTCTCGGAAAATGGATCAAATCGTCGTTCCTCATTATGCACTGAAGAATGCTAAAGAACATGAATTTGGGTATCCTCCATCGCCTGAATCACTCCATCTCCATATTCACACCTCTATTGTGCCATTATATTCCCATATCTATGATATCAAATTGTTATGCCAAGAAATGGGTGTGCAACGATTGATCGATCAGGAAAATTCGAGTAGCGATCCAAACAATGAACACCTACGACGAACGATTAATAGGGGAAGAAAATCACAAGAAAAATTTTTAGGAATGAACCTCAATCGATGTTCATGTTGATCTTGATCCACTGCCCTTAGAATTAAAAATTAAGAAATCAAATCATAAAGATAAAACTGTAGTAAAAAACCAACAAAGTAATCCCATCCCACAAGATGATCAAACCGTGAATCAATATATTCATTTATTGACTCACATTTGTCATAGAATTCAATAATGGGGAATAAAACAAATAAAAACACACACCCCACCTCAAATTGGATCGATCTATGATGAAGAACAAATCTTCTTCTCATTCATTACTAAGATCCTTCAAAATCAATGCGCGCCGATTAACAATCCATGATCCGTCACCATTCGCATGAGGGAGAATCCTTGAATCTCTCTCCAATGGTTCTACAGAGGTTCTAGGGTTATGTGGATAACCCTATATTTATAAAATAACAATATATTTTAAAATTATTAATTTTTTTGTGTCAACAAAAAACAAATAAAATAATTTATTCCATAATTTTATTCATATTTACACTCGTGAATACTTTTACACAAATGAACTACACCGATTAATGTTAAGTCATTTCTAAGAAAAACCTCATGTTTTGAACTCAATGGTACCCTTGGTTTTTTGATTTGAGCAACCTTTTATATTTTATTCAACTTTTTTAGGAAAACTATGCACATGTTATATTTAATAAATTTCAAACATTTATTTTGGACACACCAGGCCTCAGAATCACACACCGTCTTAGTGACCGGTCTTAAAAATAATCCATATAATATCAAAAAATAATGCATGGAAAATACAAGACATTTCATACTCCCCACCTTAAGGCTTTACATCCTTAAAAATCCAAAATAAGGGATAATAAAAAAGATGTGGGTATTGAGCATTAATATGACCTTCTTTCTCCGATGTGATCTTCTGTAGATTCTGGTGCTGCCACCAGAAATGAACTAAAGGAATCGATCACCCATGAAGGATCCTCTCTTACCAATCATTGATCTCTACTGGGTACTTAGAAAAATTAAATCCATCCTTGAAGTCCATCTCTCCCCAGTCAATAACGTGCTATGGACCATACACAAACCTCCTCAGCTACGACACATGGAAAAAGTTTTATACCCAATCTATCTACAGGGGTAGAGATAAGCGGTATTCCACCTCGCCAAGTCTATGTAGTATTTGGAAAGGGATAATGAATCTCAAAAATAACTTACTTCTCTAGATAAATCTCTGCAATCTATATCGAGTGGAAACCTGTAAGAACACATGAACGCCTTCCTCAAACTCCAAATGTAACACCCCAAGATATCGTAGTAAGTTATTTTCTTTAAAGTATTTCAATAGCTTGTGCTACACGCACCACCGAGTTCGAGCACACCACGACATACCAAAATAGCCGTTCAAAAATTGGTAATGAATATTATTAACTAAATTTTGAATTCTATATAATCAATATAATTTTAGAATCCAAATTATGTGTTTCTTAGACATTATATAAGAACAAATTCATTTTTTTCAAATAAAAAATGTATTTTTCAAAGAATGAAATTTTACCACCGTTTAATGGAAAACCCTTTTTAAAAAAAATATTTGAAACTTTTTTATATTAAATTTAATTATATTAAATTCTTCATTATAATCAGGACATAAAAATTTATTTTGGATAAATTTTTGGTACTTTTCTGATAACATCCACACTTTGATGAATACTGAAAATTACTAATTTTTAATTGAAAACAACTTTTTTAATCGAAATAAATTATAGTATTAAATTATATATTTGAATGGTTTGTAAGTATACTTATATTATATTTTTTATCATTTAATACAATGTAGTTCATTATAAGTATTTTCACATTTAAATTTGACAACAACACATGTCAATCTTTTGATAGTTTTTACTTTTTAAAAATCTACTTTTCAGTTTTGACAACAGGAATTAATTTTAAATTCATTAATGAAACTTATATGTTTTGAATTTGGTAAAATAGAATTAATTTTTTAATTCGTAATATCAAAATTAACCTAGGGTAAATTTTTTGTATTTTTCTGAAAACATACAATTTTTTATGAATAGTCAAAAACACTACGTTATAGTTTAAAACCGAATTTTTATTTAAATTATTATTTATTTTATTTAAATTTTTATGTCAAAATAGATATATTATACCTATATAAGTTCAATACAATTCATTAGTGTCATTTTATAATAAAATTAGATGTATAAAATTTTACTGAACTTTTTACCATCTTTTACCCACATCCTAGGAGCATTTTCAAATTTACGTAACACATACTTTTATCGATTCTATGAGTTGAATTTCAAAAATCTGAGAGACATGGATAATATCAGTAAGTAAAATATTGTTCAATAAGATGAAAATAATTTTTTGTGAATAGTAACTTTTGACTTTTATTTACCACTGTCAAAAGTAAATAGGGTAATTAAGGATAAAAATGATATCATAATTACCCTAACACATGTCCTAATTATATTGGATAAGTATAATTAGACCAAAAAAACCTTAGGAATAAAATATGAATATCTTTGGTCCAATTGGATTAGATTAAGACATTTATTATTATTTTATTTAAATGAGAGTTAAAAGAGTTAAATTCAATGTTTAATAACTAAACCATTATTAATATAGAGTTAAACACAATATAAATTCAACTATGAATATTCATTATAAATATAAAAATATTTACTACATAATTGTATTTTATTTATAATCTTTATACATTAAATAATTTAATTTATTTATGACACAATGATGATGTAGTAATTACCTTATTAATGAAATATTAAAATAATTGATATTATAAATATCTAAATAAATGTAAATTGAGACTTCTGATGAATTAAACTAATTTTATTGGTTAATATGACATGTTAAGGTTAGTTGAATAAATTTTATTCGAAGTAATAAAGTTTTCATGGCTTTCGAAAAAAATCAAATACTAAATAGTGTCAAAATTTACATAATTGAGTTTTTAAAACAAATATTATATTATTAATTGATAGAATATTCTTAAAAATATAAGGATCAGCCAAAGGACTTAGATAAGGTTATATATATTAATAATGAACCACATGGGATTCACATGGTATGTTATAGTATGTTTATTAACCATATAATATAAAAATATAAAGAGACATGGTTAACGTCAAACTATTTAAGTAAGAGTTAAGTCTATAAGATAAGTTTAATATGATGACCTAAACCTATCTAAAACATAGTTTTTGAGAGTTTTTAGAACCATCCCCACCATATCCTTTAAATAAATTATTTTTGAGCCATTATAATCCGAAAATTATTTTATTATAAAATAATATTTCATGCTTTTCCTAAAGTGACCCTCACCTCTCTTATAAAAGGGAACTTCCCCTTATCTAAATTTCACACATCCAAATCCTTTTGAATCAGCCAAAACCTGCCCAAAAATCCTACCAATTTTCCTCCCTTCATCCTAGAGGACTTCCTTTGGTCAGAAATCCATCCTATAGATCCCTTTTGATCAAATCAAATGGAAGAACCCAAAGAAGAGGTAAATATTTCATCGCCTCTTTCAAGTTATTTTCTTCTTCCACTTCTTCTTTCATTGTTAATTCCATTCTAAAATAATAACTTCAGTCTCTTATATATACTTTGATGTTATTATAAAAATTGTACAACCATATTCATTATTCCATCCACCCTATAAATGAAAAAGTCACCATACGTGCGTACGTACGGATTACCGTCTCCACGTCGTGGTGTAGTTTGTTATTCAAACACTTCATTATTTGGATGGGTATAATAATGAGTATAACTGATGTAAATAATAAATATAACATTCTAATTATTCGGTATATATGATATAACATCCAATTACATACGATTTCACCATCAATATAATGATATTGTCGCTCGTGCGTATGTACATATTACCATCTCCACGAACACGATGAGATTCATTCCCCATCGTAATAATTCAAGAATAATTTTAATTTTATGATTAAAAATAATGTTTATGAACTTAATATCATTTTGTATATTAATAAAATACATCCTATTAATAACAAACATGGCTTACGTCACCGAGTATATAAAGGAAACAGATCAGTAAACACCCGAAACTATGATACTACTAAAATATTATTAACAATGAAATATTAGAGGATCATATATGATATCATATTTATGTATATAGTTCATGAGTAAGTTAATAAAAATTATTTAACTATTATATATGTGGTTAACGTACCCTCGACCAAGGAAAATTACATGGTAGGGGGTTTCATATCTCACTTTTAATTCCGTGAGATTTCCATTATTCGCCACTTATTTATTGAATGTGGTGTATTCTGTACTACCATTTGATATATATTATCATGATTATCTTTAAAATCATGGTATTTTGTGATTAATTTGGTGGTTATTGACTTTTTTTAATATGACTCTATTGATTACAACATGGTAAGGGGTTTTTATCTCACTTCTTATTCCAAAGAGATTCATTCTATATTGCCTCTATTTCCTATTGTGTAGTGTATGTACTTCCCATGATTGTATTATTTGTGTAATATACTTTAATTTATGGGTATTTACATCTTCATTATATGATACTTATTTTATGGGGTTTATGTTTTGTATGTTACCAAATCGGTAAGGGAATTTTAAATTTCAATTTACACTCATTGGGCTTTACACATACTTCATTGATTATTTTACTCCGTGATTATGTGTGGAATAACTATTTATTATTTTTTTAGTAGTTTCCACTCCCCTTAATTTGGATATAATTTTGATACACATAATGTAACACACCAGGTAAATAAGGAATATGACATTTTCATATTTATCAATATTTGTGAATAAAATATTAATATGACTTTAAAGGGGACGCTATGCTCGATGGCGTACCCAACACGCAACAACGAGTCTCTTGGGAATCTTACGTTGCACTCTAATAATAAAATAATATTATTTTAAATGGTAGTTAACATGTAGCCATTGTAATGGCGGGAATGGATAGAAATAACTAAAATATGATTATATATGTTTTTAAATGTTTTTAAATTTATCCAATAAAATATAAAGGCTTAAAATACAGAAAGAATTCAATTTTAGGCGTATATGCCCTAGTTTTCACTAAAGATTCACTTATTACCTTTTGATGTTGAACCATCATTAAATATAGTTTTGTTCACTCTTAAACATTCTTTTGGACCAAATAAAACTCTTATTAAGAATCGGGACATCAAAATTTACTTTGTGTAAATTTTTGGTATTTTTTTGGATAAAGTTCATTTTTTAATGAATAGTGTAAAATGTTGTATTTTAATTCAAAACCTCTTTTTAATCTAATTTATTTATATGATTAGATTATCTTTTGAATTGGTTTTAAAGTGAAATTAGAATATATTTTTACCATTAAATCCAATAGTGGTCGTTGGAATTAATTTCACTTTGAAATCAGACTTAAACTAGTGTCAATCTTTTGATACTTATTGTTTTATAAAAACACGCTATTTGCTCTGACAACGGGAATTAATTATTAAATTAATTAATGTTACTAATATGTTTTGAATTTTGTAAAACGGACTTCATTTTTGAATTCGTAATATCAAATATAGCTTAGGGTGAATTTTTGGGATTTTTCTGAAAAACTTCAATTTTTGATGAATAGTGAAACCACTAAGTGGTACTTATAAAAACTGATTTTCCGTTTAAATGAAATTTTGCCATCATTGTGTTTTGATTTTCAAAAATCCAACATACATGGTTGTCATTAAGAAGTAAAATGTGGTTCAATGAGATTAAAATAATTTTTTGGTGAATAGTAACTTATTATGTTTTTAATCGCGATTAGTGGTGATTAGTATAGTTTAAGGTAAAAATAATGCTTTAATGGAATAAGATGAGCTTGACACATGTCCTAACCTAATTGGTTGTGTCATGGCCGACCAAGACAAGCCATGGGTCAACTTGGGGACCCCATGGATCCACTTTGGTTGGGAAATGACATAAATAACATTTTATTTAATGTAAAAGTAAAATTGACACAAACATGATATGTTTTACTAAAACAATTTTTAAGTGGGGTTATACAAGTCATATTTTTGATTATAAATATTCATTGGAAAGCTAAAAGGATTTCCTCCATCATAGTATTTTTTTATAATTTTTAGACATTAAATAAATTAAATTATTTATGACATAATAATGATGCAGCGATGACATCATTATTTGACGATTTAAATAAGATGGAAAGATAATGTAAAATCTATGAACTAAACATGTCAAAAACTTATTGGATGAGTGTATTTAGAATCCTTATCACCTTATCCACGAATTATATCAATGTGGGACCTTTTTAAACCGAAACACATTTTCAAATAAAGTAATATTTCTTACTTTCCAAAAGTGCCCCTCCTCTCCTCTTATAAAAGGCCCCCACCTCTACCACCTTACACACACTCATCAAGCCTTTGGCTCGGCAAAAACCTGCCCATTTACTCTCTACACATCCCTATCCTCATCCTAGAGGATTCCCTTTGGGCATAATCCTTTAAAAGGAAGCCTTTAGGCTCAAATCAAAAGGATTTACACTTTTAAAGGTAATTCATTATCTCTTGTTCATTTGTTTTATTTTGCTTCTCGAACCCTATAAACTCTTTTTATTTACTTCTTTTGTAACAAAACCAGTATCGTCAATATACTAGGATGTTTTTATAAGATTTATTCGAGCTACACTCTCACACAACTACATCAAATGGTTAAAGAACATACGGTTTCCGTGGTTGGCGAAATTCTGCCTCCCGAAACGATGATTGTTCAATACTCATTTAACACCTTCAAGGGTGGCCATTATGATGTCACTATTTTTATATATGATATATAGTATGTTTATGTTTTATTTATGCTTCTGTATTTTTCATTTTTGTCTTACCTTTATGGCTTCCATTATGGGTATACACGATATCTTCATTTAAGGAAGTGCGGACTACCGCCCCCTCAAAGTGATTTGATTCGTTAAATACCTTATGTGGGATGTATAAAGGATGGAAATATGATATTATAAATTAAATTATACTGGAATTATAATATACCTTTATATCATTATTATTCCATTCTATAAAATACGAAATAGAAATGAAAGTAGCGTTCATGCGTACGTACGGCTTACCGTCTCCATGAACGGTGCATTTCATTTCTTACCTCTAAATGATTATGTAATGTTATAAATTCATGCATGTACTGGATATATATGAAATATATGATATCTACATAATGAATACAATTCTGGATATAATAAACATTTGGCCACACGAACAACATGTAATTGTAAGAAGTCCACTTTCGACTTAAGAACCAAATATCAACAAAACAATCATTATTAACTTAATGATTACATAGTGTTTATAACATGGTAATAAGTGATATAAAAGGAATAATGAACTTGGAAAAGGTTATTAAGGAATTAGAAATTAACTCAAGTTTATTATTCAGGAGATTAAAGAACGATCGAGTCAAGTCGGACCCGAGGTAAGAGATCCTACAACTCTCTTTCTTTTTAAGTACACTCTTTTATGTCATTTCTTTTAAGCTCATCTTTTCTTATTATTGGGAAGTTCTTTTATATTACTCCTACTGTAATTTTTATGTACATGTGATGAGAGACCCTATTCTCTCTCATCAATCCATTTTGGAAGTTTTGAGTGGCGCCGTTAGGCTGCCGAACTTTCGTAAGAGATCTAACCTCTCTCTTTCTTTTTAAGTACTTTCCTTTATGTCACTTCTTTTAAACTCCTCCTTGCAATGTTGGGGGATTTTCTTTTATATTCCACTTGCTGTAAATTCTATTGTAATATGATGGGATACTCTATTTTATCTCATCAATCCATATTCGGAAGTTTTATGTGGCGCCGTTAGGCTGCTGAGTTTTCGTAAGGGATTTTTCATCTCACTTTTATTCCCGTGAGATTTATGCTACATTTGCCACAAATTCCATTGAGTGGTGTATGTACTGCCCATTATTCTACTCTTTGTGTAATATACTTTCGTTTATGAGTATTTACATCAATGACCTATTGTCTTTCTTTCATGGGGTGTATGTTTTGAAAGATACCCAAGTCGGTAAGGGAACCTTTCACCCTCCTCTTTTTTAAAAGACTTCTTTTGTTGGGTCTTTTAATTTACATATTGTTATGTTGGGATATGTTCTCATATATCCTTATTGATGTAAATTTTATGTCCAAGTGATGAGATACACTTTTTACCTCTCATCAACTCATTTTGATTTGATGCCGTTAGGCTGTCAAGGGAACTTTTTAACCCAATTTCGATTTCTTTGGGTTCAACATGTAGTCATTGAATATGTCATCCATTGAATATGTGTGAATGACCTTTTATTGTTTTACACTTAATATACACTTATATTGGGTGTATTTATATATGTCACACATATTTTTGAGATTTATTTGTCCTTAATTTAAGGATACTTTCTTTATAAGGGATTTCATCACATTTGACATTTCTATTGAGGGTTCATTGTTGTTATGCACCAATTCACTCTTATATGGTGTATATACTGTCCTTTGTAGTATTATATCATGAATCCTTTTATTCTCATGATATTATAAAGTTCTGACTAAATGTTATTCCTTGATTATTGTATTCAAGTGTCTCTAATTTTGGTAAAACCCCTTTAACCAAAATATCGTCTTAAATGTTTTAATTATTTGTTCTTATTAATATCCATGTTTTCAAAATGGTTTTAAGGATTTATTTATATGGATATTAATGGTTTAAAATTTTAAAAGCTTCAAGGTGGTATGGGACACTTTGATTCAAAAATCTCTTTATTAATTGTTTTAAATGGTTTTGGAAATGGTTTCTTTTTGAATGGATTCATTATTTCAATATCCTAAAATGTTATATTGTGATTGAAATGTGGAAATGTTATGTTTCCTTTATTCATGTTTAAGTGATACGATTATGTTATGGTTCTTGGGCATTGTTATGAAGAACGGGTGGTTCCGTGATAAACTAAGGGCGGGTGAGCCCGATATAGCTCTCCAATGCATTGGGTAACGCGAAGGAGTGAAACGTTAAGGTTTCTCCGAAGAGATTTAGGGAATATACTGTGATGGGTATTCCAAACGTAACCAAGAGGGTTACTCCCCACGTAAGAATGTTATGAATGCCTCAAGTTACCTTTATGTCTTATGTTTTCTATGATTTATTCATGGTTTGATGAGGTATGTTAAAGTGCCTATGTTTTATGGGTAAAGTATGATTTCATTCTTATGTATATATGAACTCATGTTTCCTTTCCATATTTTTATAACCCTTACTGAGATTTTTATGCTCATCCCAAGTTTTTTTGAAATGTTTTTCACAGGTCAAGGGAAAGGTACATGATGTGATGATAGTGTCAATGATGTTTCAAGAAAGAATCCGTGTTATATTTTCAATATGTTTCCGTTGATGGGAAGAATGAATACTGTCTTTTATGTAACCACTTTGTTTAAATGTGGAATGTAATGCAAGTTTCATGATCTAATTCTCTAAAACTCTAAACCTGAAAAGATCCTCAATGTGTAATCTTGTAATAACTCAAGATTAAGTAAGGTTTAAGGCTGGGGCCTTATAGTTGGTATCAAAGGTCGGTTTAGATAACTTTAGAGGTTAGGGTATTCTTTAAGCATAAGTGACATTACCATAATGGTTAGGATTTCAGATAGAGTCCTAGTTTTAGATAAAGTGAATGAGTAAGAATATCTTAGTGTTTATTTTCCTCATTAGTACATGATGGTTATGTTGATATACTCACACTGACCTTTTTTTGGTTTTAGTAAATGGCTGGATCTAGCAGGCACCAAAGTGACAATGGGTTTGAAGGAAACTATGGTGGTTCTCTGATTAAGAGACTGGATGTGATGGGGGATTCAATGAGGAATCTCATGGTTGTTCTAAACCAACTATCAAGGATTCATGATCAACCACTTCAACCTTGGTGAGTTCTCTAATGCATCATGTACGAGATGGCCAACTCGATGTGGAAATTCAGGTAATAATTATTAAGGTAACCATTAGGGTTTATATGATCCTTACTTTTTAGGTAATTATGGGTTACTCTATGATATGATGGAAAATGAAAGGCATGAGATAAACTTGAGGTTAAAATATGAAGATTTTATCTCATTTTGGGGAATGTTTTAAGAATTATATAGTTTTGGAAAAAGGACAACACGCAGACCGTGTGACAACCCGTCGCGTCGGACAAAGCTGCGGGAATCGAACCCACAACCAAAGTGCGACTGGTATTTATCGCCTACCACTGGACTACGTGAAGTCCCTGCTTAGTTTGACTGATTCTTTATAGTTATATGATTTTATGAATTAAGAGTAAGTTGATTTTGGGTTATTTATGAAAATGATTAACCTATCATGGAGGATATGTGATTAGGTTAATTACTTTTCAATACGAGACTTTAGGGGCAACTGATGTTGTTTGGAGATAAATGATACGATTTAACTTGGAAGACTATGTGACTAAATCCTTCAAAAATTTGGGTTTCAATATTATATTGGTTTACTTTGAAGAATTTTATGGACAAATTGTTTATCTAATGGTCCTCGTTGAACTTTGGGTTTTGTTGGACAAATTTTGGAGGTTAAGAATAGATTTTCTTTTTATAATGGGTTATCCTTTTCTGGGTTATCTGATCTTGTACTAATCTTTTGGGTTTTGGTTTTGGTTAAAGTCTAAATACATGGGAAGTATATAGTTCTCTTTTGTGGATTAGGTGATTCTCTAGAAGTTGATTATAGTACTCTTAATGTGAACAAGTCTTTCTAAATACTCGTCTTTTGGAGAAAATATGAGTTTGTGTAAGGAATCTAATAAAAGTTGAAAGTCAATATGATAAGTGATTATGTTTCCTTATGAATAAATTCCTCAATAAAAAGTAACTTAAAACAAAAATGTTGTCTATTAACTTTTCCTGCTGGGGAATCGAATACCGTTTAACCCATCACAAGTTTGTGATTTTCTCGTGGTTAACTTTCTCCTAAACATGTTTTCTATCACTCTCCATCAGAACATGACCCTATGTTTTCTCCTCCATGTCCATATTTTCATACATATAATCCTAGTATGGGTTAACTCGGGTGACCTTTGTGCTTATCTTTCTTTATTTTAAAGTGATTGTTTTACCGACTCTTGTTCCGATGTGGGACGTTCAAGGATGTTTCCAAGTGCAATTTTAAAATTGCGAGGACGCAATTCCCAAAAGGGGGGAAGGATGTAACACCCCAGGTAAATAAGGAATATGACATTTTCATATTTATCCATATTTGTGAATAAAATATTAATATGACTTTAAAGGGGACACTATGCTCGATGGCGTACCCAACACGCAACAACGAGTCTCTTGGGAATCTTACGTTGCACTCTAATAATAAAATAATATTATTTTAAATGGTAGTTAACATGTAGCCGTTGTAATGGCGGGAATGGATAGAAATAACTAAAATATGATTATATATGTTTTTAAATGTTTTTACATTTATCCAATAAAAGATAAAGGCTTAAAATACAGAAAGAATTCAATTTTAGGCGTATATGCCCTAGTTTTCACTAAAGATTCACTTATCACCTTTTGATGTTGAACCATCATTAAATATAGTTTTGTTCACTCTTAAACATTCTTTTGGACCAAATAAAACTCTTATTAAGAATCGGGACATCAAAATTTACTTTGTGTAAATTTTTGGTATTTTTTTGGATAAAGTTCATTTTTTAATGAATAGTGTAAAATGTTGTATTTTAATTCAAAACCTCTTTTTAATCTAATTTATTTATATGATTAGATTATCTTTTGAATTGGTTTTAAAGTGAAATTAGAATATATATTTACCATTAAATCCAATAGTGGTCGTTGGAATTAATTTCACTTTGAAATCAGACTTAAACTAGTGTCAATCTTTTGATACTTATTGTTTTATAAAAACACGCTATTTGCTCTGACAGCGGGAATTAATTATTAAATTAATTAATGTTACTAATATGTTTTGAATTTTGTAAAACGGACTTCATTTTTGAATTCGTAATATCAAATATAGCTTAGGGTGAATTTTTGGGATTTTTCTGAAAAACTTCAATTTTTGATGAATAGTGAAACCACTAAGTGGTACTTATAAAAACTGATTTTCCGTTTAAATGAAATTTTGCCATCATTGTGTTTTGATTTTAAAAATCTGACATACATGGTTGTAATTAAGAATTAAAATGTGGTTCAATGAGATTAAAATAATTTTTTGGTGAATAGTAACTTATTATGTTTTTAATCGCGATTAGTGGTGATTAGTATAGTTTAAGGTAAAAATAATGCTTTAATGGAATAAGATGAGCTTGACACATGTCCTAACCTAATTGGTTGTGTCATGGCCGACCAAGACAAGCCATGGGTCAACTTGGGGACCCCATGGATCCACTTTGGTTGGGAAATGACATAAATAACATTTTATTTAATGTAAAAGTAAAATTGACACAAACATGATATGTTTTACTAAAACAATTTTTAAGTGGGGTTATACAAGTCATATTTTTGATTATAAATATTCATTGGAAATCTAAAAGGATTTCCTCCATCATAGTATTTTTTTTTATAATTTTTAGACATTAAATAAATTAAATTATTTATGACATAATAATGATGCAGCGATGACATCATTATTTGACGATTTAAATAAGATGGAAAGATAATGTAAAATCTATGAACTAAACATGTCCAAAGCTTATTAGATGAGTGTATTTCGAATCCTTATCACCTTATCCACGAATTATATCAATGTGGGACCTTTTGAAACCGAAACACATTTTCAAATAAAGTAATATTTCTTACTTTCCAAAAGTGCCCCTCCTCTCCTCTTATAAAAGGCCCCCACCTCTACCACCTTACACACACTCATAAAGCCTTTGGCTCGGCCAAACCATGCCCATTTACTATCTCCACATCCCTCTCCTCATCCTAGAGGATTCCCTTTGGGCAGAATCCTTTCAAAGGAAGCCTTTAGGCTCAAATCAAAAGGAGTTACACTTTTAAAGGTAATTCATTATCTCTTGTTCATTTGTTTTATTTTGCTTCTCCAACCCTCTAAACTCTTTTTATTTACTTCTTTTGTAACAACACCAGTATCTTCAATATACTAGGATGTTGTTATAAGATTTATTCGAGCTACACTCTCACACAACTACATCAAATGGTTAAAGAACATACGGTTTCCGTGGATGGCGAAATTCTGCCTCCCGAAACGATGATTGTTCAATACTCATTTAACACCTTCAAGGGTGGCCATTATGATGTCACTATTTTTATATATGATATATAGTATGTTTATGTTTTATTTATGCTTCTGTATTTTTCATTTTTGTCTTACCTTTATGGCTTCCATTATGGGTATACACGATATCTTCATTTAAGGAAGTGCGGACTACCGCCCCCTCAAAGTGATTTGATTCGTTAAATACCTTATGTGGGATGTATAAAGGATGGAAATATGATATTATAAATTAAATTATACTGGAATTATAATATACCTTTATATCATTATTATTCCATTCTATAAAATACGAAATAGAAATGAAAGTAGTGTTCATGCGTACGTACGGCTTACCGTCTCCATGAACGGTGCATTTCATTTCTTACCTCTAAATGATTATGTAATGTTATAAATTCATGCATTTACTGGATATATATGACATATATGATATCTACATAATGAATACAATTCTGGATATAATAAACATTTGGCCACACGAACAACATGTAATTATAAGAAGTCCACTTTCGACTTAAGAACCAAATATCAACAAAACAATCATTATTAACTTAATGATTACATAGTGTTTATAACATGGTAATAAGTGATATAAAAGGAATAATGAACTTGGAAAAGGTTCTTAAGGAATTATAAATTAACTCAAGTTTATTATTCAGGAGATTAAAGAACGATCGAGTCAAGTCGGACCCGAGGTAAGGGATCCTACAACTCTCTTTCTTTTTAAGTACACTCTTTTATGTCATTTCTTTTAAGCTAATATTTCTTATGATTGGGAAGTTCTTTTATATTACTACTACTGTAATTTTTATGTTCATGTGATGAGAGACCCTATTCTCTCTCATCAATCCATTTTGGAAGTTTTGAGTGGCGCCGTTAGGCTGCCGAACTTTCGTAAGAGATCTAACCCCTCTCTTTCTTTTTAAGTACTCTCCTTTATGTCACTTCTTTTAAACTCCTCCTTGCAATGTTGGGGGATTTTCTTTTATATTCCACTTGCTGTAAATTCTATTGTAATATGATGGGATACTTTATTTTATCTCATCAATCCAGATTCGGAAGTTTTATGTGGCGCCGTTAGGCTGCTGAGTTTTCGTAAGGGATTTTTCATCTCACTTTTATTCCCGTGAGATTTATGCTACATTTGCCACAAATTCCATTGAGTGGTGTATGTACTGCCCATTATTCTACTCTTTGTGTAATATACTTTCGTTTATGAGTATTTACATCAATGACCTATTGTCTTTCTTTCATGGGGTGTATGTTTTGAAAGATACCCAAGTCGGTAAGGGAACCTTTCACCCTCCTCTTTTTTAAAAGACTTCTTTTGTTGGGTCTTTTAATTTACATATTGTTATGTTGGGATATGTTCTCATATATACTTATTGATGTAAATTTTATGTCCAAGTGATGATATACACTTTTTACCTCTCATCAACTCATTTTGATGTGATGTCGTTAGGCTGTCAAGGGAACTTTTTAACCCAATTTCGATTTCTTTGGGTTCAACATGTAGTCATTGAATATGTCATCCATTGAATATGTGTGAATGACCTTTTATTTTTTTACACTTAATATACACTTATATTGGGTGTATTTATATTTGTCCCACATATTTTTGAGATTTATTTGTCCTTAATTTAAGGATACTTTCTTTATAAGGGATTTCATCACATTTGACATTTCTATTTAGGGTTCATTGTTGTTATGCACCAATTCACTCTTATATGGTGTATATACTGTCCTTTGGAGTATTATGTCATGAATCCTTTTATTCTCATGATATTATAAAGTTCTGACTAAATGTTATTCCTTGATTATTGTATTCAAGTGTCTCTAATTTTGGTAAAACCCCTTTAACCAAAATATCGTTTTAAATGTTTTAATTATTTGTTCTTATTAATATTCATGTTTTCAAAATGGTTTTAAGTATTTATTTATATGGATATTAATGGTTTAAAATTTTAAAATCTTCAAGGTGGTATGGGACACTTTGATTCAAAAATCTCTTTATTAAATGTTTTAAATGGTTTTGGAAATGGTTTCTTTTTGAATGGATTCATTATTTTAATATCCTAAAATGTTATATTGTGATTGAAATGTGGAAATGTTATGTTTCCTTTATTCATGTTTAAGTGATACGATTATGTTATGGTTCTTGGGAATTGTTATGAAGAACGGGTGGTTCCGTGATAAACTAAGGGCGAGTGAGCCCGATATAGCTCTCCAATGCATTGGGTAACGCGAAGGAGTGAAACGTTAAGGTTTCTCCGAAGAGATTTAGGGAATATACTGTGATGGGTATTCCAAACGTAACCAAGAGGGTTACTCCCCACGTAAGAATGTTATGAATGCCTCAAGTTACCTTTATGTCTTATGTTTTCTATGATTTATTCATGGTTTGATGAGGTATGTTAAAGTGCCTATGTTTTATGGGTAAAGTATGATTTCATTCTTATGTATATATGAACTCATGTTTCCTTTCCATATTTTTATAACCCTTACTGAGCTTTTTATGATCATCCCAAGTTTTTTTGAAATGTTTTTCACAGGTCAAGGGAAAGGTACATGATGTGATGATAGTGTCAAGGATGTTTCAAGAAAGAATCCGTGTTATATTTTCAATATGTTTCCGTTGATGGGAAGAATGAATAATGTCTTTTATGTAACCACTTTGTTTAAATGTGGAATGTAATGCAAGTTTCATGATCTAATTCTCTAAAACTCTAAACCTGAAAAGATCCTCAATGTGTAATCTTGTAATAACTCAAGATTAAGTAAGGTTTAAGGCTGGGGCCTTATACATAATCACTCCATTGATAAATTATCAAGTAATCGATATTAACTTTATAAAAGAAATTTTAACTCAATCTCCATTCATTGAGTTAAACATCCAATTCATTGGAGTTGTTTTTACAAGAATATGTGTGAATGTCCTCTGATTGATTTACACTGAATATCCAATCTTATTGAATGTTTTTATATTTTTCAAACATAATTATGTCATTGATTTATCCGTAATCTAAGGATACGGTCTTTATAAGGGATTTTATCTCAACTTACATTCCATCTAGTCTTCTTTGTTGTTATGAACCAACTCACTTTTGTTTGGTGTATATACTGTACTTTGACATAGTATATCATGAATCCATTTATTCTCATGATATTATAATGTTTTTATTACCTCAATTATTTTTTTCAAGCGTCTCTCATTTGGTTAGGAACTCTAACTAAAATATCATTTTAAATGTTTTTAAAATTTATTCTTAAAAATATTTCTCATTAATGTCCATGTTTTTAAAATGGTTTTAAGGATTTATTTATGTAGAAATGAATGTTTTAAAATTTTAATTACTTTTGAAAGATTCAAATTGGTATTGGACACTTTAATTTAAAAATCTATTTTAAACATCTTCTTGATAAATAGTGAGACTTTTAAATGTTTTCAAGAAAAAGGGGGATATTTCTCTCAAATAGTTTTGATGATTATTTTCATCTTTGTCAATATCCTTCATTATTCTAGATTGTGGTTGATCTATTATAATAAAATCATATATATTCCATTGAATGAATTATTTTTTACTGTGGATGTGCTATTTTTATTCCATTCAAGGTTTGTGGATAAAATATTGACATTTCGTATGAAAGTTTTAATATGAATGTTTAGATTATGTTTCAACCTTTTCATATTAGGAATGAATTGGAATTAGTAAGTGAAGGGTGGAGCCCTCTATATCTCCTCGATGCATCGGTAGGTCTCATGAGACAAAATAGTGTCTTGGCACAATGCCTTGACAAAATCTTATTTGTAGTCTTGGCATAAGACTTTGACTATGTGGTTATGAAGTCTGACATTATGCATCCCATCATTATGAAAGTGACTATTGATATTTCATGTGATTATTCAACTATTATAATATCAATGTGAATAAGTAAATTTCATTATTTAATTTTATCTTTTCCATATTATGCTGATGTTTAAGTTTAAAAATCTTTTGTTTTAGTCTTATACATTGACTTAAATGTTTATGCTTATTTATGAAAGTTTCTGCTATATTGTTATCCTTTTGGAGAATTTGAGCTCACCCCTTTCTTATGTTTTATTGTTTCCAATATGTAAAGAAGTATATTACAATTAACCTGCAGTAATAGGCTAAGTAATATAAGAGTGTTCAAAGGGGACACATTGCTATTTTTTTATTTCATGATTTAATGTAAAACTTATGTATGTATCTAGTACTTCTAAGGATACAAAACTGATCGGTCTTTTGGGACATGATTCCTTGTATCATGACAATGTTATGTAATAATGCACCAATTCTGGGTAACTGGGGTTGGGGCATTACAGTTGGTATCAGAGGAAGTTTAGTACAAACCTTGGAAGATAGATTTAGAAAAAAAAACTTTGATTAGGATACACTACCCTAAGATAGACATTGAGGATTAGTATAGAAGAACATCCAATATTTTTTGTGATGTAAATATTATGTGGGTTTTCCAAGAAATACATCCCTATCTGGATATGAGCAGGTAGAGGCGACTCTGGCACAAATGTACCTAGGAGTTAAAACTCCGACAAGGAGTTTTGGGCTTGACCTAGGGTATCCTGGTACATGACAACGAGCCTTACTGTACTCCTGGTTATGACACTCCTGGAGGATATGCTTCGGATAATTCACATTTTCTTTACAAACCGATTTAAATAATTTTAATATAAGATGAGAATAAATAACCTTGGTTAATCCTAAGGTGATTTAGATTGAAAATAAGGTGTTATGATATTCTCTAAATGATTTTATGACTCACACTATGCTTTCTTGTGTTAGTCAATGGCTGGATTCCAAGGAAGTCATAGTAACATTGAACGTGATTTACAAGGTTGGAATGGTGGTCGAAATGAGAAACGAAATGGAATTTTGATAGGTGTAGAAGATATCGTGTTCATGCTGAATAAGTTTTTCAAAAATATGATAAAAAACATATATATTAACCAACTCATGGACTCAACAAAGAAGAGAAAGGAAGTTAATGATAAGAGCTCTAGTAGTGGAGACTATGGAAAAAAGAAAGCTCAATTTCCATCATCCATGAAATGTGGAAGGAGACACATAGGAAAGTGTCTCAATGGAACAAATAAATGATTTATGTGTGGGAAAGGACATAAAGTAAAGAATTGCCAAGAAAAAATGAAGAGTAATATGGAAGAAAATAAAAAAGATCCCAAAAATGAATTTATAGTCATTTTCTATAAATGTAGGGGACCTAGACATTACCCAAATGAATTCCCTATTATATAGGATATCCTCTTGGTCAAGGAAGAACCTATGTGGAAATAAATGGATGGAGATATGTTTAAATGTATGGGATTACTTTGGAATACTACTCTCTTGTATGTGGAACCATGTAGTTTGTTATGTGAAAATGCTATTTGAGGAATAATTATCTTTTCTTTTGTGGATATAGTTATAAAGAATCATTTGGGTTTATATGATCCTTGAATTTGAGGAAATTATAGGTTATTAATTTATGGGATGAAAATGAGAGGTATGAGATAAAATTTGTGGTTAAATTATATTATGTTTATTTTGAGGAATTTATCTCAGTTTAGTAATGTTATAAAATATAGTTTTTGAAAAAGGAAAACACACAGACTGTGTGACAACCCATCATGTTAGAAAAAGTTGGGGGAATCAAACCCACAACCAAAGTGCGATTGAGATTTATCGCCTACCACTGGACTACGTGAAGTCCCTGGTTAGTGTAACTAATTATTTTTAGTTAATTGATTTTATTGATCAATAATAAGTATATTTGGGACCTTATTTCTTATCAAATGGATATCCTTAGTATAGGAAAATAATTTGGTGATGAAGTGATAAATGTTATTTTGGAAGACGTTCGCTCTATTGGGAACACTATATGCCTAAGGAAAATAGAATACTATGGGATTTCATTTCAGGAGTAATGATGGATTTTTTCTATGTTTTTATTGTGGATTTATAGTGATTTGGGTTATTTACGGAAATCATTAACCTATCATAGAGAATATGTGATTAGGTTATTTAATTTTAAGTATGTGAATTTAAGATTAGTCGATGTTATTTAGAGATACACTTTAATGTGGAAGACTGCATAATCATATTCTTCCAAGTTTTGTGTTTCAATATTAGTTTGGATTATATTGAAGGGTTTTAAGTACAATTGTTTATTGAATGGTATTTATTGAACATTGGGTATTGTTGGTTTAATTTTATAAATTAATATTAGTATTTCTTTCTCTAAAGGATGGCCCTTTTTGGGATCATCTGATCTTGTACTAACCATTTTGGTTTTGGTTTATCTCTAAAGACAAGGTAAATATATAGTTTATCCTTTGTGGATTATGTGATTCTCTAGAATTTTATTCTAGTGCTTTAGGCGTGACCAAGTCATCTTGAATACTCATCGTTTAAAAATAAAGACGAGTTAGTGGTAGAAATTTATTAAAGGATGAAACTCTACTTAAAAAGTAAGTTTTACTTTTTATGTTCTTATTCAATCTCATAAATAAATCCCTCACCTTTATGAAATAGAACTTAAAACAAAAAATGTTGTTTGTTTACTTTTCCTACTGGGAAACTAATGACCATTTATCCCATCACATGTTTGTGGTTTTCTTGTTTTTAACTTTCTCCTGATCTTGTTTTATATATCTCTCCATCAGAACTTGACCCTTAGTTTATCTTCCATATCCATGTTTTCATACATGGAATCCTAATATGGGTTATCTCGGGTGACCTTTGTACTTATCTTTGTTTCTTTTAAGGTGATAGTTTTGTTGAATCTTTTTCCAATGTGGAAATTTTAATGAAGTTCCCAAGAAAAAATTTAATATTACGAGGATGCAATTTCAAAAAGGGGGAAGAATGTAACACCCCAAGATATCTTATTAAGTTATTTTCTTTAAAGTAATTCAATAGCTTGCACTGCACGCAACACTGAGTTCGAGCACACCATGACTTACCAAACTAGCCGTTCAAAAAGTGGTTATGAATTGTATTAACTAAATTTTGAATTTTATATAATCCATATAATTTTATAATCCATTCTATGTGTTTCTTAGACATAATATAAGAACAAATTCATTTTTTTCAAATAAAAGAAGTATTTTAAAAAAAATGCATTTTTACCAACTTTTAATGGAAAACCCTTTTTAAAACCAATATTTGAAACTTTTATATATTAAATTTAATGAAATTAAATTCTTCTTTAGAATAGGGACATAAAAATTTATTTTGGATAAATTTTTGGTACTTTTCTGATAGCTTCCATATTTTGATGAATACTGAAAATTACTAAATTTTAATTGAAAAAAACTTTTTTAATAGAAATAATTTATAGTGTTAAATTATGTATTTGAATGGTTTGGAAGTATAATTAGATTATATTTTTATCACTTAATACAATTTAGTTCATTATAAGTAATTACACATTTAAATTTGACATAAACACATGTCAATATTTTGATAGTTTTTACTGTTTAAAAACCCGCCTTTCGGTTTTGACAACGAGAATTAATTTTAAATTAATTAATGAAACTGATATATTTTGAATTTGGTAAAATAGAATTAATTTTTTAATTTGGAATATGAAAATTATCTTATGGTAATTTTTTGGTGTTTTTCTGAAAACATTCAATTTTTTATGAATAGTGAAAAACACTGCGTTATAGTTTAAAACCGACTTTTTATATAAATAATTATTTATTTTTTAAATTTTTTTAATTCAAAATAGATATATAATACCTATATAAGTTCAATGTAATTAATTCAAGTCATTTTATAATAAAATTAGATGTATAAAATCTTACTAAACTTTTTACCATCTTTTACCCACCTCTTAAGAGCATTTGCAAATTTACATAAAACATAATTTTACCACTTCAGTGAGTTGAATTTCAAAAATATGAGAGATACAGTTAATATCATTAAGTAAAATGTGGTTCAATAGGATGAAAATAATTTTTTGTGAATAGTAACTTTTGACTTTTATTTACCACTGTTAAAAGTAAATAGGGTAATTGAGGGTAAAAATGATATAATAATTAAACTAACACTGTCCTAATTTTATTAGATAAATATAATTAGACAAAAAAAACCTTAGGAATAAAATATGAACCTCTTTGGTACACTTGGATTAGATTAGTAAATTTATTATTATTTTATTTAAAGAAGAGTTAAAAGAGTTAAATTCAATGTTTAATAACTAAACCATTTTTAATATAGGGTTACAAACAATATAAATTAGACTATAAATATTCATTAGAAAGATAAATATATTTCCTACATAGTTTTATTTTATTTATAATTTTTATAGATTAAATAATTTAATTTATTTATGACACAATGATGATGCAGTAATTACCTTATTAATGAAATATTAAAATAATTGATATTATAAATATCCAAATAAATGTAAATTGAGACTTATAATGAATTAAACTATTTTTATAGATTAATATAATAGGTTAATTTTAGTTGAATAAATTTTATTCGAAGTAATAAAGTTTTTATGGCTTTCAAAAAAAAATCAAATACTAAATAGTGTCAAAATTGACATAATTGTGTTTTTATAACAAATATTATATTATTAGTTGATATAATATTAATAAAAATATAATTTTTAGACAAAGGACTTATATAAGGTTATATATATTAATAATGAAGCTAATGGGGTTCTCTTAGCATGTTATAGTAAGTTAATTAACCATCTAAAATAAAAATATAAAGAGACATGATAAATGTCAAACTATTTAACTAAGAGTTAAATCTAAAAGATAAGGTTAATATGATGACCTAAACCTGTATAAAACATACTAGTTAAGAGTTTTTCGACCCATTATCGTCTTATCCTTTAAATAATTCATTTTGGAGTCATTAGAAATCGAAAATTATTTTATTATAAAATAAAGTTTCAAGCTTTTCCTAAAGTGACCCTCACCTCTCTTATAAAAGGGCAATTCCCCTTCTCTTAATTGCACACCTCAAAATCCTTTCGGCTCGACTAAAACCTTCCCAAATATCCTCCAAACTTTCCTACCTTTATCTTAGAGGCCTTACTTTGGTCATAAATCCATTCTAAGGATCCCTTTTGATCAAATCAAAAGGAAGAACCCAAAGAAGAGGTAAATATTTCATCACCTCTTTCATGTTATTTTCTTCTTCCACATACTATTTGTTTGTTATTTCAATTCTAAAATAATAAATCCAGTATCTTCTATACACTATTATGTTATTATAAAAATGTTTCAACCATATTTGTTATTCTATCCACCCTATAAATGACCAATTCACCATACGTGCATGCGTACGGATTACCATCTCCACGTCGTGGTGTAGTTTGTTATTCAAACACTTAATTATTTGGATGGGTATAATAATGCGTATAACTGATTTAAATAATAAATATAACATGCTAATGATTCTATATATATGATATACCATCCAATTACATACGATTTTACCATCAATATAATGATATTGTTGCTCGTGCGTACGTACGGATTACCGTCTCCACGAACGTGATTAGATTCATTCCCCATCATAATAATTCAAGAACAGTTATCATTTTATGATTAAAAATAATTTTTATGAACATAATATCATTTTGTATATTAATAAAATACATCATATCCATAACAAACATGGCTTACGTCACTGATTATATAAACGAAAACAGATCAGTTAACACCCGAAACAATGATACTACTAAAATATTATCGACAAAGCAATATTAGAGGATCATATATGATATCATATTTATGTATATAGTTATTGTATAATTTAATAACAATGATTTAACTATTATTCAGTAGGTTAACATACCCTCAACCAAGTAAAAGTACATGGTAAGGGGTTTCTTATCTCACTTTTAATTCAGTGAGATTTCCATTGTTCGCCACTTATTTATTACATGTGGTGTATTGTTTACTACCATTTGATATATATTATCATGATTCTATTTATATTCATGGTATTCTGTGATTCATTTGGTTTTTATCGACTTTTGTTCATACGACTTGATTGATTACAACATGGTAAGTTGTTTTCATCTCACTTCTCATTCCTGTGAGATTCATGCTATATTGAGACTATTTCCTTTTGTGTGGTGTATATACTGCCCATGATTTTATTATTTGTGTAATATACTTTAATTTATGGGTATTTACATATTCATTTATTGATACTTATTTCATGGGGTGTATGTTTCGTATGTTATCAAATCATTAAGGGAAATTCAAATTTCAATTTCCACTCATTGGGCTTTACGCATACTTAATTAATTATTTTACTCCATGATTATGTGTGGAATCACTATTTATTATTTGTGTAGTAATTTCCACTCCCCTTTATGTGGATATAATTTTTATACAGATAATCATTCAATTGATAAATTCTCAAGTCATTGATATTAACTTGATAAGAGTAATTTTAACTCAATCCCCATTCATTAAGTTAAACAGCAAATTCATTGGTGTTGTTTTTACAAGAATATGTGTGAATGTCCTCTTATTGATTTAAACTGAATATCCAATCATATTTAGTGTTGTTATGTTTGTCACACATAATTATGTCATTTATTTATCCTTAACCTAAGGATATGGTATTTATAAAAGATTTCATCTTAACTTACTTTCCATTAAGTCTTCTTTTTTGTTATGCGTCGACTCACTTTTGTTTGGCGTATATATTGTACATTGACATAGTATATCATGAATAACTTTATTTTCATGATATTATAATGTTTTTATTACCTCAATTATTTGTATTCAATATTCTCTCATTGGTTAGGAACTCTAACTAAAATATCATTTTAAATGTTTTAAAAATTTATTCTTAAAAATATTTATCATTAATGTCCATGTTTGAAAAATGGTTTTAAGGATTTATTTATATTGATATGAATGTTTTAAAATGTTAATTCCTTTCAAAATTTTCAATGTGGTATGAGACACTTTGATTCAAAAAACTATTTTAAACAGCTTCTGGATAAATAATGAGACTTTTAAATGTTTTCAAGAAAAAGGGGGATATTTCTCTCAAATAGTTTTGATGATTATTTTTATCTATGTCAATATCCTTCATTATTCACTATTGAGGTTGATCAATTATAATAAAATCATCCATATTATATTTAATGAGTTATGTTTGACTGTGGATGTTCTATTTTTATGCCATTCATGGTTTGTGGTTAAAATATTGACATTTTTTATGCTAGTTTTAATATGAATGTTTAGATTATGTTTCAACATTTTCATATGAGGAATGCATTGGACTTAGTAAGTTATGGGTGGAGCCCGCTATAGCTCCTCGATGCATCGGTAGGTCTCATGAGACAAACTAGTGTCTTGTCATAAGGCCTTGACAAAATCTTATTTGTAGTCTTGGCACAAGGCATTGACTATGTGGTTATGAATTCTGGCATTATGCATTCCATCATTACGAAAGTGGATATTGATATTTCATGTGATTATTCAACTAGTAGAATATCCATGTGAATAAGTAAATGAAATTATTTGATTTTATCTTTGCCATATTATTCTGAAGTTTAAGTTTAAAAGGATTTTGTTTTAGTCTTATACATTTCCTTAAATGTTTATGCTTATTTATTAAAGTTTATACTATATTTTTATCCTTACCGAGAATCTGAGCTCACCCCTTTCTTATGTTTTATTTTTATCTAGGATGAAAAAAAGTATATTATGATTAACCTACAGGAATATGATAAGGAATATAAGAGTGTTCAAAGGGGACACAATCTTGTTTTTTTATTTCATGATATAATGTAAAACTTATGTATGTAACTTGTACTTCCAAGGATACTAAACTGATCGGTCTTTCAGGACATGATTCCTTGTATCATGACAATGTTATGTAATACTACACTAATTCTAGGTAACTGGGATTGGGGCCTTAGACCAAAGTCCTTTATTTCCTGTCAACAATAGACTTATGATGAATTTGTGCAGTCTTCATCCGCTTATAGATAATCTGCACATTCTCTATTATACCTCACACCAACTACATGCCCATGAGTGCTGAATCTCCTCGGTCTGTCCAACAAAGTGGTGACCTGTAGGTTCTCCCATAAAAATCATCAAATGGTTCCATATCTATGGTGAAATGGTAGCTGTTTTTGTACACTAACATCATCAGTGGTAGGTGAACCTTCTAACTATGGCCAAAGTCCCACATGTATGCTTTTAGCATGTTCTCTAGAACATGAATGGTCTGCTCAGTCTTGCCATTATTTTGGGGGGTGAAATGGAATTCTCAAGAATATATATCTCCCAAAAACTTCATACACTACTTTCCAAAACTGAGATGTAAATTTAGAATCATGATTAGAAACAATAATTGATAGAAGTCCATGTAGTTGAACTATATCCTATAAGTAGAGGTGTCCCAAGATCTCTATTGAAAATTTTTCTATTATAGTTAGAATGTGGGAAGACTTGGTGAGTCAGTCTATGATCACCTATATGGTATCATCTCCCATGGACATATGTGGTAATCCCATAATGAATGACATAGATATCCCATACCACAATCATTCTAGATTTTTGAGGGGTTGAGCTAAACCCACTGGAACTTGGTGCTCAGACTTCACTTACTGATAAGGCATCAAGAAAAAATCTCTGCAACTCCTTTCTTCATTAATGGACACCAAAACTGACATCAAAGGTCCTGGTATATCTTTTCCACACATGGATTTACTGCTAAATGATACATATGAAACTCTCTCAGAACATCCTCAAAAAATGTCACTAGTACCATTTTGTATCCTTTGAAAATAATGACATTCTCCCCACCTTTAGAAAATCCATTGGAAACATGCCCTATATATATCTCAGCATGTAGGGTGTCACAGTCGGTATCCCCAAGATTTTCCTCCTTAACTCATTGTAAGATAGGAGGGGTGATAACCATCAAATGAAGGTAATATGCTCCATATCCATTCAAAAATCATAACTACAATGAGGCCAACTGCTCTGACACCTCATTCAATAACTACGAATAAGATCTCTTACTAAGAGCATCTCCTACCATGTTCCCATTCCCAAGAGTATAGAAAATCTTGAAGTCATAATCCTGGAAGAAATTTAGCCATCACCTCTATCTCAAATTGAGATCCTTCAGATTTAATATATACTTGAGACTCTTGTGATCAGAGTAGAAGACAAACCGCTTTCCCATCTGGCAGTGTCGCCACATCTTCCAAGCGAAGACTACCACTGCGAACTAAAGATCATGGGTTGTATAGTTATTCACATGTGGCCTCAACTAGAATGAACCATATGAAATTAATTCTTGCCTCTACAACATAACACAACCAAGATCAGTTCTTAATGCATTGTAGAACACTACGTACTCAAAACCTTCATCCTATAATCTTAAGATAGAAGTGTTCATAAAAATCTTTCTCAACTACTGGAAAGATTTTTGGAACCTTTTTATCCACATGAAAGGATTCCCCTTTCGAGTCAAAGTTTTCATGAGGGCTGATATTATGGAGAAATTAGGTATGAATCTATGATAATATCCTACCAACCAAAGGAAGATCCAAACCTCCATTACACTCTTAGGTGGATCCCAAGATAACACTGCCTTAACCTTGTCCATGTCCACTACCACTCCACCTATTGAAATAATGTGTCCTAGAAAGTGGAATACCTAAATACAGAACTAGAACATCGATAGATTTCCTCAAATCAGGTTCTCTCGGAGTATATACAAAACTACCCTTCTCTCTCTCACATGCTCCTCCTCAGATGTCGAGGACACGAGGATATCATCAATGAAGACTACCATGAATTGTTCAAAATAAGGCTAAAAGATCTGGTTTATGAGTCCCATGAACACGGTTGGGGTGTTCATCTTGCCAAAGGGAATCACTGAGTACTCATAGTGACTGTAGCGATATCAAAATTCCTTCTTCCGTATATACTATCTAGTACTCATAGTTGGTGATAGGCTGACTAGCGGTTAACCTTCAAGAACCATTTCAACCCTCTTAACTGATCAAATAGATCATCTATCATTGGTACTGGATAATTTTCCTTTACGATAACTTGATTCTGGCGTCATTAGTCTACACAAAAACTCAAGCTCCCATATGCCTTTTTAGAAAACAAAACTGGGGCTACCTAGGGTGAAATGTTGGGTCTAACAAAGCCCTTCCTCTGCAAGTCCTTCAACTTCACCCTCAACTCATGAATCTCTACAAGATCTATATGATATGCTGGTGCAGATATTGGTTCTATCCTAGGGTATAGATCAACACAGAAGTCTACCTTTATATGAGGATGTAAACCTGGAACATCTTCAAGGAATATTTCCTTATACTCCACCATCACTGTAGGAAACTAGAAAATAAAAACATCCAGTACACCAAGGGCTAGGCTAGCCAACTAATGAGTAATCAGCTACAAATTTCTATGCACGAGTCCATCCTGCACTGATAGGGTTACCATTTCATCGATAAAGGAAAACCTAGTTTTGACACTGTGGACACATCACACATTTAACCTAAAATAGTCAATTTGGGCATAGAATGTAGATAACCAGTCTATTCCAATAATGAAGTCATAAGGACTCAACGCTTCTACCAAGAGATCCCAACATAAAATCTTGCCTCCAAGAGTCAGGTCACACTTTTGGTACAAGTGCGTGATCACAGAGTCTTCTCCAATAAGAGTCTCAAAGAATAAGGGTTGAGTCAATGGTTCAACCAAAATTTCTATGTCTCAAACAAGATATGTGATGAGAAAAGAATGAATAGAACCTATTTCTATCAGTACTGCAACTAAAGTATAAAGGACATAGATCATACCTTGAATAATCCCTGAAGCCTTCGATTCATAAGCTTTGATCACATGCAGTTTTCCCCTCCCCTATCCTCCATCTCCATGAGCCTGGCGCGGACCACCTGATGGTGGTGGCGGTAATAAGTCAAAGTGTAAACCACCTCCTTCTGCTCTCCCTTAGCCTCTTCTACATACACCACCCTGTGAACCTTCATGCACTTGTCACTATCCCTACCTAGATTGTAACAACCCCTAAATTTAAAACATAATTTTACTTAGAAAATGGGTTTATTTATTATTTAAACAAAATAATAATAGTTTTACACTGATTTTCATTGAAAATAATAATTACAATTAAGTGTTTTAATAAATTTAATGTTAATTATAACATTTATTAATATATGTATACAAAATATTATTATTATTACTATCTTTATAAAAAAGGAATATGTGTATATATATATATATTATAAAACACACTTTATATATATGTCTTAAAAACGAATTTTAAAAAAATTTATATATACATTTAAAAAAACGCCACATGTGTTGTAAAAAAATGATTTTCATATATATATATATATATATATATATATATATATTAGAATAAAATATAATAAACACAATCATTACATGATATGGAAAAAAGTAAGATACATGATATAACGTGTTGAGTTTAAAAAAAATGTAAACTATTTAAAACATATATAATATAATAATATATTATTATTAATGACTAACCATTTAAAATAATAATATGTTAATATAAATTATAATATAAGAGATAAAAAAATTACGTGGTAGAAAAAAAGTGTTATTGACTACAAAATGGAAAAATGGGATTTAAAAAAAATATGTATATATATATGCTTTTAGATATTTAATAATATCATTTTCTTTTAATTATATATACAGGTTTTGTTTACTTTTTTATTACATATATATATATTTATAGTTATATGTTCTAAATATATATACATATTGTCTTTCTTTTTTTATCATATATATGTGTGTTGCAAAATACAAAAGAAAATTTTATAACGTGTAATAAATATATAATGTTTTTTTATAAAATTTAATATATATATATATATACATATATTTTGTAAAATGTTTAATACATATAAAACATTATTATATATATATATTATTTTATTTACTTTATAAAATAAAATAACATTATTATAACGTTATAATATATATCGTTATTATATATAACATTATTATATATAACGTTATTTTATATATATAACGTTATTATATATACACATATAACGTTATTATTTTATATATATACATATATTATAACGTTTAATTCATATATAATGTTTTTGTTTATATTGTTATATATATATATATATTATTTTTTAATATATATATGTATATATATATATATATAAAGTTTTTTTTAATGTGATGATTGTAAAAACCAAATTTGAGAATACTAAAATGAGAAAGAAGTCAAAAAATGTTAGGTTGGGAAAAGTAAGAAAACTTTAAATTCTTTAAAAAACCAAAACAATGAAATGTGATTTCAAATATAATAATATAATAGTAAAATGAAAATGTGGAAAAGTGAGTTGATTCAAAATAATTTATAAATATAATATTAAAATTATTTAGTAGATTTGCATAAAATAGTAAATCAATGTAGACCCGTGGGTTTGGTTCTTTGGTTAGTTGTGTTTAGATAAAAATAATAACAATAAAAAAACACTCATCTTCTATGAGAATATTAAACCACAATTTTTTTATATAAATATAAGTCATGGAGAACTCCTCTTCCATGGATATAAGGCATGAAGAGAAAAAAGCTATCTTTGGTTCACGTTTGTGAGTATGGAGACGCCTTCCAACACACTTCATGTTTATCTAAAAGGTAAGTGATTTTTATATATTTATTTCAAGATGTACTCTCTATTTTTTTGGATTTCAATATATAATCTCTATCTTATGGTTTTGCATTAAGGGAAATTTATTTATTTATTTCAAATTTATACTCTATTTTCTAGTTTTGTGGAAGGGTGGAAATTAATTGAATTTATTTATTTATCTCATGTTATACTCTATTTTCTGGTTTTGTGGAAGGGTGGAAATTATATCTTTCAATTATGGGTTTTCATTTCAAATGAGTTCAATTTTTTTAAAGTTGAGTTTTGCACTACATATGCCCAAAACTCTGATTTATCTTGCACTTTCTGTTTGATACTATGAATTCTATCAATGTTTTTAATACAATTTCATATTAATTCTTCCAATAAATAATTTCATTCATCAATGTCCTGCAGCACCATATGTTATAAATCTGCGAGGATAGTGATGTAAATTCAACGCTGATAAGCATGCATATATTTATATATATATATTTATATATATTATATATATATATGGATGAAATGGTTATTCTCATGTTTATAATTTTATTGACAATTTATCATCATGTTTCTAAAAAATGTGCATAGCATATCATCACGTTTTGTTAACATTATGGACGTCACATCTTCATATATACGTGGTCATGCGATTATGCACATCATCGACACTCGTTGCATTATAATAAACTCATGGTTTCAATTTTATGATTTAATTCCAAAAATAACAAGTAAATGTATATTATTGGATGTATATTATTTAATATGTTCCCTTTTCCAATTTATAATATTAAAAAGTTTGATAGTCCATGCAAAGCCTATGTGGTAGAAGTTTTGGTTGTAACCAAACATGAAAGTGATGTAATGAATGTTCATGCATTTTATGTATGTATATATATATATATATAATTATAAAAGTGAATTTTAATGCAACAATTTTTTTAAAAATAGAAAACTTTAGTGAAAATATATACGTAAGTAAAACAAGCTTAAAATGTTTTGGAAAACTCAGCGCTTAACCTTTGTAATCAGGAAGGAATTGGGGAGTGAACCCATCCTTCTCTAAGTGGGTAGGCGCAGACAACCTTCAATGATTCATGCGACCTCAGCATGATGTTTTATTTTTAGAAGCTTGAGTATTGCTTTCACAAAAACACTGGATTATTTTCATGAAATTTTGACCATAATTATTTTATAAAATGTTATGGTAAGTAATTTAAAACTATATTTTAAAAATGATATTTCTTGAAAGTATTTTCAAAAATAATGTTTTAGAAAGGATTTATCGAAGATTTTAAAACCCCTTATTGAGCATACTCTGTGCTCACTCCTCGTTTTAAATATTTTTATAGGTCTAGCACAGTTTTCTGAATGTGGTCGCTTTGGATACGGAGTTAGCGTATGTCGTGTCTTTGTTTTCTTTGTTTTTATATTACTGCAACTTTGATAAATTATAAGTTTGTATCTATTCTCTAGAACCTAGACCGGTAAAAGGTCCTATGCTATGTAATGATTAAGGCTGGGTCCTTATAATTGGTATCAGAGGAACAATCTAGTTAACTTTGGATATTAGATGTCGTCGTCTAAGTAGTAGAGTTTAGAAGTATAGCAGTCTTAGTTTTTATAATTCTGAAGAAGGGAATTCAGAATTATTTTTAGTTCGAAGAAACGAATTGTGAGTACGCAATTCATTTTAAGGGGAGGAATAATGTAACAACCTAGAAATTTAAAACATAGTTTTATTTAAAAATGTATTTATTTATTATTTAAACAAACTAATAATATTTTTACACCTATTTTCATTGAAAATAATAACTAAAATTAAGTGTTTTAATAAATTTAATGTTAATTATAACATTTATTAATATATGTATACAAAATATTATTATTATTACTATCTTTATAATAAAGGAATATGTGTATATACATATATATATTATAAAACACACATTATATATATGTCTTAAAAAACGAATTTTAAAAATATATATATATATACATTTAAAAAAAAGGCCACATGTGTTGTAAAAAAACTATTTTCATATATATATATATATTTTGGAATAAAATATAATAAACACAATCATTACATGATATGGAAAAAAAGTAAGATACATGATATAACGTGTTGACTTTAAAAAAAATGTAAACTATTTAAAACATATATAATATAATAATATATTATTATTAATGACTAACCATTTAAAATAATAATATGTTAATATAAATGATTATATAAGAGATAAAAAAATGACTTGGTAGAAAAAAGTGGTATTGACTAAAAAACGGAAAAACATGATTTAAAAAAAATATGTATATGTATATGATTTTAGATATTTAATATTATCATTTTCTTTTAATTATATATACATGTTTTGTTTCATTTTTATTACATATATATATTTATAGTTATATGTTTTTAATACATATACATATTGTGTTTCTTTTTTTATGATATATATGTGTGTTGCAAAATAAAAAAGAAAATTTTAAAACGTTTAATAAATATATAATGTTTTTGTCTATGAAATTTAATATATATATATATACATATATTTTGTAAAAAGTTTAATACATATATAACATTATTATATATATATTATTTTATTTACATTATAAAATAAAATAACATTATTATGATGTTATTATATATAACATTATTTTATATATATAATGTTATTATATATACACATATAACGTCATTATTTTTAATATATACATATATTATAATGTTTTATACATATATAATCTTTTTGTTTATATTGATTTATATATATATATTATTATTTAATATATATATATATGTATATATATAATGTTTTTTTAACGTGATGAATGAAAAAACTAAATTTGAGAATACTAAAATGAGAAAGAAGTCAAAAAACATTAGGTGGGAAAAAGTAATAAAACGTTAAATGCTTTAAAAAAACAAAACAATGAAATGTGATTTCAAATATAATAATATAATAGTAAAATGAAAATGTGGAAAAGTGAGTTGATTAAAAATAATTGATAAATATAATATTACAATTATTTAGTACATTTTCATAAAATAATAAATCAATGTAGTCCCACGGGTTTGGGTCTTTGGTTAGTTGTGTTTAGATAAAAATAATAATAAAAAAACACTCATCTTCTTCGAGAATCCTAAACCACCATTTTTTTATATAAATATAAGCCATGGATAACTCCTCTTCCATGGATATAAGGCATGAAGCAAAAAAAGCTATCTTTGGTTCAGGTTCGTGAGTATGCAGATGCCTTCCATCACCCTTCAGGTTTCTCTATAAGGTAAGGTAATTTTATTTATTTATTTCAAGATGTACTCTATATTTTTTTGGATTTCAAGATATATTCCCTATCTTATGGTTTTGCGTTAAGGGAAATTTATTTATTTATTTTCAAAGTTATACTATATTTTCTGGTCTTATGGAAGGGTGGAAATTAATTGAATTTATTTATTTTTCTCATGTTATACTGTATTTTCTGGTTTTGTGGAAGGGTGGAAATTATATTTTTCAATTATGGGTTTTCATTTCAAATGAGTTAATTTTTTTTAAAGTTCAGTTTTGCACTGCATATGCCCACAACTCTGATTTCTATTGCACTACTATGCATTCTATCAATGCTTTTAATACAATTTCATATTAATTCTTCCAATCAATAATTTCATTTATCAATGTCCTGCAACACCATATGTAATAAATCTGCGAGGAGAGTGATATAAATTCCATGCCTATAAGCATGTATATATTTATATATATTTATATATATTTATATATATATTATATATATATATTATATACATATGGATGAAATGGTTATTCTCATGTTTTTAATTTTATTGACAGTTTTTCATCATGTTTCTAAAAAAATGTGCATTGCATATCATCACGTTTTGTTAACATTATGGACGTCACATCTGCATATAAACATGGTCATGCGATTATGCACATCATCAACACTCGTTGCATTATAATAAACTCATGGTTTCTATTTTATGATTTAATTCCAAAAATAACAAGTACATGTATATTATTGAAAGTATATTATTTAATATGTTCCCTTTTCCAATTTGTAATATTAAAAAGTTTGATATTCAATGCAAAGCCTATGTGGTAGACGTTTTGGTTGTAACCGATCATTAAAGTGATGCAATGGATGTTCATGTATTTTATGTATAGAGATATAAATATATATATATATATATATATGTATATATATATATATATAAATAATTATGAAAGTGAATTTTAAAGCAATGACATGTTTTCAAAATAGAAAACTCCAGTGAAAATATATATGTAAGTAAAGAAAGCTTAAAATGTTTTTGAAAACTCGGTGCTTGACCATTGTAATCCAGAAGGAATTGGGGAGTGAACCCATCCTTAACTAAGTGGGTAGGCCCAAACAGCCTTCAATGATTCAAGCGACCTCAGCATGATGTTTTTTGGAAGCTTGTGTATTGCTTTCACAAAAACACTAGATTATTTTTATGAAATTTTAAATGTAATTATTTTATAAAATGATATGGTAAGTAATTTAAAACTATGTTTTAAAAATGATATTTCTTGAAATTATTTTCAAAAATAATGTTTTAGAAAATATTTATCGAAGGTTTTAAAAACCCTTATTGAGCATACTTTGTGCTCACTCCTCGTTTTAAATATTTTTACAGGTCTAGTGGAGTTTTTTGAAGGTGGTCGCTTCGCTTACGGTGTTAGCAAATGTTGTGTCTTTGTTTGATTAGTTTTTATAGTACTAAAACTCTGATAAATTATATGTTTGTATCTATTCTCCAGAACATAGATCAGTAAAAGGTCCTCTGATATGTAATGATTAAGGCTGGGTCCTTATATAGATGCCCTATCTAAAGTTTCTGTGTCAGATGTACAATAGGTCAGACAATCTCGGGAGAGATGTTCCCTGCCATCACATGAGTAACACCTCCTCTCTCTAGGATAACTGGACCCACCTGGTGAGCCATGGACTATAAATCCTCTGTATTAGGACCACTAGTTGAAAATTGAGAATTCATGGAGGTAGATTTGGGGTGACTGCCATTTGGAGGGAGCTATTGGTATCATTAGAGATTGAACAATGACGGTCATTGCATTTTTTCACTCCCCAACCCAAAATCCCTTCCCTCCCTTTCACCCATGCAACCACATGCCCTTGTGACCCCATGACCCCGCTCCCCTGATCTCACTCCTCCCACGCCCGCTTTACACTGCCCCATTCTATGTACTGTCGCCATCGAACCTCTATGGCCCCGTCCTCCCCCACGTAAACCTATCCTCCCTCGACCCTGCTTCCTTTAACCATCCCGCAACCTCAAGATCTCACGACCCCACAAACCCAACCCCGCTCCCCACCTACCTAACTCTATGCTGCCCCATCCTCCATCTCGCCACTGTCAAACCGCTCCAGCCTCATCCTCCACTACACAGCCCCGTCCTCCCCCAAACCCACTCCCATCCTCCCCCGCACAGCCTCGTCCTCCCCCACCTCTATCGAGATACCCCCTCCGTCGAGCAACCCTGCCTCCATCCAGTTGCTCCACCTCCATCCAACTACCCCACCTCCATCATGCTCCACCACCTACGTCTAGCTACCCCACCTCCATTGAGCCCACAAGTTGGTATTTATTACTACACAATGGGAATTCTCTGATTTATGCCATCATGAAAATTTTCTTTGAGTTTGAGTCCCTAATATCTACATTTGATTTATTTTTGTGGGGGTTTCATTTTTTGATTTATTATTCGGGTAATGTTTCTTTTTATTTATCATCCAATTTTCATTGTTTTTCTTTGTTTAATTTTTCTGATTTTTCCCCAATCGCCTGCAACATTCCCCTTGTATCCTAAATCAGTTGCAGATTTATCCATATCACTAGAATTAGTCACCCAATTTTCCCCAATTTAATAACTTTTCCACTACTGAAAAATGTTTTAATATGATTCTATTGATATTATTTATACTGCTACCATAAGTTATATGTTACCTATTTCTAACATAATTTATATTTTTACACATTTAATCACTAGAAGACAGTGGTTCCATTTTACTTTCAATTGCAGTGGCTTTGATATCTTTACCTAATGTTTCTCTATAATCTAATTTACATTATTAATTTATTGCATTCATTTTATTTACTTCTTTAATATCCACTTTATACTATTTTTTCTATATTTTCACCTCATCCTTCATCATTCAACACAAAATTTCATGCATACATTCCAATTAGAAACAATACTCCAAGGTAGTGATATTAAAAATGATAATAACAATCTCTCAAAAAAATCTTGGTATATATTCTGGTTTGTGAATATTTTTTTTCTAAAATTGTTAGTATACATGTCAAATTATATTTCTCATTTTGTTTTCAAATATATATACATTTAATAAGAAGATTATGTCTCAGGTACACATAGTTATTTAACAAAAAATAACAAGGTTCCGAAAATTATTTAAATAGATATAATATCGTATACAAATATATTCCTAGAGAGTAAAATTCAATTTTTATTTTCAAATTTACCTATACATGGTTTTCTTAATTCTTTGTCTTTCTACTAACATTATTTATTTTATATTATCTTTAAGTTAAAAATAGTTAAATGATTTGTAATATTTTTATGGTTTCAAAAAACTATGAAATTTTAAATTACCAAACATAGAGATATAACACAATCCCCTTTACTATAATGGAACCAAAGGATGTGGGTAAATATTTACCCAAAGTTTAAATATGTTACCATTTATTACTTCAAATTTTTAATTACCATCTTTTTATTTGTAAATAAATATATCATTTATATTTTTTTCATGTTCACATAAACATCTACTAATAATATCACTATATCCACTAAGGTATTAACAACTATGGGATATGATACCTCCATATCCAATTTAAATTTTTGAACATCAACCATTCCTTTTATAGACTATCAGGTTAACTACATAAAAAATTCATGAATATTCTTCATTAATTAGTTATCATTAGCGTGACTTTTTGAATTCAATACTATCTTGACAAAGATGAAAGGATACATTTTTGATAAATATATTATTCAATTAACCATGAACCTCCCACCCCTGTGAAGCTTTGTTGTCGAGCTCTCCTACCTTCTATGATCTATCCCACCTTCATTGAGCCATCTTGTCCCTATCAAGCTCCACCATCGAGACTACCCACCCATGTTTTCGATCCCTGATGTCAATGCCTCCCACCACATTGATCCCCCGTTATGGATCCCCAAACCCGTCACCCCCTAACCCATGGGGATTTTGGAAACGTTTATAATTTAGTATTTAATTTAGTTTTGGGATTGTGATGTTAAGGTTTTTATCAGGTTCTATAGTTTCTTTTTTTCTATTTGTTTTTTGTTTAGTGGGTGTGTGTATTTCATTCGTTGATAACTATTGTGGACTTTATTTGATTCATCTATGATATTTCTACTTGATTCACCACATTACACCACATTTTGGTCTACTAAGATGACCCTCATGGAGGGTTTGGGTTATCTTCAAGTAGTGTTTCTCGGTCCTTGCAATTGGTGTGTTCGTTGTCTCTTTTTTCTCCCGAGTGGTAAAGGATTTTTATAATGGTTCACAACTAGAGGCCCTATGATAATTGGCTTTCATGCCCTATTGACCCTTCCCAGTAATTTCTCACTTCTTAGCTTTATTAATTGAGGGTGTTATGATGAATTTTTGTACAGTGATTTTCTACATTTCCATTTACTCACTAATTTTTTAAGACAAGTAAATGAATATTTCTCTGAGAAAGAATTTTAGTTATCTTTTTTCTTATTTTTTTGGCCTTACCTATTTCATTATGTAGTGCATATTGTTCATATATATACCATTTAAAAAGATAGTGCATCATTTTAAATTTTAATAGTAAATATTTATGAAAAATAAATAAATATGGAATTCATTAATTGAAGTAAATAAGGGGAGTAATAATTAATGGGTACATTGTAAAAATCACTCCCAAATTAGTATTTTGACCAAATCATGGGATTAAAATTTATAAAATAATATTATCTTGACCGGGGTATATATTTACTATGGAACTATGGAGATCTCCACCCACTCCCCACATGGATGATCAAGCTCATTCATCCCCACCACCACCCTCATCCCCTCCCTCCAACTCTGCAGTATTCATCTCCAAGACATCTCACCCACATCTCACTAAGGATCATGGGTTATCTGTGTTTTTAGGTCTGAAATTTACACACTACTCTTCCTCTATGGATGTCCTCCCCATCATCCGATCAATCCTCTCCTTTTAACTCTACACCTCATTGTCATCCACCACTTCTCTGTGTGATTTGGTCCACCCCTTTCACATATTTCTCAACCTCTCATTCTTGTTTGAATCAATTATTTATATAATTTATAAATATATAGGTTCATTCACATATATGCACAGTTAATTAATGTAAGATATTGCATTATATAAGTATTCATCACTATTGATGTCGGGGTACTGTTGAAATTGATGGGTACTTATCTCCTTGTAGGTTCTAGACTTGTGGTGAGGTTCTGGGCTGGTTTGGGATTAGAGGCTTATCCTTTAACCTCTATTCCTATAGGTTTGTTAGGGTTGGTCATAATATTAAATTAAGATGGTGAGTAATGATTCTAGTTTTGTCCTTACCGCCACAAGAGTATCTCCATTCCTATTGAATGTTATCTTGAACCTTGGGTAGTAAAGTGAGGATCTAGAATACCTTTACGAAGAGTGTTTTGGTGCTTCCTTACAGGAGTGTGTTTCTAGTTTAAGATTTTGGGTAAGCTATTAGTGACTTGTTAGGTTGTTGAGATGCTAGTTTAGAATGAGGAAGAGTGGGGGTTGTCCTAGTAATTATTTTGGTAAGTTATACTGGTGTGATATATTGTTTTGTGGGAGTAGGTGTTGGAATGGGATCATTACAGGTACAAGTTGTAAAGGACTACTTTAAAATATTATTTTGGGAAATTGTGAGGCTATAGGTTTAGTTACATGAGTGATTTGGTTAGTTGAGGGTATATTTCTTGGTTCTTGGGATATGGTTTGATGATTAAAATAATTTAACAATTGAGATAAATGGGTTTTTATAACATTGTATAAAAAATAAATTGGTACCATGTTTCTCCTGGAAATGGGAATGAACTTGTTTGTTTAAGGTTCAAACTTTCCAATCGGTTTCTAATAGGTTTATTCGTAGAAAAAGAAACATCCAATGATTCTATATCCATTTGGACCTACTTTCCCAAGGTAGGTTCCCATTAGTTGTTGACCGATGAGGCTTAAGAATTTTCATTGGTCGAGAGGAAGGGAGGTCAGAGTCATCATACCTTTTTGGGGGGAATTATTGTCTACTCTGGGACTCTCTTATAGATTTAAGTTATGTTCACGAATCCTTATTAATTTACCAAGCATAAAAATGAGTTTTTTCTTTAGACTTGGTAATCAATGATTCATATGTATGTGATTTAGAGAATCATTTATATGTATTTGAGGTCATCATCAATAGAGAATCATCTATAGGAATTAGAGATTCTTAGTCAATGGTATCCTTCAATACATTATATAGAAATATCTTGGTCACTATGATGACCATACTGGTTTTAAAGCCACTCTGTGGGGAACTGGAAGTTTATTGTCATTCAGAAAGACATGATTTATTTTAGAGTTGGGATCGTGCCCGCAGATGGGCTACCTATGTATCCTTTTTAAAGAAGGAATTAGAACCCACATAGTTTGATAGGAAGTATATAGTTTAACGTCATATGGGACGGAAAATAATTAATGAAATATGGGATTGAACCTTAGAAAGGCTTCCTACGTACTCTACTATTAAGGAAGATATCAAATTCCACGTAGTCTGGGTGAAGAAGTATGAGGTTTATGCATGATTATTGGGCCAAATAGAGATGTCGTAATTTCTTTTACACTCTAAGACCATGTGAGTCATGATCTGTGTGAGAAACAAGAGGTATCAGTAAATCTGATGATGGTCCCATGAAATATGTAGTCATAAGAAATGATGTGGGGATTGCATATGTATGATGACCCGAGTAAATGAAGATCCGGACTTAGTTCAGAAAATAATCCTAGAAGTAAGGTCCATAAAGGTATTTGTGCTTTATGGAGATTTGAAATTTTAACTCGGGACTTACTCCTGAGAAGGAGGCCCAATTAAAGGGAACTAATAACCTGGGGCCTAATCCTGAGAAGGATGCCGAAAGTTAAAGGAAATTATGATTGGGATTTACTCCTAAGAAGGAGGCCCGGTTTAAGGAGACTTGTAACATGGGGCTTAATCTTGTGAAGGAGTCCCAAAGTTAAAGGAAATTATGATTGGGACTTACTCCTGAGAAGGAGGCACAAAGTTAAAGGAAATTATGATTTGGTACTTACTCTTGAGAAAGAGGCCCAAAGTTAAAGGAAATTTTGATTGGGACTTAATCCTGAGAAGGAATCCCAGTTTAAGGAGACTTGTAACCTAGGGCTTAATCCTGAGAAGGAGGCCCAAATTTAAAGGAGATTATGATTGGGACTAACTCCTGATAAGGAGGCCCAAATTTAAAGGAAATTATGATTTGGGACTTACTCCTGAGAAAGAGGCCCAAATGAATTCCTCTTAGATAAGGAATCCATTAAAGAAACCATGATATAAATGGCTTTGAAGAAGGTTTTGAAGGCCATGTCTTACAGAGGAGAGGTGAATTTGAAGAAAGGAGGTGACCAGGAAGGAGGAATGCAAGTATTTTTCTGGCGCACAAGTCCTGGTCACACAAGTATACTTGCACGACATGAGTCACCTTGGGAAATAAATAATCCATAGGGTAATACTCAGGCAGCTTTGTACTCAAGCCCTTAGTATCATCCCTAGAGGATTCCAGAAGAGTGGTGCACAAGTTCCCTTGGGAGGGAAAAGCGGCACGCAAGTGTCTTTAATCTCCTTAAGGGATGGAAACTTAGGTGCACAAGTATTGATGAGTTCTAATACTTAGGCCTTATTCTACTTCCTTAGACCTTCCATTCTAGGTAAAGAATTACCTTATAAGTGTTCGGAAGATGTCAGAAAAAGATTTCGGTGACTAGAGTTTGAATCAGAGTTTTGGAAAATTCATCCTCAAAATGGGGGGCCTACATGGGCTATTTATAGGCCACTGAACACTGTGGGAAAAAAAGAATATGGCGCACAAGTTACTTGCGCGACCCATACATGGCGCGCAAGTGACTTGCGCAACCAGAAGGAAACTTGTACGACCCATTCTTAATGGTTTCCTTGTTCATTCCTTTGTCAATTTTTGATGTTCCTCAAAGGACGACTCTCTTTGTGCTTAAGGTATTCCCAATTTCCATTCATTAGACTCAGTTATGGAAAGGAGCGTCTAAAAAAGTCCCCCCTCAGAGTTGTATCTGAAAAAGGAAAGAGGATTTGACTCTGAGGAAAACGAGAAACAAGAGTTTGTCGACGCACAGGTGGTAGGCACGCAGGTTCCGGCATATAGGGTTGCAGAATCTTCTATATATATGGGTGTCACTTCACGAAAACCATACTATCTTCCGAGTTTTTGAGCTCTGATTGTGCAAGTTTTTTCATCTCTTCGGTCGCTCGCTTTTTTTTTCGGTGTCACACTTCTCTAGTAATTTTTTGACTTCCGCGACAGTACTTGCACGACCAAACCTGCGCGACCACCCTTGCATGACCACACTTGCGCGACCACACTTACGTGCCTTAATTCCTTAGCCATTTTTTTTGTTTTCTTCACAAGTATTTCATAATAAACAGACTTATTTAAAAGTTAACTGTTATATCTTTGTGAAAACTCAATGTCTCCCAAAAGAATTGGATCAACTGATGAGTTGGCTAGCAAGAGAATTGATGATATGATGAACATCGTTGTCCATGACTATTATGATATCTACGACAACACTCTCCCAGATTTGGCTAAGTACTTGAAGAAGTATCATGTCAATTTCCCACAGAGCATTTATCTGCCATTATATGGCCATTGTCATCTGCAAGGAGTCAACATTCCAGATGCAAAGAATTATATTCCTCATTCCTATTTTTAGAGTTACACCACTTTCTCATTAGCAAATGTCTCAGATTTAGGATCGTTTGTTAATACTGGGAAAATGGAGAGGGAGTTCATAATGCATCATAGCCCCTGTGACCTAGATCTAAAACCTCATATGCTCAAGATGCAGTAGAGTCACTGTTTGATCAGTAGAAAATTTTCTCAAACCACACTCATGAACATTATTTTACAATTGTTCCAAGAAGAGCTAGTATCACTACGTATTTTATTTTATCCAGATGAATGAATGAATTCCAGGTGGCTATTGATGAAGCTTGAAATTCCATAAATCAAATGAAATGTTATGTTGAAATCCTCTTGTAATTCTTGAAAAAAGAGAAGAGACTCCAATCTGTGGATGTTCTTCTAATCTTGTGCATCAATGAAAAATACATTTCATCTTCAATCATTTGTACCTGCATTATCTTGCTAATTACTTATATATATATATATATATATATATATATTTTACCTAAGACAATGGGCCTAGTAAGCATAGATTGATTTTTTCTAGGATTATATAAACAAACCTAGAAACTTTGCATCTTTTGTTGCCCAATATTGCCTAAATCATACAATATGTACATTTAGTGAGCTGGGACTCAACTTTTGTTCAGAGTTCCTTTTACAAGTTCCCAATTTAATGAGTACCCTGTCTTTTGTTGGCAGTTTAAATTCATGCATGCCGGACATAAGAAGGATAATATTTAAGGTCGAATAGCATTGACCGAATGGATTAAAATTGACTCAATTCCATGATAATTTGTTTGAAATCATAATACCATATTCAAGTATAGGGGAAAACATGTAAACTATAACTTAAAAAATTTTGAATCTAAGGGATGATATGAAAAAAAGGATAAGGGGTATTATAGGAAGTATTTCCTAAGAGTGAAGTTACCACTATTTAACAAACCCGTTAGGGGGTTAAATTATACAGGTCCACTTAAGGTCATTGTTTTCATAGTCAAATAATAGCATCTTTGGGATAACATGTCCGTTATATAGTCTACTTATGCAATGCCACCTAGGGGAACATACTGAATAGCCAGACAAAAGAACTCTCATAAATTTTACTTTTCTATTGCCAAAAGCCAATGAAAGTTTATGTAGATTCATATTTTCCAAAGAATAGAGTCTGCTGTATGGAGAGAGGTACTTGAATATGGAGATGATATTCCCAATCAAGATTGTCAAAGAATTGGATGAATGTCACTCCTGCAAAGGTCTGACCCAAATTTAGGGAAGGGAAATATAAACCATAGACTTGAATACCTTCATATCATGAAAAAGAGTATGGGATAAATATTTTAAGGATGACTGTTTTTGCGGATCCTTACATATTGTTGTTAAGACCAATAAGGAAAAAAGAGTTTTTCCCCCCAAGAATGAAGCTACCACTATTTGGAAAACCCGTTAGGGGGTTTGAATTATGCAGGGTCACTCAAGGGCATTGGCTGCATAGTCAAATAATAGCATCTTTTGGCTGACAGGTCCGTTAGGTAGACTACTTATGCAAGGCCTCTTAGGGGAATGTGCTGCATAGTCATGCAAAAGAATTCCCGAGTAACAGACATTTTGTAACCAGAAGTGAGGAAAAGGGTTACAGAGATCTGGAAGTATTTAAGGTTAGGAGTATGACACATGAAAATGGGTATTTTCCAATGCATGAAGGAGATACATAGACCAATGCTGGCCATAATCATTTTTTGGCTCAGTCTTGAATTGAGATATTGTACTTCACTACATATCTCATTAGGATGAGAATCAAGCCATATGTAGTTCGTTAATAATAGTTTAATGTCATGTGGGACGAGAGCGTAGGAAATCTTAGTTTAAGGTCGTAGAGTTCAGACCATAATAATGGAGACACATTGTGTGTTTGTTATAAACCTGATGTGAATAAAGACCAGGGTTTTCATAGCACATTCATGTGCTCACAGGGCGACCTTTTCAGACAAGTGACTGAAAGTGGAATTTGGGGTTAGGTAAAAAGACTTGGGGATGGGTTCGAGGGATGCTCGAACGTTCCTATGTATCCCATAAAGATGGGAATCAAGACATATGTAGTTCTAGAAATACCCTCTATATAGATTTGGTTCATACATGTGAAGGGTGAAAGGGGAATTTAGTGTAATGATGGTTGGATCCAAGATTAAAGGTTCAAGAATTGCCATGTATGCATATTGTCTCTAGGATATAAAATGATTGGAAATCAATGTCAATAATGATTTCCTCTCAGGTGAGGGTATCAAAGAAAGTTTTAGTTTATTGTCGTACAAGAAAAAAGTGTGAATAGTTTAAGGTCATATGCATGGACCGATGCTTCCCAGTTTAGCTGTAAGGGTTGGTGTCTTGAGAACCAACTATTTTTTACTTTGATTATATGAATGTTCACTTATTATATATTGTTCATTGTTCTGTATAACTATAATATAATAATGTCATGGAATATTTGTTGCATTGATAAGGTCATGACATTTCCCCGTTATGATGAGAACCTTGAAATGCTATAAAAATATTCTTAAATAAAGTTCTACAGTTGGATGACATACTATGATAGAACTCACAGTATACAGACTGTCATGTGCGAGTACTCAAAAGAAGATGAGACTCTCTCTCATAGTGTTCGCACATGGAAATCTCCAAGATGGGAGATTATGAGAACAGACTAGCTAGTAGAAATTCCACATGTCCTAGTGTCATTGGACATTTCTATCTACGAGTGTGTGTAATGGTCCTTAGACTGGAAGATTATCATTAACTCAAGTCATGACTCGCTCACTTAGATTTACTGACGAAAACCGTCACGCAGTTAGTTGGCGGGAAGTAGGGTATGTTGGGTGTGTCACAGGTGACATGTTGTTAATGGTTAAGTAAAGGAAGGATTTGTCCCTTCCATTTATGGAAGTTGATATCTCGGCCCTTTGATTGAAATAGAACTGTCACATTAAATTCCGTGTCCATGGTGTAAACGACGAGTTTATTTCAGGTAGTCAAAGAACGACGGATCAAGCATATAGGTTTATGACACTGCCATGAGACCTGCTTGATGAGATATTGAGACAAAGGTATTAATTAAACACTGAGAAATCATATGAGGTGATACGTCAATTCGGTGTCAACTTATTTCTCTTGGGTGCCTTGACCCGTTGCTAGATAGTAATCTTAGACTTTAGGCAAGCCCGCCTAATTCCAACGAGAAAGAGGCATAGAGGGTCACACACTAAGTGTATTCAAGTATCTCAAGTAGAATAAAGATTATTCCCATAAATGGTTTAATAATTAATCAAGGAATCCCAAATCGTTTTAATGATGGAGGAAGAAGGAAATGAAAAACAATATATATGTGTCGTGTATTAAAGATTACACACCGTGTAGTTTTTCATAGAAAACAATTACACTCTGTGTATTAATAATTACACGCCGTGTAGTTTTTATTATAGAAAGGAAATGAATAAATGAAAACAAGATATAGACGCTGTGTACATTGAATGTACACACCGTGTAGTTTTTAATGAAAAAAAGTACACGCCATGTATTTATTAATACATGTCGTGTAGTTTTTCCAGTCAGGATTTTGAGGATATAAAATTTGTTTAAATGATATTTATTATAATCAGTGTGGGTTCATGTTAAGGAATTAATTATTCGACATGGGGTTTTAAATAAGAGTCAATGAAATAAATAAAACACGTAACACATTTATTTATTGTCATAACTCTACAACCTTAAAACTGATTATAAATATCCTCACAACCCCAACTCTTTTTCGACACACAAGAAAATCATTGTGCACAATAACTCTGGAGAATTCTTTAAAGGCTGAAATAACATCTTCCTCCAAGAACGCTCTCAAGACCGAGAGAGATCCTCTTCCATAGGATCAAGACGATCTAAGGCGGACAATACAAGAAAAGGTTTATCCATGCTATCACCTAAAGTCTCCTTTGGCGATGTCCCGAGATACGAGGTACACGTGTGGATCACCGCTAGAGGAAGTCTGCACTTGGCTTCTGCGACATAAAGGCGAATCATATCGGAACAAGATCAAGAAAATCAACGAAGAAAGAACACCCAAAAGGTATTTCTTTTCAATTGATTAAATTAAATATAATCAACCTATAAAGATCGTACTTTGTGGTTCCAGGAAATTCATTTTCTTTGTCCATTTCTTTGATTCGATCTGTGGAGACTAGTGTATATCTTCGTATTGATCCAGGATTGATCATTGTTAATGACAAAAATCCAAGTGGTCACATCCACCCATGTGCTTCCACTGTGCCTGGACCTTCAAATGGTATCAGAGGGAGGTTACAATGTTTATTATAATTATTTAATTTTCATTGATAATTTACTCATTTATATTTGATTCAATTGGAAATAATTCTTTCTATAAATCTAAATAAATGAGATCTGTTCTTCCTCTTTTGTTTCTCGATTCATATCACAGAAACCACCTTTTAATTTTAATTTTGATTAAAATAATAACAAGGAACTCATCCGGAGGACCCTCTCTTTCTGTCTGTACAACACGGGATTACACGGTGTGTAATTAAAACTACACACCATGTACTTAGGTTCAACGAACCAGCACTGGTCCGCCAAACCACACCGTGTGAATTGATTATGCCTATGTTTTAATCATGCCGTGTTGACCAGAATTGAATGGAGCATGGAAACTGGAATACATGGCATGTATGTTGGAGCAACATGCCGTGTAATCTGATCTGGCCAAGGTGAAACCATGTACAAGGAGAAGTCGTGTTCTGCGTACTCGGGATTACCAAGCCAGTTACCGCATAACAAGGAAGTACACACCGTGTATGATTTATCTACATGCCATGTTCTCCAAAATTTCCAAAGTACATAGAACATGCCAAAGCCCCTAGCATGTACTTTGGTTAAAAGGTGAAAAGAAATACACACTGTGTAAATATAAAATACACGTTGTGTAAATATAAAATACACGCCATGTACTTTCCAGAAATTTCACCAGGTTTCCTCCAAAATTACAAAGACCTGTACAAGGAATACGAGTGAGTAGAATCTCAAGGAGATTCTGAAAGGAATTTATGATAATGAATTGATTAATTATAAGATCATATTTAATTGAATTCAAGTGCAAATTATCTTGAATAAATAGAACGATTAAAAGAATTTGAATTATAAATATGTGTAAATGTAGTTTCATGATTTGGATGATCATGAGCTATACCAAAGACCCTTTGTATGTGTGTATGGTTTCATTTAAATTTATTTAAATTTTTTGGCCTGCGAGCCTTCTTCCAATAAAATGTAGGGCCTGCGTGCCCATGGTTTCTTTAAATGTAAAACCATGTAATGGAGGATCTCCCAAGCTAGAGGAGATGGTTCAAAACCCAAATCTAAGGCGAAACCAACCCAAGAAGATATAAATATGGATAGGTGGGAGCTGCAAAACACGAACCATTAGTTCAAGGTGTTTTTCCCTAGGTCAGGGTTAGATTATCAAAACCACTAGATAAGAGAACCAATAGAAGCTCATGATCATACCATCTTATTTTATTTCTGTTTGATTGTAGGTTTTATTTATTATGTATGTGTTGTCACGATCACATAATTAATGAAATAAACAATCATGAAAAGATGGAATAAAATAAAAACCAGACTATTCATAAACATTATCGGAACCTAGTTAATCACTTAAGCAAGCATAAATTAATATTAAAAAGCATGTGATAATGCGAAACTATGCCTAAAAATTAAAATCCCTCAATACTATATTAAGTCAGACCACGCCTTTCGTTACTTGATTAAGGGAAAGACTCAATAAAACTACATGTTTTACCAACCCTTGTTGGGAAAATTACTTTTATAAAGGAAGCCCTTATTAAAGGTTTTGGGTTGACTTAACCATATTACATCAAGAGTAGTAGCCCTTGCTAGAATTTATGTAATATTGGAGGCAAGAGTTGAGGAAATCCAAGTCAGGATTTTAGGATTGGGGAGTTCAGTCAACAGATCAAGGAATTGTAAGCTCACTGTTGGTAAAGACCTCACTACTTAAATACTTTCTAATAGATTGAACAACCCTTATTGGGGTTATGTGAAGGGGAATATGGATCCTTTCCACCAGAATGTCAAAGAAACTGGACATTCCCAGTTCAATGGTGAGGGCTATTGGGACTTGATAAAATTGTGGGAGACTTAATAAAATTTATTATTTCTCATAAAATGTAATAAAAAAAGTACTAATTAATCTACTATTTTAAATTGTAGAATCAAGATGACAAACTCGTCAACCACATTTTCTCTGCGATCAATTCTGGACAAAGACAATATCCTCACCGATATTAACTTTCAGGAATGGTTTAGGCGCCATTGGGTTGTCCTACGCCATGAACGAAAGTATTACGTACTGGAGTCCTCACTTCCTGATCCTCCTACCCAAGGGGCAAGTGATGAAGATTTCCTAGACTATGATCAAAATTTGAGTGATGCACTTGAAGTTAAATTTTTGATGCTATCATCAATGTCAAGTGAGCTCATGAAGTCGCATGAGGACATGGATTCCTATATCATACTTGATCACCTCCGTGTTCTACAACAAGAGAGAGCAATACATGAAAGGTTTGAGATCTCCAAGGCTCTATTATAGATCATGCTTAGAGAGGGTGACCCAGCTGGGCCTCATGTAGTCAAGCTCATTGGAAACATTGAGTGCTTAGAGGTTCTAGGGTTTAAACTCCTTGAATAAATGGGTACCGATCTCATTCTTGCATCACTCCCCTAGATATTCTCAAACATTGTTGTGAACTTCAACATGAACAACATTGAGAAGTCTCTGTATGATATTCATATTGTTATTCTCCACGTGGACAATGACATGAAGCGTGAAAATACTTCTGTCCTCATGGTGAATAAAAGGAAAGGGAAGGAGAAGAGCTTTAAGCCCAAATTTTCTTCAAGACCTTCCAAGAAAAGGAAGATCAAAGGGGATGCAAGGGAAAAAGATGTTGTTTGTTTCGCATGTGGCAAGAAGGGCCACTGGAAGAAAAACTGCACCCATCCAAGGAAGCAAGGGGTAGCTTCAGGTGAGTTTGTTATCTAATGCAATCTATCTGTTTCTATGAATTGGTTATTAGATACTTCATGTGGTGCTCACATCTATATCCAAATATAGGAACCATGTAGATTCAGAAAGATTGACCGAGGTGAGGTGGATCTACGAGCATCCAATGAAGCCAGACTCGCTGCTGTAGCTGTCGGAGACTACCACCTCACATATCCTACTGGGATGATATTGGTGTTAAAGGGTATTTATTATGTGCATTATGTTACTAAAAACATTATTTGAGTATCCAGATTAGATACTGATGAATTCATGTTCATGTTTGGAAATTAATGTTGCTACTTTTATAAAGATAGAATTTGATTTGGTAGGGCACATTTATATAACGGCCATTATGTGTTATACTACACAAACCATGTAATGGAAATCGATGACAAAGTCAATTCACATGACTCATACCACACCCAGCTTTGGCATCACCAGATAGGTCATGTCAATGAGAAACATTTGAAAAAATTACATCAAGATGGGTATTTAGATTCTTTCGAACTAAAACCACTTGGTGTATGCCATGTGTGTCTATAAGGAAAAATGACTAAAGCCCCATTTACTGGGAAAGGTGAATGGGCTAAATAGCTTCTAGAATTAGTTCACATAGATGTGTGTAGACCATTTCTAGTTGCATCAATGGGTGGGTTCTTGTACTTCATAACTTTTAACGATTATTTTAGTAGATATGGATATATTTACTTAATGAGGTTTAAGTCAGATTATTTTGACCAGTTCAAAGAATACAAGAATGAAGTTGAGAACCAGGTTGGTAAGAATGTTAAGAAACTCCACTAAGATAGAGGAGGAGAATATATTAATCAGGACTTCATTGATTTCTTATGGGAGTTTGGGATTCTATCTCAACTCACTCCTCCTTATACACCTCAGTGGAATGGTGTAAGTGAAAGGAGGAACCACACGCTGTTGGACATGGTGAGATCAATGATGAGTCTTGCGAGTCTTCCATTATCATTTTGGGGATATGCATTATAAACAGAAGCACACATACTAAACCAAGTACCAACTAAATCGATAAATGGTATTCCATACGAGTTATGGAGTGGACACAAATACATGTCATCAAATTTACATGTGTAGGGTAGCGAAGCATTTGTTAAGGCCTCTTCAGGTAACAACCTTGCACCCCGAGGCACAAAGTGTATCGTTATAGGATATACCAAGGAAACAAGGGGATATTACCTATACAACCCCTCAGACAAAAAGGTTATAGTGGAAAGACACTCCATATTCCTTGAAAGGGAGAACATCTCCAAAAGAGATAGTGGGAGTGAGATAGACTTTGATTAAGTCAAGGCTCATGATACACAAGAGTTGGTAAAAGAATAGATTCCACAAAGCCCCATGGAAGAACAATCTTTTCCAGAGACACAAGAACTGCGTAGGAGAACGAGAGAGGTGAGAGAACCAGAACGATATGGTTTTCTTGTCACTGAGGATGGTGACCCATTATTAGTTGAAAATGATGATCCTCTTACCTACATAGAAGCAGTTTAAGGGACAGATGTTGCCAAGTGGCAAGAAGCCATGAATTCTGAAATGGATTCCATGTACCAAAACCAATTCTGGATTTTGGTAGATCCTCCAGTTGATGTAAATCCTATTGGTAATAAATGGGTATTCAAGACGAAAACGGACATAGAGGGGAAAGTCAGCACCTATAAGAAATGACTGGTTGCAAAAGGATTTAGACAGCGTCAAGGAATTGACTATGATGAAAATTTTTCACCGGTTGTGATGCTGAAATCCATCAGAATCCTATTGTCCATTACCTCTTACCATAACGTTGAAATTTGTAAAATGGATGTCAAAATAGCATTCCTTAATGGGAACCTCCATGAAGATGTCTACATGACACAACTTGAAGTGTTTGTGACTCCAAAGGAGGCCAACAAGGTATTCATGTTTCAGAAATCCATTTATGGATTAAATCAAGCATCAAGGTCATGAAACATTCATTTTGATGAAGCTGTAACAGAATATGGATTTGTTAAGAATGAATGTGAGCCTTGTGTCTACAAGTGGTTTAGTGGAAGTGCAGTCGTTTTCCAAATAGTATATGTTGATGACATATTACTAATTGGAAACGAAGTACCTGTCTTACAGTTTGTTAAGGCATGGTTGCATAAATGTTTCTCCATGAAAGAATTGGGAAAGGCAGCATATATTCTTGGGATCAAGATCCATCGTGGTAGATCCAAGAGAATTCTAGGCCTGAGTCAAAGTACATACATTTACAATATACTAAAGAGATTCAGTATGGAACAGTCTAAGAGGGGATTGTTTCTAATGTCACATGGAATTTATCTTTCCAATAAAATCTGTCCTCACACACATGAGGAAAAAAAGAGAATTTCAAGGATCCTTTACGCATCCAGGATTGGGTCAGTCATGAATGTTATGCTATGTATGAGGCTAGATGTTGCTTACGCATTAAGTGCGGTAGGCAGATATCAAGCTGATCCAGGAGACCGCCATTGGATGGCAGTCAACACTATCCTTAAGTATCTGAGGCGTACTAAGGATATGTTCTTGGTTTGTGGAGGAGATGAGGAACTAGTCATCAGAGGACATGTAGATGCTAGAATCTAGAATGATCAAGATGACATGAAGTCGCAGAATGGATATGTCTTCAGTTTAAATGGAGGTGCAGTGAGCTAGAAGAGCTCAAAGCAAAGTGTGGTGGCATATTCTACAGTGGAGTCTGAGTATATCGCAACTTCTGAGGTAGCTAAAGAAGCAGTATGGAAGCCAAGCTTCACCCATGAGATGGATGTATTACAGAGAAGTAAAGATCCTACCACACTCTATTGTGATAATACTGCAGTGGTGGCACTTGAAAAAGACCCAAGGTCACATCAGCAGACAAAGAACATACTTCGGAAGTATCATCTCTTGAGGGATTTTTCTCAGAGAAGTGAAGTTACAGTGAGTAGTATTTCTAGGAAAGACAACGTGGCTGACCACTTGACTAAAGCCTTGACTTAGCATAAACTTGATCATCATGTGAGGTCTAGCAGACTAAAAGTCGTAGGTAGTTGGATCTAGTCCAAGTGGGAGTTTGTAAGGGTTGGTGTCCTAATAACCAACTGTTTTGTACTTTTATTACATGAATGTTCACTTATTATATATTGTTCATTGTTCTGCATGACTATAATATAATAATGTCATAGAATATTTGTTGCATTGATAAGGTCATGAAAGATCCCCACTATGATGAGAAACTTGAAATTCTATAATAATATTCTTAAATAAAGTTCTACGGTTGGATGACATACTATGATTGGACACACAGTATACATACCGTCATGTGCGAGTACTCGTAAGAAGACGTGGCTCTCTCTCATGGAGTTCGCACTTGGTAATCTCCAAGATGGGAGATTATGAGAACGAAACCACCAGTAGCAATTCTGCATGTCTTGGTGTCATAAGACATTTCTATATACGAGCGTGTGTAATGGTACTTAGACTAGAATATTATCATAAACTCATGTCATGAATTGTGCACTTAGATTTACTGACGAAAACTGTCACACAGACAGTTGGCGAGAAGTAGGGTACGTTGGGTGTGTCACGAGTGACATGTTGTTAATGGATAAGTCGAGGAAGGATTTTTCCCTTCCATGTATGGAATTTGATATCTCATCACTTCAATTGAAATAGAACATTCGCATTAAATTCCATGGCCATGGTGTAAATGATGAGTTTATTTTAGGTAGTTAAAGAACGACAGATCAAGAATATAGGTTTATGACAATGCCATGAAGCATGCTTGATGATATATTGAGACAAAGGGATTAAATTACATAGTAAGCGTTCGTATTAGGTGATACGTCAATGTGGCGTCAACTTCTTTCTCTTGGGTACCTTGACCCGTTGCTAGACAGTAATCTTGGACGTTAGGAAAGCTCACCTAATGCCAACGAGAAAGAGGCCTAGAGGGTCACACACTAAGTGTATTCAAGTATATCAAGTAGAATAAAGATTATTCCCATATGTGGTTTAATAATTATTCAAGGAAGCCTAAATCATTTTAATGATGGAGGAATAAGGAAATGAAAAACAAAATATAAAAGTTGTGTATTAAAGATTACACGCCGTGTAGTTTTTCATGGAAAACAAGTACACGCCGTGTATTAATAATTACACACCCTGCAGTTTTCTTTATGGAAAGGAAATGAATAAATGAAAACAAGATATACATGCCATGTACATTTAATGTACACGCCATATAGTTTTCAATTAAAAACATTTACAGGCTGTGTATTTATTAATACACGCCGTGTAGTTTTTCCAGTCGGGATTTTGAGGATATAATATTGGTTTAACTGATATTTATTATAATAAGCATGGGCGCATATCAAGGAATTAATTATTCAACATGGGGTTTTAAATAAGAGTCAATGAAATAAATAAAATGCGTAACGTGTTTATTTATTGTCATAACTCTAAAACCTCAAACTTTATTATAAATATCCTCACAACCCCAACTCTTTTCCTAAAGACAAGAGAATCATTGTGCACAACAACTCTGAAGAATTCTTTCAAGGCCTGATGAACCTCTTCCTCTAAAAATTCTCTCAAGACCAAGAGATATCATCTTCCATCAGATCAAGACGATCTAATGTGGACAACACAAGAAAATTTTTCTCCATGTTAGCACCCAGAGACTCCTTTGGCGACATCCTGAGATACAAGGTACACGTGTGGATCACTACTAGAGGAAGTCTACACATGGATTCTGCAACGCAATGACTAATCACATAGAAATGTGATCAAGAACATAAATTAATAATGAACACCCAAAAGGTATTTCTTTTCAGTTGATTAAATTAATTATAATCAACCTATAATGATCCTACTTTGTGGTTCCAGGACTTTTTTTTCTTTGTCCATTTCTGTGATTCGATCCGTGGAGACTAGAATTTATTGTCGTATTGATCCCGGATTGATCATTGTTAATGATAAAAATCCAAATGGGCACATCCACCCACGTGCTTTCGCTACACCCGGAACCTTCATTAGAATCATGTAGCTAAGATGTATAGATATGCAGTTTAATGTCTTGTAGTGAGGAAAATTGGGGACTGTATAATTTAATGTCATATAATAAGGACAACGGTGAACCAATGTGAAGATATTGGTTTTAGGCTTGAACCCCAGGAGGTTGCCTACGTAGCTAGCCTAGAAGGCAAGGATCAAAGTTGGAATAGTTCAATTGAATAATGAATTGGTAATCGATTTGTACTTGAGGACAACGACCCAAAGATGGTGTTGGGACTTATGCATGATTAGTGGCCAAGAGAGGGTGTTATGATTGAAGCTTTCTCTAAGCTCACATGAGTCACACTCAGTGTGAGAAACAAGAGGTAACAACAACCCTAATGATGCATAGTTTAATGTCATGTAGGACGTATAAGGGATTGTTCCACAGTTTAAATGACATGTGTCACAGACATGGGGTGCTTGGCAGTTTAACGTCTTGCAGCTCGGTTGAATAGTTTAACGACATGTTGGACGATAGAGGGACCTTGCAGTTTAAAGTATTGTAATAAGGAATATAGGACTATGCAGTTTAGAGTCTTGCAGTAAGGACAATGGGACTATGCAGTTTAGAGTCTTGCAGTATGGACTGTGGGACAATGTAGTTTAGAGTCTTGCAGTAAGGACTATGGGACCATGCAGTTTAAAGACTTGTAGTAAGGACTAAAGGGACCATGCAGTTTAAAGTATTTCAGTAAGGACTAAAGTAGTTTAAGGTCATGTGCATGGACCAATGATGCAGGGTTTAGTGTCATGTAGCTAGGTAAAAAGGGATGTATTTGTGTTACACAAAATACTTCTTCAAGAATCTTGCATTGGTTGGAGTTGTAATTCTTTCTCTGTCTATTGAGATTATAGAATAAGCTCCATTAGAGTAGATCTTATGTATTGAGTATGGTCCTTCCCTCTTTGACTCAAGATTTGAAGGTTTCTTTCCTGGTATCATTGGAGTTCTGATGACCAATAGGAATTCTCCTTGAATGAATGAACAAAGATGAACTTTTTTTTGTTGAAAACCCATACTATTCGATTATGATATACTTTAAAGTGGTGTAGGGTGCACAATTCTTTTTTCATATAATCATTCCAATTCATCCAATCAACTTTGAGATTATTCATCTTTAGATGACTGATCAAAAATGGCTACTCCGAGCGAAGGTAATTGAACCTCAATGGGAAAGACTGATTCTATTCCATATACCAATGAATATGGAGTTGACCGCGTAGCAGTGTGGGTGGTGGTCTGATAAGCCCATAAAGCATGAAAAAGTTTATCAGGCCATGATTTTTTATCTTTATCCACCATCTTTTTCAGTATGTTTGAAAGAGTCTTATTGAAGGCTTCTATTTGGCCATTGGCTGTTGCATGATACTGAGACGAATGGTTGGATTTGATGTTGTATTCTTGACACAACTTCCTTACCTTAGATGAACAGAAGTTGGTGCCATTGTCCATTAATATGGTATTAGGGACACCAAATCTGGTAATGATGTTAGACTTTATGAAGTTAAAAATGCTTTTAGAACTAACTTATTTGAGAGTTATTGCCTCTGCCCATTTGGAATAGAAGTCAGTAGCATTAATAATATACTTAAACTGCTTGGATGTAGCTGAAGGGTAAGGTCCTACAACATCCATTCCCCATGTGGAAAATGGCCATGAGTATTTAGTTGTATGGAGAAACTCTAGGGTTTGATGAATGAAATTGGCATATTCATGGCAAGAATGACACTTCTTAGTGATATCAACACAATATTGTATCATTGAAGACCAGAAGTATCCATGCCTTTGAATTTGATTAGATAGTCTATGCCCAGACTGGTGGGAACCACAAACTCTTACATGTACTTCATTCATGACAGCCATTGTCTCTTCACCATCAATACATCTAAAGAAAATTACATCAAAACCACACTTGTAGAGATTTTTTTTGGTGATTTGGCCTATCATAAAGAGTAAAATTTACCACACATCACCGGACTTGTTCTTTCCCGGCTCTATCAGGTGGGAGTGTTCCATTTTGATGGTATTCCATGATAGGTGACATCCATCCTATAGTATGACCATATGTTTCAGAAATGGGACTGATTTCAATGATTTACTCTTTTCTAATTTGAATAAAAGGTGAAACTACACGATGGTGGGACATACTAATTATTTTTTCATCCCGGTTTGGATCTTCCAAGGCTATGGCTACATTAGCTAGTGCATCAGCTTGAGAATTTTGTGATCGCAGGACATAAGAAAATATCGGTTTCGAGGGAAATTCCGCCATTAACTCTCTAATGTAATCACACAAAGAGATTAACTCTTCTTTGATGATGGAATAATCCACATTGACTTGTTTTTTTACCAAATCTGAATCACCTTTTACATTTAAGTGATTCACCTATTCCTGAAGCGCCAATTCCAAGCCTGTGATGACAGCTTGATATTCTGATTCTTTATTTGTACCGCCTCCCAACAATAAGAAGGAATAGGGTAACACTTCCTTTTCTGGGGAAATAATCACAATTCCTAACCCAACTTTGTTGAATTTAAGATCTTCCAATTTCTTACCTATTGGACTTCTGGAAGCACCATCAAAGTACATTTCCCATGTTTTAGGATTATCTTGATTAGATAAGACTTCCTCACTAGGAAGTTCAATATTTAAAGATGTATCTTCTACCGATGGGTGTTCAACAATAAAATCGGCTAGAGCATGGTCCTTTATTGCCTTTTGAGACACATACTGGATATCAAACTACTACAAAATAACTGGCCACCTTGCCAGATGTCCTATAAGCATTGGATGACTAAGGATAAATTTGAGTGGGTTATTGCGTGATACCAATTGAACCTCATGATGTTACAGGTAGTGTCTCAATTTCTGAACTACAAAGATTAATGCTAGGAAACACTTTTCAATACATGAATATCAAGTTTCTGCCTCAATCATAGTCCGAATAAGATAGTAAAGGTTTTTTTCATTCCTAGCATCATTATTTTTGGCAAGGAAGGCACCCAATGATCACTCTAAAGCTGTTACATAGAGAATAAGTGGTCTTCCTTCAACTGGTGGCACCAATAAATGGTGGAATCAAGAGATATCTCTTGATAATATCGAATGCTTCTTGAAATTATTCAGTCCACTGGTAGGTGACTACCTTCTTCATTAATTTGGTGAAGGGTAAACACTTTCCTGCCAAATTAACAATGAAACGCCGAATATAGGCCAAGTATCCTTAAAGTCCGCTTAATTATTTCAAATTTTGAGGTGGTGAAATACCAAGGATTGATTTTTCTTTCTCAGGATCAACTTATATACCATGATGGCATACAACAAAGCCGAGAAATTTTCTTCAGGTTACCCCAAAAGCACATTTCAAGGGGTTCATATTCAAATTGTGTTGTCGAAGTTTGTTGAATATGATTTCAAGATCGATCAAGTGACCAGAATGTTGTATGAATTTAACCACCAAATCATCCACAAAACATTCAGAAACTTTCTCTAAAAAGGGTTTGAAGATATGGGGCATGGCACGATGATACGTTGCACCTGAATTCTTCAAGCCAAAGGGTATTACCCGATAAAAAAACACACCTTGAGGGGCTCTGAAAGATGTAGACTCCCCATCCTCTAGGGACATTTTTATTTGATTGTACCTTGAATAACCATCCATGAAGTAAATAGCATCATATCCAGCTGTTGGATCAATTTAGAGTTCTGTGATCGGAAATGGAAAATAATCCTTGGGAAAATGCCGATTAAGATCTCTGATGTTAATGAAAACTCTAATTTCTCCATTATTCTTTTTCACAAGGAAAATATTAGCCAACCATTTGGGATATTGAACTTCTATAATGAAGTTATCCTTGATAAGATTATCAACTTCAGATTTAATTTTGGAGTTATAAGTTGGGAGTGTTCTTCTTACGGCTTTCTTGAATCCTCGATATTGTTCTAGGAAACCCAAATGATGAGTGGAAACATTGGGATCAAGACCTGGAATTTCTGTATAATTCCAAGCAAAAACATCTCTATTTTTCTTTAAAAATGAACTATGCATTTATTGCTCTTCAAGAGTCATGGCTGCACTAATCAAAGTGGGGTTTGGATCTTCTTTTGTACCCAGATTTATTTCTCTGAGTTCATCCACAGTGGTATAGATGCCTTCTTCAAATGCTGGTGGGGCATCCCTGAGATCTTCCTCCTCTTATTCAATATGTGTTACTTTTTTTGTTTCCACTTGCATAAAAGATGTTGAAGAAAACTTTTCATGATCAGGGGGAAGCTAAAATTTGAACATCTTGAAGAAGAGACTACCATTTTTTACTCTATTGATGATGAAGGGTTATCATCGTTCTCCTCTGACATTGCTACAACTTCTTTTGGCCTGGTTGATGAAGTATTGAATTGTTGGATTTTAGCGGATGAAATAAAGACATCTCCATTTAAACTTTCATCATTTCTTGGCGAATGAACAATTTCTCCCATACTGTTTGGCTCAATTTCCATAATTGACATTATGGAAGTTTCCACAAGAGTGTTTGGATTTGGGTCTATCCTGCCAATTTGACTGACAGACAACACTTAATCTATACTGACATGTATGAATGGGTTTACTAGAATCTTTTCCAAACCATTTGGAGCATTAATTTTGGTAACCTCTTTTGTCATGGATTTATCCTTTCCCTCCATGTGATAGAATTCTACCTTAATGTATTGAGATTCACATGTTTTGAATAGGTATTTATCACCATACAATGTCCCAATTTGACCATTGAAACAATATTTGAGACAATATTTGGGGACTGCATTGGTCAATTCATTGAATGGGACTATTCGGACCCTATACAATGGGGACCTGAGGTTCAGATCAGAGCTGGTATTGAAGTGTTGGAGCCACTGATGAGGGGCATGTTTCTGAAACTCGATGATGCAAACAACTGGATTTCATTCGAATTCGAGAAAATCACAATCTTCTGCTTCTTCTATGGAGGTCGTGGCTATTTGGAAAGAATGTTTGTCTCAAAGTAAGAGAATGGATCATGTAATATCATTATACAATATGGCCCATGGCTCCAAGCCAAAACGACTAGATTTTCTTTCATCCTTGAGTCAGAAAAACAAAAGGACTGCGAACGTCTCACGTTGGCCAACACAAGATAGGTGGAAACTAAACATGGAAAAATCATCATGATGGGACCACCAGAATTCCCTAAAGAGAGCTCAACAAATCAGAGGGAAAACTTCTTTTATCCTTCCCCCTGAAGGACACCGTAACATCTTTTTTAGAGCCTATGAATTCACCAAAAGATCTTCTAGAGAAAAGCCTGAGAACAAAGAAGATGCACACTAAACCACCATATCCCAACCCAGATCCAGAAATGACCATGGCAGACATCCTTACATAGGATAAATATGGAAAGACAGGATCCTCAACACCAGGCCCAATCACCCGTCGAACTTGGAAAAGGGTGCAAAAAGACGAAAGAGACACTAAACTGGAAGACACTAAACCAGAGGGACTGAAAAGAAGAATAGAAACAAGCCTATTAGCTGGGGAATCCCCTAAAATATGGAAATTAAAGGGTGTAAAAACAAGTTCAGAGGACTCAAAGGTGGAGGCGGGTAAGACCCAACCCCTCCTAGATCAATGGTCGTCTTATGCTGGAACTGTCTTGGGCATAGCAACCCATGAACAGTCCTCATGCTCTAGCGCAATTACACCCAAAGTTTCCCCAATATGGTTTTATTGTCCGAAATCATACCAGAAAACAAGGACACCACAAGCATTGCACTGAAATGTGGCTCCTAAGGATGCCTCCTGGTATCCCGACAAGTCCACTATGGGGGAATATGTCTCCTCTAGAAGGATTCTATCAACGTCAAAATCTTGTCCTTCTCCCCGCACCATGTGGCTACAGCCATTCATGTGGACCACACCCCGCCATATACTTTTGTGGGATTCTATAGTTGGGTGTCCCAAAGTGAGAAGTGGAAATCATGGGAGATCCTCGTCATGTTGTGTCATGATCTTTCGAGCCCTATTCTCTTTGGAGGGGACTTCAATGAGACTATGTTTCATAAGTAAAAAGGAGGCGGAACCGTCCGAACATCTTTGTCGATGTCAACTTATAAGGATGCGGTCTCTAGGGATGACCTGGTTGATCTGGGTTATGTGGGAAATCCTTTCACATGGTTCTGGGGTAAGACAGATGGCACCCGCATCGCCGAATGACTTGAAATATTCCTGGGATCAACAGATTGGAAAAATCTATTCATTATGTTCTACATCATCCACCTGATGCTCACCTGATCAGACCACTGCCCAATTGTCATTGACTACAGTCAAGGTGAATAGAACAGGCACTCCAGCAGACCCTTCAGATTTTAAAGCTTCTGGGAAAAAGAATAGGAATGAAAAGATGTTATCCGATCAAGCTGGAAGAGTAATCACACAGACGTGGGACTCAATCTCAAATAGGTCGCATCATATCTAAGGTCTTGTAGCTACATGAAATTCCATCATCCCGACAGGCGCTATGATTTACTTGAAAGGAAACTACATTACCTACTCAGGCAACCCCCATCTAACTGAAATCTCTCTTTTATCAGTGCCACTCAAAAAGGTTTGGATGCGGCCCTAAGCATCAAGGAAATCTTATGGGCTATCCGAGCATGGGGAACACACATTACCAAAGGGGACGCCAATACACACTATTTTCACCAGAAAGCATCAGCCATGATCCAAAGGAATTCTATCACTTGCATCTCTCAACCAGATGGTAGTAAAGTCTCTAACACTAATGGAATCCACAATGCTTTGACCGGTTATTTCCAAAATCTATTCTCTATAGGAACTCTTCTCATTTATGATGAAGTGTAGGATTGAAGTAAACTTGTGATCACCGATGAGATCAATCAGCAACTCACCAAAGATGTGATGGATGAGGAGGTTCATCTGGCTCTCAAACATATCCACCCCACTAGGGCCCTAATCCCAGACGGTTTCCACACCCTCTTCTTCAAACAATACTGGCACATTATCGGTCTTGACATCTGTAATTTGAGGAGGAATATTTGGGTTGGGAAAACAAGTATTTCCACCATCAATGAAACTATCCTCATCCTAATTACTAAAATAAAGAAACCTCTGGTAGTTCCTAACTTCTGACCCATCAACCTATGCAATGTCTCTTAAAAAAATTTCTCAAAGATATTAGTTAATCAGATGCGTCCTTGGTTACCTGACATCATTTTAGAAAACCAGAATGCTTTCGTGGCCAAGAGACTGATCACTGATAATGCAATTATGGCCCATGAAGTGTTCCACTCCATGAAAACTCATTCCACCACAAAAAGAGGAACTATGGATTGGAAACTAGATATGACCAAGGCTTATGATAAAGTGGAATGGCACTTCCTCAGAGTCGTAATGCTGAAAATTGGCTTCTATTATAAATAGATTGATATGGTCATGAAATGTGTCTCGACCATCTCTTTCCGAATCAAGGTCAATGGGGGGATCACCCGAGGATTCTCCCCATCTCGAGGCCTTTGACAGGGAGATCCTCTCTCCCCCTTTCTCTTTATCTTGGTGGATGATGTTTTTTATAACCTTATTTCCAGGGCTGAATCCTCAAACTCCTTACATGGGGTAAAGGTATTCCGTGTTTGTCCACCAGTTTCACATCTTTTATTCACCAACGGATGCCTCCTTTTCTCCAGAGCAACCACTAATGAATGCCGGGTAATCATCCATGCGATCTAACAACACGAGATGGCGTTCGATAAGTAAATCAATATCAGAAAGTCTTAAATCTATTTTAGCACAGGGGTACCTCCTTCCAGGAAAGAAGAACTCTGCTATTATGCAGGCATCCAATTGGTCGAGAAACACCAGAAATACCTCGGGCTCCCCACGGTTATCGGCTACTCTAAAAAAGAAATCTTTGCATCCTTGATGGATAGGATTGAGAAGAAAATACATGGCTTGACCCCCAAAAAAATTTCCAATGCCAGAAAAAAGATCCTCGTTAAATCTGTCATCCAGTCTGTCCCCAGCTATTTTATGTCCCTGTTTAAGCTTCCATTGACTTTTGTCATCCTAATCCACGCACGCACAACCAACTTCTGGTAAGGGAAGAATGATGGAAGGAACCGAACCCACTGGATTTCCTGGGAGAAACTATGCAAACCCAAGTCTAAGGGAGCTATGGAATTCCATAATCTCTTTCACTTCAATGATGCTCTATTGGATAAACAAGGTTGGAACCTGATTAACCGTCCTTCATCTCTCTGTGCACGCGTTCATCGTGCTAAGTACTTTCCCCATAAGGACATCCATGTCTCCTCTCTTGGCCCCCGTCCAAGATTCCTCTAGAGAAGCATTTGAGGGGCCCTTAGCCTTCTGAAAAAGGGTTGGGCTGGAGGATCGGGAATGGAAAACTATTAACATTTGGACTGACCCCTGGATGATTAATGAGGAAGGTGTACGGGCCTCATCCCCTGCCCAACCAGGGTTTGAAGATGCCACTGTCAGGTGCCTCTTTTTCGATCAGGGTCCTAGATGGTGTCTGGAGAAGATTCATGCATGGTTCAATGATAGAGACAAAAGAATTATCCTGAGTACCCCTCGGGTCCCAGACGAAGGACCCAACCATCTCTTCTGGATCAATGACCTGTCAGGAACCTACACAGTGAAGTCCGAATATCGGCTCACCATTGGAAACCACTCAGTTGATTGGGATGGGGGACCCTCGATGTCAATTTGGAAACTCAATGTTCCCCCAAAAATCCACCACTTATGGTGGCAAGTGTGCATGGGAACCCTTACTTCCATGAGCCTTCTCACCTTCCAGCACATGTCCAGTGACGATTCTTGCCCTTTCTACCCAAACGTCCCAGAATCTCCCCCACATTCCATACAGTGCCTAGGGGCTAAAGAAATTTACCACAAATGGGGCTCCACTGTAGCCACTTCACCAGCCATGGTCTTTGACCTCCCATTCTTTCTGATGCAATGGTGCTCCTCCTTCTCAACGACTAAAGTAGGCTCACTTTTCCCCTTGGCCTGGATCATCTGGGTTCGTCGCAATAAGGTAGTTTTCAACCATGTGCACAAAACCCTAGAATTCTAGATTGAACGGGCCTTTTTGTGGATTGAGGGATGGAAGCACCACAACGGAAAAAATAATCCCTTTGGAACTCCTTCTTGTCACTCTCACTAGTGTCCGCCATGTGAGGGGATTCTTAAGATTAATGTGGATGTGTCTATCCCCATGTATGGGCCTGTCTCCCTCGGCATCCTATCCCAGAATCATCAGGGGAAAATCATTGTGGCCAAACATGAATCAAACTTCACTCTTTGGGAACCTATGGTGGCTGAGGAAACTACCATCCTTGCAGGTATGATGCTCAACAAGGATCGCAGATGAAATAAAATCATCCTTGAATCAGACTGTCTCACCATTATCATTACTATCAATTCCAACGACTACGACCTTCAGTCTTTTGGATCCCTCATCAAGAGAATCCTTTCAATCTATCAAGGCTTCTCAATCTATACCTTCTTCTTTACTAAAAGGGAAGGTAACAATGCTGCCCATCAGTTGGCGGCCTCAGGCCCCTTTGATGGTAACCAGCTCTGGCCAGACCATTTCCCTTTATGGCATTGTGATTGTACATTTTCTGATCTCTAACATTAATGAATCTGTCTTTTCCAACAAAAATGTAGCCAAGGTCTTCCAAGAAAAATGTTGATGGTTGTGCCATGATGAACAACAATGAAATATGAATTAGACACAAGGTCTCCAAATTGAGTTCTGAGTGTAATCTCTCCCAGAGGTTCTTGTTCATTTTTATCATATCCTTGCAACATCAAAGTAGAAGGAGCTAAATCAGATTTGTGAGGCCCAATCGACAAAGTGTACAAATTGGGATGAGGTTGACTCCTGAACCATTATCAATAAAAGCTCGTCGGATGTCTATATAATTGAGATTTCCAGATAAATACAAAGGTATAATATGTCCATTTACAACATAATCTTCATCGTCATCTATAAATGATATCAATGCCTGGAATTCTACAAGATCATTCTTTATATGGTAAACCTCAGCCGCAAAAATATCAGTTTTGAATTCCTAAGGACTTGAAAAAGCCTCAATAAGTGCATCCCAAAGATCTTTTAATAGATTCAAGGCATCCATAATTGATAACATGGCTGGTACTTGGTCCAAATGTTTCAAGACATCATAATTTTGGTCCAAAGGTCTGCGTTTCCCAATAGGAAACTGTGGTTTTTCAGGTTCCTTAGAAGTTGATTCTTTAGAAGTAGATGCATCCCGTTTCGGGGTAGGAGTTGGAAATACTCCTGGCTTCATCAGATTATACCGAATAGGTCTGTTTATTTTCTAAGAGGAAGAAGGTGTAACCTCTAACCGATCCTCCGAAATATCTGTGCCAAGACTGAATCTGCCATGTGTGGAAGAACGTTCCTATTCCTGTTGAGCCCGCTGAAGGGCTTTACCATGAGTTTCTGCGGTATATATAGTTCTAGTAGGGGTAGGATTGAAATAGTGTCTTCTGGAATATCAACGTCTTCCCCTATATCCTAGAACTGTGTCTCTTCCTCTAATTCCTCATTTTGATATAGGGAACTCAAGCTCATCAAGATGGAAACTGTGGCTGACATACAGATCCGTTAAGTGAATCATGTTGACAGAACCAAAGATCAACTCTTCATCTGATGAAGATTCTGCATGATTAACCAATTCAGGCCATACCATTTGGTGGGGTGGTGCCCGTTCTTTTGAAGGAGATAGCATATAATCTTCCAGAGTCAAAGATAATTTAGGCTTTGACACGAACTTGTCTTCTTCTGACTGTTCTTCTTTCTTCAAATTATGCAGCCTCTTTGAAGATTTTCCTTCTGATGAAGGGTTTTTTTTTGTGGAATTCATAGTAGAGGACACAATTGGTTGATTCAATTGTATTCATAAAATGGCATGAGTTCGGTTGATCGTTTTCCTGACCATCCAATCATCATATTTCTGCATATTTTTACTTTTGGCTTCATGCCACTTTCCTTCTTCCTCTGGATTAGTAGCAGTAACACATGCTACATGGGCTAAAGAACCTTTCAACTTTACCCATCCAGAGTCCACCATCTTTTACAGTAGGTCTTTGAAGACAAAACACTCTTGAATGGGATGCACCAACATATGATGAAATGGAAAATAATTGGTTAGATCTTCATCTCCTTCCTTGTTCGGCCTTTTGGGCCTTGGCAACTGAACCAGATTTTTTTCTAGAGCCGAGATGAAGTATCCATGAACTTGTTCATTTAGGAAAGAATAAGCTTTGTTCTTAAAATCTTCAACCTATTTCTAACTTTGATATCTTTGATCATCTTGATGAGGCGGCCTTTGTTGTTGATGCTCAAGAGGTGGAGCCCTTTGATATGATGAAGGTTTAGAAGTGGAAGCAGGTACAGGTGCTTGTTTAAGCATAACTGTAGTAGTCACTTCTTTCCCCATTATCCTTCCTGGAACTAATTGAATTACATGAGTTTTAGCCTTAGTCTTTGTAAGAGAGTCTTAAATCTATTGAGTGATTGAATTAAGGTCTCTAAACCCTCCTGTATATTTCACAGAGATCAATGGTGTGCATAATTCCTCACACAAATTTTACACAGAAATTGACAACAATTATTCTTGAGGGAGTGCTAAACTTAAAGAATATGTTAATCCCTTCCATCGAGCAATGAAATCTAAAACTCTTTCATTTTCCCTTTGCTTACAATTTGTAAGATAAAAAACTGTCATATTTGGTAACGTTGAGCTAAATTGAAGAATAAATCTTTGATGGAGATCTTCCCACCTAGTAATTGACTGAGATTGCAAACTTGTATACCAGACAAAAGCAGGTCCTTGTAATGACGGCACAAAACACCTGATATTAACTACTTCTTTTTGTTGAGGAGTTCCCATCATAGGATCACAACAAGAAACATAATGTGTTAAGTGTTGTTATGGATCTCCCGAAACATTAAAAATTTGGAATGTGGTATTCTCAAAATTTGATGGGGGAGGAATTGCATCAACCCATTTAGGGTAAGCTTTCTTTTCTGGTTGAACATGTGCATGTTTTTCTTCCATAGCTTCCAACCGAGCTGTTAATGACTCAATGATAGATATTAATTTTTGAGAAACATTTGGTTGAGATTGGACCTGAGTAGTTGCAACAACTGGAGTTTTGGATGGGTGTGGTGATCAGTACTGTTATTGATGGTAGTATTGTCGGTTGTTGTCGTGTACGACCCATAGGATCAGACCTGTGAGGGTGTACTTGTAAAGGGATATATTCGTGATCCATCCTAGTAGCTACAAAAAATTACCTTGATTGATTTACTCCAGCATGCTTAGGAGGAAGACTACCTTGAAGTAGTTCTACATTTAACCTCCTTAACTCCTTCATTTCTTCTTCCTACTGTGCAAACCTTTTCTCTAATGAGAGTGATTGGCCTTCTCTAGAGGTAGGGTGGGATGTAACCGGAATTTTACCCTTTTCCTTGGCATGTGCCATTATGGAGTATGGAATGGCATTACCTGAATGAATATCTTGCCTCTGGACAGCTCTTTGGCTTCTGGTATGCACACCTTCTTCATTTATTTCTATGTGTAAAGCCTCTTGAATATGAACTTCTTCATCTGAGTCCCCTAAGTGAACCTCATGTTATGGGGGATCAGTGACAACTACATTGATGACATTTATTGTAGAATAACACATTGCATCCCTTCTATTGGCATTTCTGCGATATTGTCTTCTTCCATGTCCTTTATGAGACATTGCCTTTTGTTTAATTGATCCCTCAGTAACATCTTGATGAACTGTAATTTGGAGGGAATATCCTGATAATTCGGCCCTTCTTTCCTTCTACGGCTTCTTCCCTAATCGAGATAAGACTTACTTTCACCCAGGAAGAGATTGAGAATTTGAAAAAGTCCCCAGTCCAGTGTACTGGGGTTGTTCCTGCTGTTCTTGCTCAGCTCCTCGAATCCTATCTGTTGATCCTGAGGGTTGGATTAAAAGAGTCCTTAGTCTAGCAAGCTAAGGTGGCTCTTGAGCTACTACATCTGAGACTTTCTTAAAATCTCTCCTGATTTTTCAAACTTTAGTTTGGAAATTAGCTGGATTCATCATCCGATATCCACTCAAATCACCTGGCTCAGATGACTGTTGGATTATTTCTAACAATTCTATTACTTGATGATGTGAATGCTCTAAATGAGAAGACTATTCAATATTCTCATTTTCTTTATTCAAGAGTAATTCAACAACTTTTTCTTTATATGCTTGACTTTGGGAAGAACTAGTTGAGGCTTGTTCTTGGGACAACTTTTGATTATGCACAAAACCAGCTAGATGTGGCCAGCCATGGGAAATAACATTGCATGAGACCACATTTGGCAGTATTTGTTGACTGGAGAGTACAGTGAAATGTAGTGCTCCATGAACATCCAATCCGCTGATAGGAATAACAGATGGGACATTGGTAATTAACTAGTGCAATCTTTTTAACGCACCAAGGCATGAACGCTGAAGGCCTCTCTGCCACATTTCAACATTTGAATGTCGGGAAACTGAGAGAGATGCCAAACCAATTTGGCATTGTAACCCTTCTATTATCTTGAAAATATTTTCATATTCATCATAAGATAATATTTTCTCTTTTAAGTGAAAATGAGTTTTCCACATGTTGAGACGAACATCATGAATACAATCTTTAGTCAAAATTTTTGGAATATCATATTGAGAGTCATCCAAAGGCCAAAACATGACTAGTAATTCACCTTTCTCCAGTTTTTTTCTCATATTCAGCACTTCCTCCTTATCATTCGATGATGATTCTTATACCTAATTAGACCAAATATGGTGCTTCTTTGTTGCTTTATTAGATTCAACAATATTGGTAGAGAATTCATTTATCAAATTAGAAGATGAATAACCCATGGGTGGTTCAGATAATGACCTACACCCTGGGCTATCTTCTGATTGAGAAATTATTTCACCCACTAGCAGTAAAGAATCATACATGACTGGATATTCATTTGAAAGTGCCTCAAGATAAGAGGGCTTTCTCATTACTGCATTGTCCATTGAATAATTTTCTATGCAATGAGAATTACTACTGCAGAGAGGACTTTCGCAGCTAAATTCATCATCATGGGGAGGACCACCACGGTGGGTTACAACAAAAGATTAAACCTCTTGCTCCTTGGACTTTTGGCCATAAAGAGGGTTATTGTGGCTCTCATCTGAAGATGATACTTTGAGATCGACCGGACTGTCATGAAGCAATACTTCATGAGGAAATTTCTAATGAAGAACTTCAGAATTGTTGTTGTTACGTCTGGAATCTGGAAATGAGATAGTAGAATCTTGAGTTGAAATAGACAATTGTCTGAGTGCATCAAGAACTCCATCATTGAGCAAGGCCTTATTGCAAATTGGATCTTGATTTATCGACTGTGCTAGATGCGTCTTTTTCTTAGACACCTTATTACTCACATTGGAAACCACATGTTGATGGAAATGGTTATTATGGGCAGATGTATGTGCCTTCTACGGAGAAATAGTCAGGTTAGGGTGATTATCTCCATTCAAATAGGGTTTATGTGCCAGACTTGATTGTCCGTACGATATGAGGGAGTATGCCCCACAACCCTCCTGAACTGGAATATAGGTGTGTATCTGCTCCAGATTGATTTGTTGATGAGTCACTCCACTGATAGGGATAGATTTATGATTCTTTCCCTGTAATGTTGCTGATGTTTTTATAATATTCTGACAGGTATTCAGAATATGGGCAGAGATTTTCTTCTGCTCTTTCACCATTGTCAGAATATGTTTCATGACTTCAGCTGCCGGAATGAGAATATACGTACATTCTGTGTCTGGAGTAGGTGTATGTGCCTGCTCATGTACTCCTTTTCTTGTCAATGAATTCTGACAGTACTCATATGTTGGGGCATAAAATTTTGTCTGCCTCCTGCTTGTCATTGGAGCTTCCCAATTGACATCTCCGGGTGCTACCAAATGAGACAGTTGGTTAGCCTGATGAATTGTAGGTGTATGTTCTTGTTGATTGTTCTCCACCACATTTAATTGGTGAGTTTATTTGGTTTTAGTCAGACGATCCTGCTGACTAGCTAATGAATTATAAACAGATGTATGTGCCTACCTATAATACTCCGCTGGAATTTCCTAGTGGAATTGATGTGTCACTACCAGACAAGTCTGTTGGGCAGTGAAATCAGGACAGACGGGTGTATATGCCCTCTCATTGTTTGAAATCAAGTTAAATTGATGGATTTCTCTCGAGGGAGAAGTAGTAATAACCTGCTCCATATTGTCCGAATTTTGCCTATGGCGGTTCGTATTGCGTGCTCAGGTATGAGGAACCTGAGCTGAACCCCTAAAAGAGATACCCTCATCATGTTGAGGGTGCACTACCACACGAGTATGGCAGTGATTGCTGATGGGAGCCCTCAAAAAGGACTCTTGTCTTCATGAATTGAGGGCTTGGGTGACAGCTTTATTTACCTCCCCATAATATGGGAGAGACTGGTTGTTGCGTTCTAGGGATAACGACCCGAAACGGTTGGAAACGGTGGTTGTCACCGCCTACTTTTTGACCACTGGTCATCACTGTCCAGACAACCAGGGTGAATTATTAACTTTGAGGGCTTGTCGAGTGGCCTCCAGAGCTGGGATGTTACCATGTTGACAGTATTCCCTCACCAATGCATTTGAGACCCAGCATTGAAGACGCTTAGTAGGTGATGTCGTCCTCAGAGCAGACGAGGATGTAGCAGGAGTAGCAGCCGATGGATTCACAGGTGTGAACTTTAAAGAAGCCATTTCTGTATTGTAGAGAGATCTTGGAAAATATTTCCTATTTGATATAACAGAAATAATCAAGATAAACTTTTCTAGACTACATCTTTTGGATGAACACATATGTGATTGATTGCTTTGTTGGCCCTCACATTGAGTTAAATAGGGGCCTAACAAATAAGTAAAACATCATTTAACTTGGTTAAGGATTCACGTCGAGTTTACCATTTTTTTGTTTCTATTAGAAATGGGAAGGACCTTGTTCGTTTAAAGTTCAATCTTTCCAATCAGTTTCTAACGGGTTTATTCGTAGAACCGGAAACATCCAATGATTCTATATCCATTTGGACCTACATTCCAAAGGTCGATACCCATTAGTTGTGACCGACGAGGCTTAAGAATTTTCATTGGTCAAGAGGATGGGAGGTCAGACTCATCACACCTTTTTGGGGGAATTCTTGTCTACTCCGTGACTCTCTTATAGATTTATGTTATGTTCATGAATCTTTATTAATTTACCAAGCATGGAAATGAGTTTTTCCTTTAGATTTTGAAATAAATGATATATATATATATGGTATTTAGAGAATCTTTTATATGTATTTGAGGTTCTTCATCAATATAGAATTATCTATTTGAATTAGAGATTCTTAGTCAATGGTATCCTTCAATACATTATATAGAAATATCTTGGTCACTATGATGACCATACTTCTTTTGAAGCCACTCAGTGGGGCACTTAAAGTTTATTGTCATTCAGAAAGACATGGATTATTTTAGAGTTGGGATCATTCCCGCAGATGGGATACCTATGTATCATTGCTAAAGAAGGAATCATAACCCACATAGTTAGATAGGAAGGATATAGATTAACATCAAATGGTATGGAAAATACTTAATTAAAGATGGTCTTGAACCTTATAAAGGCTTCCTACATACTCTACTTTTAAGGGAGAGATCAAAGTCCACGTAGTTAGAGTGAAGAAGTATGAGGTTTATGCATGATTAATGACCCAAATAGAGATGTCGTAATTACTTTTACACTCTCAGGCCATGTGAGTCATGCTCGGTGTGAGAAACAAGAGGTATCAATAAATCTGAAGATTGTGCCATGAAATATTTAGTCATAAGAAATTATGTGGGGCTTACATATGTATGACGACCTGAGTAGATGAGGATCATGAATTAGTTTAGGAAAGAAGCCCATGAGTAGGGTCCATAAAGGTATTTGTGCTTTATGGAGATTTGGAATTTTAGCTCGGGAATTACTCCTGAGAAGGAGGCCCAATTAAAGGGAACTTATAAACTGGGGCCTATCCTGAGAAGGAGGCCCAAAGTTAAAGGAAATTATGATTGTGACCTACCCTTGAGATGGAGGCCAAGTTTAAGGAGACTTGTAACCTAGGGATTAATCTTAATAAGGAGGCCCAAAGTTAAAGGAAATTGTGATTTGGACTTACTACTGCGAAGGAGGCCCAAAGTTAATGGAAATTATGATTTGGAACTTACTCCTGAGAAAGTGGCCCAAAGTTAAAGAAAATTATGAGTGGGACTTAATCCTGATAAGGAGGCCCAGTTTAAGGAGACTTGTAACCTGGGGCATAATCCTGAGAAGGAGGCCCAAAATTAAAGGAAATTATGATTGGAACTTACTCCTGATAAGGAGGCCGAAAGTTAAAGGAAATTATGATTTGGGAGTTACTCTTGATAAAGAGGCCCAAATGAATTCCTCTCATATAAGGAAGCCAACAAAGGAACCATGCCATAAATGGCTTTGAAGAAGGTTTTGAAGGACATGTCTTATAGAGGAGAGGTGAATTTAAAGAAAGGAGGTGACCAGGAAGGTGGGAGACAAGTATTTTTCTGGTTTGCAAGTCCTGGTAATGAATATATACTTACGCCTCATGATTCACCTTGGGCGATGAAGAATGCATAGGGTAATACTCTGGAGACTTTGAAATCAAGCCCTTAGTATCATCCCTAGAGGCTTCCAGAAGTGTGGCGTGCAAGTTCCCTTGAGAGGGAAAAGCGGCGCACAAGTGTCTTCACTTCCCTTAAGGGATGAACACTTAGGCACACAAGTATTGATGAGTTCTAATACATAGGTGTTATTCATCCCCCTTAGAGATTCCATTCTAGGTAAAGAATTACTTTAGAAGTGTTTGGAAGACGTCAAACAAAGACTTGGGCGACCAGAGCTTGAATCTGAGTTTTGGAAAATTTGTCTTCAAAATAGGGGGCCCACAGGGGCTATTTATAGGCCACTGACCACCTTGGGTGAAAAAATAATAGGGCGCACAAGTGACTTGCATGACCCATATGTGGCGCACAAGTGACTTGAGCAGCCGGAAGGAAACTTACGCAACCCATTCTTAAAGGTTCCTTGTTCATGGCTTTGTCAAATTTTGATTTCCTTCAAAGGATGTCTCTCTTTGTGCTTAAGGTATTCCCCATTTCCATTCGTTAGACTCTGTGATGGAAAGGTTTATCAATATACCCACAATACAATTTGGAATAATGGTAGATATTTATGTTGGGTTACTTAAACCTAGTTAAATGGTCTAATTGAATCCTTCACTTTATGGTTAGTTAGAATAATAAAATGACATGGATAAGTATGGTTCCAAATTCTATAAATTAAGTAATTGAGATGAAATTGTTGGCTAGAAATTAAATGAATGTTAATGAGGCAATAAATGATATGTTGGATGAATTATTAAATGATATAGATGAGAGTAAATGAAGCAATAAATAGAAACTTCCCTATCATTAATGGTATTTATTTACTATAATTATTGTTGATATCACTATGTTTCTACTTTATTTTCCACAATACTACCTGAATATTGAATATTTCTTATGCATGTTTATAATGATTGTATTGAATGATATTTATATGATTTTCTGTTAGGATCATGGGACTTAGTGCTACTATTAATAAGATGTGATGGGATAGAGGCCACTTCTACATGGGAAGAAGATGTAGTAATGGTGGAGGGGTAATGTGGTGGCTATTTGGGGTGCATGATATGAGTTTGAGGTGCTAGAAAGGTGTATTATGCATTTGATTATTATCTCTTACATCATGATAATTGATGGGTTTTTTTTTATCATTGTTGGTTTGAGCTGGAAGGAAATTATGTTGATAGGTAAGAGAAATGGAATTATATTCATGGGGGGGGGATTACTTAATATATATTACGATGTTATTTATCTTGGTTTTTGATGGTTATGTTATGATGGAGAAAAGATGGTTATAGTGAAGGTGGAATAAATTATGGTAATTTGAGATATTGGAGGTGGGTTTTGAGGGTTATCCACTAGAAATACAATTTATGACCCCATTTTCATGATTTTGGTTGTTAACGTAATTAGTATAGTATGTAATTATCATCATTAGTTCCCATCTATTATATATTCCAACTTAAAACGTTTTGGATTTCATTTATTATATTTCCCAGGATATAGTTGAGTAACATTTTTCATTATTGAATGATGTATAATCTATCCTAAATCTGTATTCTTGTTTCGTACATGGTTGATATCTTTGGATGATTCCACACCCTTTTCAAGAAATTTTTCAACCATGAAGCTTGTAATATTTATTTGATATTATAATTTAGGTAGCTATATTCCTTATATAGAGGAATCGATATGCCCTGATTGGTAGAGAAATTGATGATCATGATATAGAGAAGGTTCTTCACTTTTTGAAAATTGACCCAATATAATTTGTAGTTTCTATAATTTGTAGTTACTATATAGAGAAGGTTTTTCAGCCTTGTTGAAGATTCCCTCGTTCAGAGCCCTCGGTTGCTTGAACCATTTCTCTAAACCTACGTTCCGCTTCTCCTATCCTAGTTGGATCTGGAGTGGGGGTTACAATGGGGTTTTTGGGATGTGTGGTTTGACAACCGTCAATGTTCCAAGCGCGAAATCCTCAACATTGGCTTGGGTTTTTCAGTTTTATTCTTCACGATAATAGTGAAATGTGTTTCCTCCCCTCTCCTGGTTAGAGCTTGTTTGGTGGTTTCAATGGGGCTTTGTGTTTGGTGGTTCGGTGGACTAAGAGTATCCCAGCGCTACTGCAGTTAGTTCGATTCTGTTTGTTCTAATTTTGGATTTCTACTTTCTCGACGATGGTGGTGTTCGGATCGCTCAGATGCTTAAGGCTCTGCCCTGACCTCACGATTCTCGGTAACTCTCTTAGTTGGATCTGGTGCAGAGGTATCTCTAAGGTTTTGGGATCTGTGTTGCAGCGGTCATTGGGGTTCAAGGCAAGACAAGAGTCACTTTCATCTTGTGAAGATGGCTTCTGGTTTGTCAGATATATGTGTTGTTTCTTCTTCTAAGTTTTAGGTTATGATGTTTTGTGGTATTTTGTGAGTACTATGCTGGATCGATGAAGTTATTGTTTATTGTTTCCTGTTCAGGGACTTTTGTTTCATGTGTGGTGTTGGAGTCTGTGCTGATGGTTCGGTTTGTGAAGGATGAATTTTTTTTAGTGACTACAATTATAGTGTTTTCTACGGGCAAGGATGTAGTGGTTCTGATGGTGAGGATTTCCAGCAGGTGGTTTCTGATGGGTTTTTGGGTGCCTCAGGGTTGGCGGCTCAAGGCTCTGCTCGCAGTTGGCTGTGGCGCGTCATTGTGTGATTTTTGAATTTGGTGAATCCTGACAGTTTCATGTGATCTCCTTTAAATTTTTAAAGTCTATTTTGTTGTTTTTGAATCGGTTTTTGAATCTTGTGTGGTTCCCACACACCCATAATGTGCTTATGGAAAATTAAAAAAAAATATTTGTGGTATATTATGTATATGATTATAAAAGTGAAGTTATTGGACCTGTTTTTTTTCAAATTTAAAGCAAAAATTAGTATGGTGTGATAATATCATTTTTTTTCTTCACTATTTTTCTTCATTATTTGTTCCCAAGCTTCATAACTGATTATAGAAATAAGAGTAGCTAAATGAAGCCATCATACATTGAAAATCTTATTTAACTCCCATTCATTGATATACCTAGACACACTATAAAATATCCAGTCAAGTAATCCCGATGTCGTTTCATGCCTATATATTCCTATATATACCACCCTACACATGGGATTCTAAGCACCCTCTACCCATACCACACTGACCTATAAATTTCTATACCCATGCTCCTAATGCTCCTTTCTTTTAGGCACCTCACACTATGGAAAAATCTAATCTTAGTCTAGATTTTTTATGAAAATACATTCCATAAACACTTAGCCAAATAGTATCTCTCTCTCATATCAAATACCATTTGTACCACATGGAATTGTATTTCCCAATTCATCTAGATAGATTTTAGAGGGATTCCCTTGGTCCCCACTAGTTATACATGTCATCCATGTGTATCCATCATCAATCAAAAACTTCCAATCCTCAATTTCCTTTCAATCCTTTCATGTTAATCATTAAGATTGAACTTTCATGTTTTGGAGCCATTTGAACACCTATAAAATGCTTTTGATATATAACTAGTTGAATTGAAATAATTTTTAAAATAAGAGCCCAAGAATCTATTGGAGAAAGTGGATCCTACATTAACACCTAATATGGAAGTGACTTAGAAATATAATCTCAATTTGCTTCCTATTGATTTTATTGGATTGAAAATGGATCTTGTATTACTTCCTAATGTTATGTTGGTATGTGGATGTATCCTTGAAGTGTGATTATATGATGACCTTTAAAAACACACAGGGGGTAAAAAACAACCAAAGGACCTATAAATGTGGTGAAATTAGACGACAAAAACCGTAGAGTGAATTGTAAAATGGCCAAGAAGAAAGAATTTCAATCAGAGTTGTTATTTTTCCCTAGATGATCGAAAACACACTTTTAGTGTCATAAAACACCAAACCCCACATTTAATAGTTAGATCCATATATAAAGACCTCATAATGATTTGAAATCATAGTAAAACAATCTTATTATTAATTGTGATGTGTAATAGAAGAAAAAACATCAATCAGATGTGTGGTCTACGCATAATGATTGAATATGTGGTTTTTAAAGATTTGATGCACTTTTAAAAGGTGTGTCTGGGGGTCAAAACCAACCGAACACCATCTGAATATCATGAAATTAGATGAAAACAATTGTAATGTGAATCTTGAAATGTCCAAGTAGGTAGAATGTCAATCAGAGGTACTGTTTGACCAAGATGACCGAAAACACACTTTTAGTGCCATAAAACACCAAAACATGCTTTTAACAGTCAATTAAATATCAAACAAAATCAAAATGACCATAAAAAATAGGAAGACCAAATTATTATTATTCATGTTGTGTAAATGTAGATGGAATGTCAATAGGGCATGTAGTCTGCCCGAAAGGACCAAAAATGTATTTTTTAAAAGATTCGACTACCTTTAAAAGCATGTGGGGGTTCAAAACCAAATGAACAACCATATAATGTGGCTAAATAAGAAAACAAAAACTATAGAGTGAATTGTGAAATGGTCAAGTAGACAGTAATTCAGCCCGAGTTTTCATTTTTCTGGGATAACAGAAAACACACTTTTAGTGTGATAAAACAACAAAACATGCATTTAACAGTCAAATATATAGAAAAATACCTCATAATGACTTGAAGTAATTAGAAACCAATATTATTATTATTATTGTTGTTAATGTTTCCTAGAAGAGGAGACTTCAATTGGACGTGTGGTCTATCCAAAACTACCGAATATGTGATTTTTAAAGGTTTGATGCCCTTTAAAAAGGTGCGTTTAGGGGACAAAATCAACCAAACAACCTCCAAATGTAGTTAAATCAGAACAAAACAACCGTAGAGTGAATTTTGAAATCGTCAAGTAGACGGTACATCAATCATAAATTTCATCTTTCTAGGATGATCGAAAATTCACTTTTAGTGTTATAAAACACAAAAACATGCGTTTAATGGTCAATTAAGTATAAAAAAACCTTGGAATGACCTAAAAAATAGAAATAACATATTATTATTATTCTTGTTGTTTAGGATTAGAAAGAATGTTAATCAAACATGCGGTCTTCCTAGAAAGACCAAATATGCAGTTTTTAAAGCTTTGGCACCCTTTAAAAAGGTGTGTTCGAAGGTCAAAACCAACCAAACAACCTCAGAATATAGTGAAATTAGATGAAAACAACCATAGTGTGAATTTTGAAATGGTTGAGTAGATGGAATTTCAATCAGTGACGCTGTTTTCCTAGGATGACTAAAAACACACTTTTAGTTTCATAAGACACCAACACATGCGTTTAATGGTCAAATACATAACAAACAACCTCAGAATAACCTGAAATCATAGGGAAAATTTATTATTATTATTATTATTGATTTTTATGATTATAATAAACATCAATCAAATGTGTGTTCTTCCTAGAATGACAGAATATGTAGTTTTTAATGGTTTGACACCGTTTAAAAAGGTGCATCTAGGGACAAAAACCAACCAAATGACCTCTGAATATGGTGAAATAATATGAAAACAACCGTAGAGTGAATTGTGAAATGGTCAAGTAGAATAAACGTCAATTGGAGATGCTATTTTTCCAAGATGATCGAAAACACACTATTAGTGTTATAAGGCACCAAAACATGCGTTTAACAGTCAAATAAATAGAAAACGACCTCAAAATGACATGAAATCATAGGAAAACCATATTATTATTATTTGGGATGTGTATTAGTAAAAGAAACATCAATAGAATGTGTAGGCTTCCAAAAACGATTGAATATGAAGTTTTAAAGGTTCGAAGCCCTTTAAAAGCACACAGAGGGTCAAAACCAACCAAACAACGACTAAATGCGGTGAAATTAGACAACAACAACAACAACAACAACCATAGAGTGAATTGTGAAATGGTTGATCAAGTGGAAATCAGAGTCGAAATTTGTATGGGATGATGGAAAACACACTTTTAGTGTCATAAGACACCAACACATGCATTTAACAGTCAGATATATGGAAAATGACCTTATAATGACTTAAAATCATATTAAAACCATTTTATTATTATTTTTGATGTGTATGACTAGATGAGACATAAATAGGATTTGAGGTCTTCTTGGAACTATTGAATATACTATTTTAAAGGTTTGACGCCCTTTAAAATGGTGAATCTGGGAGTCAAAACCAACCAAATGACATATGAATGTGGTGAAATTAGACGACAATAGCCATAGTGTGACCTGGGAAATGGTTGAGTAGACGGAACACCAATCAAAGATTCGTTTTTCTTAGGATGACCAGAAAATGAACTTTTAGTGTCACAAGACACCAAAACATACATTTAATGGTCAAATCCATGGAAATTTTTTTCAAAATGATCTTAAATCATTGGAAAAATATCTTATTATTATTATTATTTATGTGTATGAGAAGATGAAAAGTGAATCAGATGTGTTGTCTACCAAGAATGACCAAATATGCTATTTTTAACGGTTTGATGCCCTTTAAAAAGGTGTGTTCGGGGGTCAAAACCAAAAAAACTACCTTCAAATGTGGCGAAATAACATGAAAATAACTATAGATTGAATTTTGAAACGGTCAAGTAGACAAAACATCAATCGGAGATGTCATTTTCTCATGATGATTGAAAATTAACTTTTAGTGTCAAAAGACACCAAAAACATGTTTTTAATATTCAAATACAAAGAAAAAAACCTCAAAATAACCTAAAATAATAGGAAAACTCACTTATTATTATTCTTGATGAGTACGAGCAGATGGAATGTCAATCGGATATGTGGTCTGCTTAAAATGATTGAATTTTATGTTTTCAAAGCTTCAGAACCCTTTAAAAGAATGAGGGGGGGGGGTCAAAACCAATGAACAACCACTGAGTATGATGAAATCAGAAGAAAAAAACCACATAGTTAATTTTGAAATGGTTGAGTAGATGGTACGTCAATCAGAGTCTCCATATATCCGAGATGATGGAAAATGAACTTTTAGTGTCATATAAAACCCCAAAACATGCGTTTAACAGTTTGATATATAGAAAATGACCTCATAATTACTTGAAATCATAGGAAAAAAATATTATTATTATTATTGATGTGTAGGAGTAGATGAGACTTCAATCGGACATGCGGTCTTCCCAAAACTATTGGATATGCAGTTTTAAAGGGTTGACGTCGTTTAAAAATGTGCGTCTGGGGGTCAAAAACAAGCAAAAACCCTTAAAATATGGTAAAATCAGATGACAAAAACTGTAGAGTGAATTGAGAAATGGTTGAGTAAAATAAACATCTATCAGAGATGTCATTTCCTGGGATGACCGAAAGTGTACTTTTAGTGTCATAAGACACCAACACGTGTTTTTAATGGTAAAAAACATAGCAAACGACCAAAAAATGTCCTGAAATCATAGGAAAACTATCTTATTATTATTTTTGATGTGTACGAGTATACTAAACGTAAATCGGATGTGTGGTCTTCCCGAAATGACTGAATATGTGATTTTTAATGGTTTTACACCCTTTAAAAAGGTGCATTTGGAGGTCAAAACCAACCAAATGACCTATGAATGCGGTGAAATCAGAAAACAACAACCATAAAGTCAATTGTGAAATGGTTAATTAGAAGGAACATCAATCAAATATTTCATTTGTTTGAGATGGCCAAAAACACACTTTTAGTGTCATAAGATACCAAAACATACATTTAATGGTCAAATCTACAGAAAAAAAACATCATAATGACCTGTAATAATAGGAAAACTATCCTATTATTATTCATCATGTGTATAAGTATAATAAATGTCAATCAGATGTGTGGTCTGCCCAGAATGACTAAATATGTGGTTTTAAAGGTTCAAAGCACTTTAAAATCACATGGGGAGTCCATACCAACTGAATGACCACAAAATTTAGTAAAATTACACAAAAAGAAATGTAGAGTGAATTGTGAAATGGTTGAGCAGATGGTACGTCAATTGGAGCCTCTGTTTTTCTAAGATGATGAAAACACACTTTTAGTTGTCATAAAACACAAAACATGCATTTAATGGATAGATATATAAAAAACAACCACATAATGACTTGAAATCATAGTAAAACCATATTATTATTTTTATTATTAATGTTTATGAGTATATTATATGTCAATAGGATATGCGGTCTGCCCAGAACTACTGAATATGCATTTTTAAAGGTTTGACACCCTTTAAAAAGGTGCTTCCGAGGGTGAAAACCAACCAAACGGCCTATGAATGTCGTGAAATCAGACGAGAAAAACCGTAGAGTGAATTTTGAATTGTTTTAGTCGATGTAATGTGAATTGGATATGCCGTTGGTCAAGGATGACTGAAAACACACTTTTTGTGTCAAAAAACACCAACACACACGTTTAAAAGTCAATTGAATATCAAATGACCACAAAATGACCTGAAAAATTAGAAATATTGTCTTATTATTGTTAATGTTGTGTATGAGAAGGCAAAACATCAATTGGACATGTGGTCTGCCCGAAAAGACTGAATATGCAGTTTTTGAAAGTTGAACGCCCTTTAAAAGAACACAAGTGGTCAAAACCAACCAAACAACCATCGATGGTGTGAAGTCATATTACAACAAATTTAGAGGAATTGTGAAATGGTTGAGTAGAAGGTATGTCAATCAGAGTTATTGTTTGTACGGGATGATGAAAAATGCACTTTTAGTATCATAAAACACCAAAACATGCGTTTAACGGTCAGATATATAGAAAACAACCACAAAATGACTTGAAATCATAGGAAAACCTTCTTATTATTATTCTTGATGTGTATGATTAGATGATACATCAATTTATTGTGCATTATGCTAAAAAATACAGAATATGTAGTTTTAAAGGTTTAACGCCCTTTAAAAATGTGTGCTCATCGGTCAAAAACAACCAAATGACCTCTGAATGTAGTGAAATGAGACTAAAATACATAGAGTGAATTGTAAAATGGTTGAGTAAAAAGAATATCACACAGAGACATCGTTTTTCCGGGATTACTAAAAATGCAGTTTTTGTGTCATAAAATACCAAAACGCGCGTCTAATGGTCAATTCAATATCAAACAACCTTGAAGTGAACTGAAAAAATAGGAAGATCATCTTATTTTTATTCATGTTGTGTATGAGTAGATAAAATACCAATAAGATGTGAGGTCTGCCTAAAATGACCAAATATGCATTTTTTAATGGTTTGACGTCCTTTAAAAGCATGTGGGGGGTCACAACCAACTAAAAGAGCACTGAATGTAGTGAAATCAGACGAAAAAAACTATAGGGTAAATGATGAAATGTTCGAGTAGACGGTACATCAACCAGAGATTCCATTTGGCTGTGATGACGAAAAACACACTTTTAGTGTCATAAAACACCAAAACATGTGTTTAATGGTCATATATATAGAAACTTTTTTCATAATGACCGTAAATCACAAAAAAACCATATTATTATTATTATTATTATTATTGATGTGTATGATCAGATGAAATGTCAATCAAACATGCGGTTTGCCTAGAACTACCGAATATGCAGTTTTTAAAGGTTTGATGCCCTTTAGAAAGGTGCATTAGAGGGTCAAAAACAACCAAATGACCTTTTAATATGTTTAAATGAGTCAACAAAAACCATAGAGTGAATTGTGAATTGGTTGAGTAGACAGAACGTCAATCAGAGATTCCATTTTCTTTAATTGAAAATTTTTATTGCATTTCAATTTTTAGTTGAGATATTTTTTTATGTACTAATTATTTTATTAAATATTTTCATGTAGTTTTATTCAATGATGAATGTGAAGCTTGGAATATGACAAGGAAAAGATATTTTTGTGCTTATGGTTTTAGGTATTTTGAAAATATTTTTTTGTATTTTTGAAATATAGTTGTTTTTTTAATGTTGTTATATTTTTTTTAAAAAAAAAACCTATAGCCGTCACCATATGGCAGTCACTATAGGTCTTCCCTGGTTGGTCTATAGAAACTTCCATATGGTGGTTTCTATAGATGACCCCGAAGTAGGCTATAGAGACTTCCAAATGGAAGTCGCTATAGGTAATCCCTATCTTATCTATAACATCTGCCAAATGATAGACACTATAGACAACAACGATATTCCTAAAGAGTATGCCATTTGGTGGATGATAGGAGACTGCTATAGGCATTTAGAGATGGATTTTGACAATCAATAAATTTCTTTTTTTTCTACTAGTGGACCTCCTCTTGAAACATCTCCCATGTCCAGGTTCCTGAGACTGATGTCGACTCCCAACAGTCAAGGTATCTGATCCATCTTGCCCACTACTGAAAACCATTGTCTGTATCTGCTCAGAAAAGAAAATATAAACCACCAAATATTTCTCTAGAACCCCATCATAGGTAGGAATGCACATAGGTATAACACTAGATCAGATGTATCTATGCATACCTTGCTCTAAGGTCCGATCCCTAAAGAAATGATCTCAAACCATATCCATTGTGTACCTGGAGAGGTCGGTAAACCTTGATGAATACTCAACTACTATAATGTAGCCCTTATGGAGCTGTAGAAGCTCCTAGATATGTATATCCCTCAGCATAGCTGGTGAGAAATCCCTTCTGAAAATGCACTCGAACTCTGTCCACAAAAGAGTCACCTCATCATAAGTCTGGGTTGCTTAATACCACCATTGCCCTGCCGAGTCATGAAGAAGGATCATTTCTAGGACCTCCATCTAGATTGTTGGTTTCCTAACTAGATGGAAAACTTAGGTCACTGCCCCAGGACAGTCCTCAACCGCTAGTGTGTCGGGCTCACCTCAAAACCCGAGGAGTGTCTTCCGTTGAAACTCATGATGCACACTCAACCTGGACTCATCATCTGTTGGTACTGTAGGTACCATGTGCTTCTCTACAGGTGGTGGTATGGATGGTGAACCACCTAGTGGTAACATCTCAAGAACTGGTCCCTTAATCGATGCCTCATTATTGATGAGATCATTCTCATGATGATCATACTAAATCCTAGTTGGTATACATCACTAAGGCATCCTGAAAGTAAACAAGATGTACCATAGTCAATGAGTATATCTGGAGGTATGACTTAATAAGGAAATGGAAACACAATCCATTCCTATATGATGAATGTACCATTTTTCCCTACAATAAATTTTCTCATGTATTGACTAGAAAAGTAGGTGATCAGAGTCTTGGTGTATAGATACGTCAACTGTCGCAACAACACAGGAGTATCTGGCCTGAAATCCAAACTCTAAAAACATAACACTATTTCCCCTAACCAATATCATAGAATCTTGGTCGTAAGGTAGAACTAAACCCTTTCATATGACTCTATCATGACCTATCCTAGTGGAGCCCATGCTGTGACTTCGTAAGCCTGTCTCTAATAGGTTAGGGGCTGGCGACTAGCTTCATGTAGTCATATCACTGCCATGGGAGGCCATAGCCTAAGTACCTGTGCATACACACACATATCCAAGTCTATAAAAGTATGAAATGTAAAAACTGCACAACCATGAATGCATAAATATAAATACCATAACCAATGTATGATAGAAAGTAAAATAAGAAAACAGGGACAAATACAATCCCACCACAACAATTCAGAATCACAAGTCCAACCTAAAACAAAAAGGGATTGATGTCTGAAAGCTAATAGAATACACCATGGTCTGTCCAGTCTCACTATGCACAATCTGTTCTTGGTCCATCTAGAACTCTGTCAAAAGGTCAATCATCTTCACAATACATGACACATGGGGGAAAATCCCATCCAGGGGTAAGTATAACAATAATCTCTACACATGTATATATATAAAATACATATAACAAGAATATCTAGATATATTCATCAAATACACATAGTCTAAATGTAATTCAAAACTGTAGTATACTAGACCTAAGATTCCAGCTCAAAGGATCCACAAAGCACTAATTTAGGAGAACACACTCCTGAGTCAGATAACACTAATGACATCCATTCAAGAGGTACTACTCAATGAGTCTCATCATGAGAAAGAACAAGTTGATAGTCTGAAGAGAATATAATATACAGATTAGGGTCACTTCCAGGGCCATGGTGTGGTACCAACAACTCAATGTAGATTAACTCTCTAAATAGAGGATTTATTTCTATGTATTTTTGGTTATGATGATACCACGAACTCCACTTAGGGTATGAAGATGAATAGAGGATCTCACTCTAGGCCTCTTGAAGGGATTCCAACGACTCTATCCAGGAAGTCCTCTTGAATGGATCATAGTCCTAGGAGTAAGATACAATTCCATACTAACATCCAGGGAAAGGATAAGGGGAGTGAAACTTACCAAAACTTGTCCAAGATATGTAGGAAAAGAGATCCAATCCATGTATAATTAAGTACACAATGTGTAGTATAGGTCACACACTGTGTCCCTTGACCTCGGGTCCGGCCCATGTAAATGGCCCAGGACTCAAGTCACATCCATGTATCACTACACGGTGTGTATGATACCCATATAGTCTATCCATGTGTCCCTAAATGGCACCATCATGTGTACGTATGCCCATGTAACAGTATACGACTTAGCTTGTGTACCTAGTCTAGACCGTGTCGTGTGGGGGAGTACACGCCATGTAGGAAACCCATGTACTCCATCCCATGTATCTTTATTCTATGAAGTACACGCCCAGTATCTAGGGAGGGACCACATAGCTTGTCGGCTGGTCCACATGTCGTGTGATGTTTAAATCCCTATTAAAACCCTCACCACCACTTAGAGGACCACACACACCATGTAATGTTATATTACACATTGTGTGTTTTTCAATTTTATAGAATCACATGAGTTATTCAGCACAACTCCACCACTGTAAAAATTTTATTCGAAGATCATTTCACCAAATAATTAAATATCCAATCTCATATAAGACTTTCCATCATCAAATAATGTGTTTCTTCCCCAAATCTACTCGAAAAAAATCAAATCACCATTATTCATTGTGCACTTAAGAACACCAAAAAATGTGAATTTGGGTATCATTCCTTATCACTCCATCTCCATGTTTTCACCTCTACCATGTCATGGAAATCCAAGATCTATGATATAGGATCATTGTGCCAAGAAAATGGTGCACAATGATCGATCAATTGGGTTATGTTGAGCCATGGACCAAAAAAAGAATGATTTCAACAATCTATGAAGGGGGAGAAATGCATAAGAAAATATTTTGGGGAAAGAACCTTGATCTATGTTTGTGTTGATGTCATTCTATCACCAATGTAATGAAAAAATAAATCAAAATCATAAAGATAAAACTTTCATAAAAACCCCCCAAAATAATCCCATCCCACAACACAATCAAAGCATGGATCAATCTATTCATCGATTGACTCATGTTTTTCATAGAATTAAAGAAAATATAAAAACACATGACCTACCTTGACATGGATCGATCACTAATGAATAATGAAGCTACATCACATTCATTGGAAGAATCCTTCAAAATTGATGTGTATCGATCACCGATCCACAATCCTCCATTGTTCACCTGAGAGAGAATACTTGAAGCTCTCTCAAACGGTTCTCTAAAGGTTCTAGGGTTATGTGGATAACCCTTGAATTCTAAAATAATAATCTATTTAAATATTGTTAATTTTTTTTATCAATACCAAAGTAATAAAATAATTTATTTAATTATTTTATTCATTTCCACGCTCATGATTACTTTTCCACAAATAACCCACAATGAATAATGTTAAGTTGCACCTATGGTAAACCTCATATTATGAACTCAAAAGTTCCCTAATATTTCTGATATGGGAATATGTTTAGAAGTTATTCTAATTTTTTGGGAAAACTGCATGTATGTGCTATTTAATATATTTAATATATTTCAAACATTTATTTCAGACACACTAGGTCTCAGAATAGCATGCTGTCTCAGTGCCTGATCTATAAAATAATTCATATAATATGAAAAAATAATACACAAAAAATTAAAGACATGAAAAGTTTAAATTCATGGACCACATGGAATTAATATTGAATATGTTACACAATATCCTAATTAAGATACTTGGGGTCAAGAGCACTCAAACATCCTTCTGAGTGAAAGATGGAAATGTTGTAAATCATGGATTGGGGTTCTTTGGTAATGATTAATTATATGGGGTAGACATGATGGGTATGTCCCATAACACTTTGAGATGTTAGGTTTCACCTTAGTGTCCCTAGGGATCAAAATAATTATAAATCCCCTTATATTGGACTAAGATGTTACTATTTGGTGGGTCTAAAGCCCTTCCACATCAATATCATGGCCAAAATGAGATATCTATTTTATTTTCCAAGGACCATGAAAGGTTTGTGGTGACCTTTGGTTCTCAATACATGAAGTCTAGTATATGGATTGATGTGCTTTTAAAATATGGTTGAAGCACCCCGTACTCTAGTTGTGCAAGGTAAGTCTCTTGTAGTCCTTCGATATGGAATGAAAAATGGGTGATGGTCTGCACAATTTATCATCATGTAGTAGGCACGTTTTTCATGTAGTTTAACATCACACAGTAAGGAATTTTTTTGTTTAATTTATCATAATATGGTAAGGAAATATTTGTCTTGCAGTTTTAATGTCATGTGGCCAAGATGTTTTCCTTGTAGTTTAATGTCATGCGGTAAGGATGTAATTTCATACAGTTTATCTTCATGTGGTAAGGATATATGAACTAGTGTGAATCGATGGAAATGTTGTGGTTGGGACCAATGGTGAAAGTACGACATCAATACATGTCTCATGAAAATGAGAATCAAACCACATGTAGTTATGAAGAGTTGTGTAGTTTAATGTCATGCACTAAGGACACAAATCCCTCAACAAGAAATGGTGGTATCATGAGTGGGCCCATGAGTGGAATTATGGGTGTCACTATAAATCCCACGATGATGATAATCAAGAAACACATAGTTATTAAAGAAGTCCCCTACGTAGGTTTGACCCATACGTGAAGAGGGGGGCCTATTTATATTGATTTGATGTTAATGGGATTGGTGTTGGAAATTCGGATGTCATTACAAATACTGTGAGAATAGGAATCAAGTCACACATAGTTTTTGAGTTGGAAATACTCTATGAAGGTTTGGAACATAGGTAGCGGTGGGAATTATTTTCATTAATTATTGTAGCTAGGCCTATGATTAAAGACCAAAGTGTCACTACATATCCTATGATGATAGGAATCATGCCACACATAGTTTTTATGGAAATGTGTAGTTTAACGTCATGTAGTAAGGATAAAGATGGATTGATGTGGAAAAGTGGTGATGTTGTGGTTGGTACCAAGGATGGAAGTCCAAGCATTGTTACGTATCTTGTGAAAATAAGAATCAAGCCACACATAGTTCTTAATGAACCATGAAGTTTAAAATCACGTGGAAAGGATGTGGGATCCTTGATGTGAAAAGGGATAGAGTGGATGGAGGTGTGGTAGAAGAAAAACACCAACTATAATGGTCTTCTCAGGTGAGGTTCACAAGATTGTGCAATTTTATGTCATGAAGGGGACATTAACTGTGCAGTTTTACATCATGCAACAAGGAATCATGGTATGCCTTTTATGGTCTTGCATTCAAGACTGAGATGGGCCTTTCAAAATTTGTTTTTCTTTGTTTTTGTAGGGAAGCCCTTATTTAGACTCCTAAACCAATTTGATCTATGATCAGTGTGAGAAACAAGAAACAGAAAGGGTCACTCTCACCATGTAGAGGCATTTAAGAGTAGGACAGGGGAATTTTGTATCATATGGTTCTCGGAAAAAGATATAGGATCAAGTCATCCCTGTGTATCTCATTAGAAATGAGAATAAATCCATACATAGTTCAAGGAAACTCGTGTAGTTTAACATCATGCGGTAAGGATGTGGGCGACTTGATGTGAATGATGATGGATATTATATATCTATACAATTTTACATTATATGATAAGGATGTAGATCACCCAATTTGAAGGAAAATGGAATTTGCGGATCCATGTAGTTTTATGTCACGTGGTAAGGAAATTTTACTTTCATTTTAATGTCATGTGGTAAGGAAATTTTCCTTGTAGTTTAATGTCATATGGTAAGGACAATGGATCAACTAACGTGAAATGAAAGTAATCTTATGGTTGGGCATAAGAATAGTAGTTTGGGAATCACTATATTTCTTGTGATATCAGAAATCAATCCATACATAGTTCTTAGGGAACTATACAGTTTGACGTCATGCAACTAGGAAAAACTATGTACATTTTATCGTCATGTGGTTATAAAAAATTTGTATAGTTTAACATCATGTATTTTGGATGAATAATAGGGATCATCTTAATGTGGATTCCCATTATATGACAATTATGCGAAGTATTTCTTGATAAATCTCACATTGGTGGGTGGTGTGACATGCTATCTATCTATGGTGGCCAATGATTAGGATCCATTATGATATACCTTATGTATTACATAAGACCCTTCCCACTTGAGTTCCAGTTTTGGGGGATTTTTTTCTTAATATCATTGGGGTTCTAAGAGATATCCCTAATTCCACTTGGAGGAATGAATGATGGTTAAACATTTTATTCAAGGCCTATTTGATCTGATTCTGATAAACCTCTAGGTTGTGCAGTGTGCGCAATCTGTTCTCATATAGCTGTTCTAATTCATCCATCCTTTTTTCTGATTGTTTATCATCGGAGAGATATCCACAAATGGATATTCAGAGTGAAGGAAGATGGACCTCTATGGGTAACATTGCCTCTTTCCTATACACTAATGAGTATGGAGTTTACTATTTGGTAGAATGCATGGTGGTAGGGTAGACCCATAAACTATGGAGGAGTTTTTCTGGCCAAGACTTCTTATCCTTGTTCACCATTTCTTGAATATATTCAATATAGTTTTATTGAAGGCCAATGTTTTTCAATTTTTTGACTACATGATAAATAGATGAGTGATTGTACTCGATATTATAATCTTGGTATAGTATCTTAAATTTTTTGAAATAGAAGTTGGTGCTGCTATCCTCCAATAATTTGTGAGGGACCCCAAACCTGATGATGATATGAGAATTCATGAAGTTGATGAAATTATTCATCCAAAATTCCTTGAGGGGTATTGCGTCAACCCATTTGGAAAAGAAGTTAGTAGCAATAAGGATGTACATGAACTACTTAACTATGACTGGGGGATATGGCCCCATGACATCCATCCCCCAAATGTAAAACGACCAAGAATATTTTTCTGTATGTAGAAATGTTGGGGGAAGATGGATGATGTTTTCATGGATCTAGTACACACAACATTTTTTGGCGAATTCCATGTAGTTTTATATCATGGTTTTCTAGTAATATCTCAACCTATTGATTTTGTGGGAAATCATAGTTCTGGATTGGTGGGTGCTGCAAGAGCATGCATGTACTTCTTCCATAATGGTGATAATTTCTCCTTCTACTATGAATCTGTGGAGGATTCCATAAAATCCTCATTTTTAGAGGGATTTTTTCACATTTGGACCATCCTGAATAGTAAAATTTGATGCATGTCACCAAATCTTGTCCCTTATAGCATGATATGTTGTCATAATCTTGTTTTAGAGATAACCAATTAAGGGCTCCATCCATCCATGGGTGGTCAATGGCTCATCATGCTCTAGGGTGGTGCTAAACTGATTTATTTATTCCATATCACATACAATGATCAATGATACCATTCTTCGATGTGTGATATAGAGGATCGATTCCTCCTAATCAGGGTCATCCAGGAAGGCAACATCATTATCCAGTGTATTGGTGTGAGCATTCTGTGATTGGGGAACCTGATGTAATGTGGTCTCTAAATGTAATTTTACCATAAATCCCATGATGCAGCCAATGAGAGGGGCTAATTCCTCCTTTTTAATGGAATATTCACCATTCATCTGTTTTTTCACCAATTCTGAGACCCCTTTGATATTAAGGTAGTCTATGTGTTGTTTTAGGATTAGTTCCAATCTAATTATGGGGGATTGGTATTCTACCTCATTATTTGTGTAGCCTTCAGATTGTGAAAAAGAGTAGGTAAAAAATTATTTTTCTGGAGAGACAAAAACAATACCTAGACCAACCCAATTGAGATTAGGGTTTTCCATACTTGTGCCGATAGGCCTCTAGGAGGTTCCATCAAAGTACATCTCCCATGTTCAAGGAGTTTCATGGGCATAAAATACCTCATCATCTAGAAGCTCTATGTCCTCTGGTGTATTTTCTAGGGTAAATGTGCTATGATGAAATTAGCTAAGGATTTCCCTTTCACTAACTTCTATGATATGAACTGAATTTCATATTACTAAAGAATGATTTCCCATCATGCCAAGCACCCAGTAAACATAGGATGACCAAGTATGTACTTGAGTGGATCAATATGATAGACATAGTGGATTTTGTAGTGTTGTAAGTAACGCCTCATCTTTTCACCTTAAATATGATTTCAGGGTAGTTCTTATCGACATAAAAATATCTAGTTTTAGTACATAGCATCATTCCGATGAGTTAGTAGAGATTATTCCCACTTACCACATCTTTCTTTTGTGTGAGGAGGGAACCCAGTGAGTGCTCCATGACGGCTAGGTATAAGAAGAGTGGCCTCTCTTCCACTGGAGTCATCAAAAAATGATGGGGGTAGTAAGTAATAATTGATAATTTTGACGGATTTTTGACAGTCATCATCCCATTGATAGGAAATTATCTTCTATATTAACTTGGTGAAGGAGAGATATTTGGACACAAATTTGGCTATGAATCGCTAAATATAGGTGAGGTTCCCTTGGATCCCCCTTAGTTATTTGAGATTTTTGGGGGGTGACATTGCTAAAATAGAACTAGTATTCTCTACATAAACCTCAATGTCATAGTGGTGTACCACAATACTAAGTAAATTTTCTAATGTTACCCTGAAAGTACATTTCAGTGGATTCATGTTTAAATTGTGTTGTCCTAGCTCGTTGAAGATTTTTTTAGATATGTGAAGTGATCACATCGCTATCAGGATTTAACAACCAGATCTTCAAAATAACACAAGGCTATCCTTCCTAGGAATGGATTAAATATGTGATGAATGACATGTTGATATGTAGCACCATCATTCTTTAATACAAGAAGATTGAACTGATAGAAAAAGATCTCTTGAGGTGCACTGAAGGCAGTAGCCTCTTTATCTTCAGGGGCCATCTTTATATGTTTTACCCTGAGTTCATGTTGATGAAGGAAAGGGATTATAATCTAGAAGGTTTATCGATCAAGAGTTCTCTTATCAGTAATAGTAATTTTTTTTGAAAATGATGATTAAGGTCACTAAAGTAAATACAAACCCTAATATGCATGTTCTGTTTCTTGATGGGGATGACGTTGGCAATCCATATTGGGTATTTTACTTCTCGGACAAAATTTCCTTTTATAAACTTTTCGACTTACAACTCTATATTGGTGGTGTGAGAGGGGTGAATCCTATTAGTAGCCTATTTGAATCCTTGATACTCATTGGGTAGTTTGAGGTGGTGCATATCCACATTTGGATTTAGTCCAGGCATTCTTGTATAGTTCCAGATGAACACATATCGGTGCTACTTTAGAAATTCAATATACATCTCTTTCTATTCAAGCTATATGGTGGAACTAATTAGAGTATTCCATGGGTCTTCTTCCATCCACAAATTTATTTTTCTAAGCTCAACTATGGTAGTGGAGACACCTTCTTCAAATAATAGAGAGGAGTTCTTGAGATCATCCTCATTTTCCTCCAATTTTGATTTTGTAGAGGCATTTTTAGATGAAGCTAGAAATATGGGGGCTTCTCCATTACTATTAGGGAGAGGCAGGAAATTAGAAGAGACATTATCATGCCTTTATATCTGAGTACTCATAGATAGATGATGGAGTTTATTTCATTTTACACCATCACTAAGGACAGAAAGGGTTTAGACCTTTATGATTAGATCTGCTACCTCAACCCAATTTTTGGGGAGAACATAGTCCCTATCGAGCATACTCCAGGGATTCCTAGTGGTGATACCCTATACATTGTAATCTAAAAATTATAGGTCATCATACTCCATTGGTTTCTTGCCTCCCTTCTAGTAGAAATCTATTTCAACATATGTGGATCCATAAGTCTCGAAGGGGGCATTATCACCATGTAGTATGTCGAATTTTATATTGATGAGATACTTTAGACACCGATTGAATATTTAAGGTACCAATAAGTGTCTACAGAACTAGGGCCTTCAAAGCATGACATTATATGTGGTTTATTACTGAATAACCATAAACTCAACATCACATGTGAGTTCCCATAACTAGGCTTCGAGTTTGATCTTCCCAAGAGGTATTTGATCATGCTTATCATACCCTTGAATGGTCAAATTTGTGAGAGATCAGACCCCTTCTTCATATACCAAACATCAGAGAGTTTGAACTGGGAAGAGATTGATGTTGTATCCATTATTAATCATAACCCTTGGGAAATTTAAATTATTGAGTTTTACCAAAACATATAGGGCCTTGATATTTCCTTAAAGGACCTCTTCTGGATCTTGGTCATTGAATGAGATAGAGACATGAAATTATAAGGACATGGTCTCTACTCTATAAACCTCTGTAATAGTGACTTCTGTATCAAACTCTTGTGATCTCTAGAGGACTTCAATAAGAGAATATATACGTTCTTTTGAAATATGGAGTGCATCAAGGATTGAGATCTTGTCTAGGACTACCACCAGTTGTTTCAGAACATCACCCTTCTATACCAAAGGTCAGTGCTTCCTGATATGGTAATCCTCCTAGGAATCCATTTTCAGAGATAATGCATCTGAGGTGTATGGGACTAATTATTGTAAATAAGTCAAGAGAATGTTTTCTATTATCATTTCAGGTCACACTAACCTTTCCCAATGCTTGGGTTGATTATATTGAACCACTGCTAGGTGGTCGTGCAAGACAATCAAATGTGGACGACTACTAGAGGAATATGGGGCACCTAATTTCCTCTTTTGGGCCTGCGGGAGTGATTTACCATGATTTTCAACTACATATATCTCCTCCATGGGAATATGATCAGAACATTGGGTCCAACAATGTCTACGTTAACCCCTATATCCTCAGTTTTAGTGCATGTGGCCTCTCATTTCCTTGTTATGTGAGGGAAATTCATATTCATGGATGTATTGATCATTGGAGAAGCGGTATTCTAAGTTTATCACATTGAAATAACCAAATATGAGCTTTTCATCTGATAAGGATTCCATTTGGTGGGGCGGTTCCCATGCTGCGGATGTTGTAGGGAAAAAATATGAAAGAGTTAGGGATTTTTTTAGAGAAGAATATGATTTTTCCTCCTCTATTTCTTCCAACTTCTGGTGGTCACTCACACTTTTATGAGGAATATTCGATGCGTCTTATTTTGGTGGTGTAGCTATTGTGGGTCTACAATACTATTATTTTAGGGTGGCATGAGCCTAATCAACTGTTTTTCAAGTCATCCAGTTGTCAAACTTTTGCATACACCTGGAGAGAATTTCCTACCAACCATTATCCTCTTCCAACCAGATGATGGTTATGAAATTCACCTACTCTAGGGAGTTTTTGAATGCCACCTGTCAAGAGTTAAACATGAATTGAAGGACGTATTTTAAAAATAATTAGACTTGGATTCTAGGACCAAGCCTTATATGGTAAGGGAAATAGTTGGGACGTTCAATGAGGTTGACCAAATTAGGCATTCTATCCTATAGAAGTTTGAGTAGGTTATCTCCATGGATTCTAAAAAATAACCAGGTTCTTTTCCATTTCAGAAGGAGTGTATTTTTATCATCTATTTCACAAATCTTGGGTGACTCTAATTTCTCTTTGATTTTGTCCAAGACTGATTCTGTGGTTATCACTACTCGACAAGAGGTGTTGGGTGGTTTGATACTTACCTAGGTGCATGGATGGGAATTGCTGCTAGCTTGAGGGTGAATGCTACAACTTCTGCTCTACCTTTCCTTTTTCCCCATGTTGTGGGAATGTATTGAGTTTTGGATAGGGTTATATAAATAGCCTCTTTAAGATGTTTTGGAATTTAAGTGAACTCTCAGAACCCACCAGTTTACTTCATGGGGATCAGAGGTGTTCGAAACTCATCCTTGAGTTTTTTAGAATAGATTTCTAGTAGCTTCTCTTATGAGAGTGGGATGATAAGAGAATAGGTTAAATCTTTCCATCATGCTATGAAATCATACACCCTATCTTTCTCATGTTTCTTGTGTTTCGTTAGGTCTATAATGTTTGTCTTTATTACCATGAATCTGAACTAATAAAGGAACTAATGAAAATGGTCTTCCCATCCTATAATGGATCCTTCTGGAAGGATGTTATAGCAAAAAAGGATAGCCCTATCAGAGTCTGTATGAAACACCTCAGCTTTATTACCTCATTTTGATCTTGAGGGCCCATCATCAGCCAAAATTGGGGTAAAAAGTGTGTGAGATGTTTTCCAGGGTCACCTGCACAGTAAATGGTAGAGAAGGTAGGATTAATAATGTTGTGTAGTGGTGGAGCATCATCTATCCATTCTGGATATGGATTCCTCTTAGGCATCATAGGTGTGCATCACCCTTCCAAGGATTCCATTTGATTATCTAAGTACTCGATGACATTAAGTAACTCTTGGGGAATTACTATCGGAGCTATCTCCCATTTTTAGGGAGTGGGAATGGGTTGAAAAGGTGGTCCCAAATTCATCTCCTGCTGATTATTGATTCTTCCTAGGACTGAATGATTCCCTGGTGAGGGAGAGGCTGTTTCTACAATAGGGGAAAGTCATAATAGTTTTTGACTTCCTCATTTACAATGACTGGATATCTAAATTTGGAGCCGATCTGATTATTAGATACTACTTTTGTTGGAGGATTTACTATGGGAGGAAAATTATTATTTTCTTCTTGAAGATGATACCCAGTGGGAATATTTCCCTTGAGTATCTCCTCATTGAGTTACTAGATATTTTTTATTTCACTTTCAAATTACGACAGCTGTTCCTCTGTGGAAGGAATCCCAACTCTTCTGGTGGGTGACTAGGATGTATAAAATTCTTTCCCCTTGGAAATATTCCATCATGTGGGTGGAAAGTCAATATTCATCCATCCCATATATTGGATCCTTTTTTGTTTATAGGTGTGTGAAGCCTCATTTAGTGCATCCAAATCACATTCCTCTTAGGGTAGATTTTCCATGTTGCATCCCTCTATATTTGTGTCATGATTAATGTCTTCCATTTTGACATTGATGAAATTTATAGGGGAATATCAATAAATGGTTTTTGTGCCATTACTTTCAATGAAACATGAAGATTCTATAATACATTAATTAGGGTCATTATTCGATCCCTTAGCCATGTTGGACCATTTCGTCTTGCAAACTTAGTGGGGTTTGATCACCTTTGTTAAACGTTCCTTCTATCATAGCCTATGAGTAATGAACTTGATATAGGACCCTAGAATACCCTGATAGGGGTGGGGTGAATCAGTGTGTCAACATTTTATTTTAAACTAAAGGATGTTGTTCCCACATTGGTAGGAACTAATTAAACCTATATGATGGAAACAATCAGTAATCAACATTCCAAACCAATGAGAAAAAACAACAACTTTTACTTGGTTCACCACTGAGGTATAGTCCAAAGGGCATACACCGACAATGTGTTGATCATATCAAACTCCACTAATATTCACTCGTTGTGGAGTACAAAAGTTTAGAAATAGTCACTCTTTTCTAGGAACATTTCCTTTACAAGATTTTAGGGATAATTCATTATGTCCCTCAAAACACTTCTGTCGACTCACCCTAAATCACTACTTTGAGAGAATTATTTCTTAGTTTATATACATTAATTTCTCTTCAATATATTGGAATTGAAGTATTTGTCTCTATCTATAAAGAGAATCATTTTTCATCGATGTCCTAAACTGATTCACTTGGAAGCACTGATCAAACAAGTTAGATATTCAATACTTTCTAGAAGCACACACTGGCACTTGCACGCAACACATACTCTTGTATGCAAGATTTTGGATTATCGCACATGATAAATTTCTCACAACCCTATTATTTTTAACACCCCTTATCTTTTGTGAAACCACACCATGAGGTTAAATTGGTCTTTTTAGACTCAAGGAACACCTTTCACATAAGATTTACTGCACATAAATATTCTACACGGTAGAGAAACCATATCTTCGTTGAAAAAACTCTATGTCTTGAGTGGGGGTAGCTACCTATTTGCAGGCCTTAATGATCATGTGTTTAATTTTTTATGGGTCTTCCTCTGTGCACATAAGATTCTCTCCGAGCATGCAATAACCCTTTTAGTGTCGTATTGGGTGCGTAAGTCTCTTCCACACAACCTCATCTTTCATTCATATTTAAATATTTCATGCACTTTTTTCCTTTTACATATTTTTATGAGATGATCCCTAAATATTACTTGCACACAAGTTTCCAAACCACCATAAATCTTGTTCAAAAACCCCTTTACCAAAAACAGTTTTCTCTATTCTCTAATTTTTGGACCCAAAGAATTTGGAAAATACTGGGAAACAATGCCACCTTCAATACTGTTGTCTACTTAAACATTATGATCCCTTTCCTTGGAAAATTCTAGATCAATCCTAAGAGGATTGATAACAAACACAAAAAATGCTCCATTTCTAGAAAAGAACAACCTTGGTTCCAACACTTGAGGGATTTTCCTTTCATGATTTCCTAATAGGACGCAACTATTAGTGGTTTGTCTCATGGTGGGAGGGATAGGTGGGACAGTGACAATTTTTATCCCAACCTAGAGAAGACTAATTCCCTCTATGGTGATGATGATGATCAAAATTCCCCTAGCCTGGTGGGGTGGGATTTATTTGGGGCTGCAATTAGCACTAATTGGTCATGTTGTTATGGATCCAATGATTCCAATCAGGGAATTGATGATTCTTTGGATGGAGATACAGATATAAATTTCCTCAGCATAGTGGGATGGGGGTGATATGGAATCACCAAAAATTCTTCCAGGACCCTCTCAGGGGATGATGAACCTAGATATTGTGATTAAGATATAAATACCCTAGTCCAACAAGCTGGGGTTTGCTCGTAGCTATCGATGATATGTCCTGAATCCTCTTTGGAATTAATGATCTGAGTAGTGGAGGTAGTGATATATATTCACCTAGCATAGGGGGTTGGGTTTTCTCCTAGAAAGCTTCTATGGAAGCTGCTATGGAAGCTACTATTATAACCCATTTTATGTGGCATAATTGTGCTCATTTAGGGGATGGGTGTGATGGTAGCCCATGATGAAAAACATTTTTTACGTGAACTTGTCTGGGTGATTAAAACTTTGGTCTCCATGTCTAAAATTAATTACTATTTTTTATAGGGGCCCAGTTTTAAATTCTATTGGATATAATATCCCTCTATTCATGATGTCTAGGTATCATTGAAGTAGGGAAATTCTGTTGTATTGACCAACTAGCCTGAGCATTACCCGATACCCTGATTTCATTGGGGCTATAACATTACATGATGCCGAATATAAGGGGTTCTTTTTTTTTCTAGGGGTGTAATAAAGTGTAATGCTCCATACCATCCCCATCCTCGAATACAGATACATGACATGGATTTATAGATAAGCTTCCGAAGTTTCACGATGTAGTGGAAGTAAGAATGCTGCATATTTGCACTATGATTTTCTGGTTTTGGATCCCAGACAATAGAGATAGCGACCAGATCTAGCTGATGACTGATTATTTTGATTTTCCGAAGGTGATACTCATATCCTGGATAAGGGAAATATTGAACCTATAGTCATTGATGATTACCCCACATATTTTTGCATAGATAAATCATGAACTCTTTTTCAATATCATTGTGGATCTCATTGTCAAAAGTATCGAGGGGACAGAACATGATGAGGAGGTTGTTTCTTACTAACTCTCTCTATAGGTCAATGTCAGCCTCCGATTAATCATAGTTACATTCCTCTATCTGGTCAGACCATAGAAGATGGCTCTGATTTTTACCTGTTGATGGGAGTGGAGTGCTACTGGATACTGATGGGGAACCATATACAGTTGACCCTGATGTTTTGAGCACCTCTCTATACGAAGGTGTCAGATTTTTGAACACATATCTATATGTAGGTGTATTGGAACGGGGATGATTTCCTTTTCTGTGGGAGATATCACTGTGTGGAGGTTTACCACAGTGGATGTCAGTAGTAGAGTCTCAGTGATCCATATCCACACTACCATGAGAAGGACTATCGTGGTAATGAACATCATCTAATTTCACTTAGATACAAGAGTCGACAGAGCCTCACGCTGCTGATAATGTGTCTTGAGCAACCTCAAAGACATAAACATTGAGAAAATTAGGAATATGGGAATGTATCGCATCATGGCTGGAATATTACCACCTGCATTTTGGGATTGTATATATATATGATCCTACTATATGACAGTTTCCAAAATTTTTATATAACCATCTAGTGTTGCTAGAATATGCACCCTCTACTAAGAAGCTACTAAAATATTCTAACGAGCTATCACATTATTAATATGAATATGAGCATGTCTCGAGGCATGTACCAATCTCACTTAGTGAGACTCAGTCAAGGAAGGATTATGAGCCCAATCTTGAGCATTTGGGATATACCACCGACCTTTCTTGGTATGATTATGAGCCTTCTCTAAGTCATGTTACCCTCTTACTTGGTGATACCCAGTTGAAATAGGAATATGAGCCTAATTTGTATATTTATTCCCTATCGAAATATACCAATGGACATCCAGAATGGGAGAAGGGATATGAGCCACTTCTTTTACTACTATGGAATGATACCGACACTGTCATTTGTTGACAGAAGTAGGAATATGTTCCTAGATTTAGAGATCTTTTGGAATATGCCAAAAAAATTCAATGATAGGAGTATGATCATGTCCTAGGGCTTTTTTTTATTATAACTTGGTAAACCTCATCTAGAATGGGGATATATGCCTAGTACTAGGCCTTTAGAGTATGTCACTGGACTTATTCAACAAGAATATGAGCCTTTCCTAAGGCTTGTGCCCCTCTTACATGGTGAGCCCTAGAAAAAATGGGGATATGAGCCCAATCCTAGTCCTTTGTAATATGCCACTGGACACTTTCGACATGCATGTTCTCATGTCCTGAGGCATGTGCTGATCTCACCTGGTGAGCCTCAGTTGAAGTGAGAGTATGATCCCAATCTTATGCCTTTTCCTTTATTATAATATACTGATAGTCCTATGGGATTGGAGAAAAAGTGTGCTCTTACTCTAGTATAAACACATGTTCATGATGATCATAGTATTGAGTTTACCTGCCTATAGGGTTAGGAGTATGTTTTTGTCCCTTTATCGGCAACAATGTTGGAATATGACGACTGATTTCTTTAGCTGTTACTAAAATATATTGGCATTTTATCAATGTTTTTGTAGGGATATAAGACTTCACATTTTCCATCTGTATAATACACTAGTAGATATATTTTATTGAAGTGAGGATATTCCCCCACTTTTGTCCTCCTTTTTATACCAAAATATACTTAAAGGATTCATGCATGGGGGTATGTATATGTGCCTCCCCATGCTTACTGTATATTTATGACCACATACTTATTCCAAGTCAGCAAGGATATGATCCTTCTTACTGGTTCCTACCGGAATATTTCAGAAAAAAATCATTAGGAGGAGTGGGGATATGATCCCTCTCCTAGATATCAAACACCTTCATCCCCTGATGAGACTTACTTACTGATTGTTCATGGGTGTTAGAGGCTGTAGAATATTGGGTGGTGCCCTTAGTAAGCGACTGGTGGGTACCAGTGGGATGGTGTTGGCGACGACGATTGACAAGTGCCCTCCTCAGTGGCACATGAACTGAAAGGGAGATGTATTTGTCTTCATGACCCTCCTTCATTAGATATAGAAGGTGTAAATTGTCATTCTATGGGGATAATCTCCCAAATTGGTTGGGTGTAGCGATGAGGTCTCCTAGCATTGAAATACCCCTCCTCGAGTAATGAGAATTCTCTGGCTACCGTTCTTGGAGAATCTCATAGGAATCTTCCATGGTAGGTATTGTACCTTGTTGGTGGTACTCTCAGACCATTTTTTTCACCAATTGTTGGAGTTGTCAAGTAGGTGAATTTTTTTCCATCACGTGGGGATTGCTATCGTTGGTGATTTACCAAAGTGAACATTGGACAATGAAGAAATTGTCTCAAAATGGGATTTTGTTGATGAGAGTAGTATCTACAATCCTGAAAATAAAATGGAACAAGGTTAATGATTAGTGTAATATTCTAGGAATGATGTGCTCAATCAAATATGCATGGTTTACACAATTGTCTTGTTTTCCTAATCTGACCATTCTACTCTCATTGAATTTTCAACATGAGTATAGACTTATAGAAACCCCGGTTATAAAGGATCATTTTTAAGATCATTCTAGTCAGAATGCTTTGTTTTTAAAGGGTATGCAAAAAAACAAAGTAGCCTGACACATGATTATCCTATCATTTGAGAGATTCATGTCAGATTTTCCATCCTATTTTGCATATGGTGTGCAGAAAAAAATGGCTTGATGGATTATAACCCAATCAATTTTTTATTACATAGATTCACATTATGTTCACCATTTGTTTTGTAACACCCCGAGCTTCCACGATACGCCTCTCTTTCAATAATGCAATAGCTTGCATTGTACGCAACTTCGAGTTCTAAAACATCGCGACAAATCAATGTAGCCGTTATGAATAGTAATAACCACTTTTTAAAATTATAGAAATTTTATATTTCAAAATGGACTTCATTTTTGTATTCCTAATATTGAAATTAGCCTATGTTGAATTTTTTGTAATTTTCTGAGAACTTCAAAATTTTTATGAATAGTGAAAAATACTTAAAACAACTTTTTTAATCAAAATAATTCATAGTGATAAATTATACTATTGAGTGGTTTTAGAGTATAATTAGAATATATTTTTACCATTTTATCCAATGGTGGTCATTAGAATTAATTTAACATTGAAATTGGACATAAACAATTGCTAATCTTTTGATATAAATTGTTTCTTAAAAACACGCTATTTGTTGTGACAGCGGGAATTAATTATAAAATTAATTAATGCAACTAATATGTTTGGAATTTTGTAAAATAGACATCATTTTTGAATTCGTAATATCAATTATAGCTTAGGGTGAAATTTTGGCCTTATTCTGAAAAACTTCAATTTTTGATGAATAGTGAAACCACTAAGTGGTAGTTAAATAACTGATTTTTTGTTTAAATGAAATATTACCACTTCTGTGATTTGATTTTCAAAAATCCGACATACATGGTTGTCATTAAGAAGTAAAATGTGGTTCAATGAGATTAAAATAATTTTTTGGTGAATAGTAACTTTTAAGTTCTTAATCGCGATTAGAGGTAATTAGTGTAGTTTAAGGTACAAATAATGTTTTTATAATATGAGATGAGCATGACACTTGTCCTACTCCTATTGGATGAGTCATGTCCGACCAAGACAACCCATGGGTCAACTTGGGGACCCCATGGAGCCACTTTAGTTGGAAAATGACATTAATATATATTTATTTAATGTTAAAATTAAATTGACACAAACATGAGTTGTTTTACTAAAACAGTTTTTAAGTGGGGTTACACAAGTACAAATTTTGATTATAAATATTCATTAGAAAGCTAAAAAGATTTCCTACATCATAGTATTTGTTTTATAATTTTTAGACATTAAATAAATTAAATTATTTATGACATCATGATGATGCAGTGATGACCTCATTATTTAACGATTTAAATAAAATGAGAAGATAATGCAAAATCCAAGGCTTAAACTTGTCCAAAGCCAATTGGATGAGGATATTTCGAACCCCTATCACCTTATCCTCGAATTATATAAGTGTGGGACCTTTATAATCCGAAAACCATTGTGTAAATAATGTAACATTTCAATCTTTCCAAAAGTGCCCCTCCTCTCCACTTATAAAAGGCCCCCACCTCTCCCACCTCATTTACACTTTCAAGCCATTTGGCTCGGCCAACCTCTGCCCAAATACTCTCCCAAAATCCCTCTCTTACTCCTAGAATCCTCACTTTGGGCAGAACCCTTCCCAAGGAAGCCTTTGTCTCAAATCAAAAAAGCGTTACCCGATTTTGAGGTAATGTCTTTTCTAATGTTGTTTTGTTTTATTTTTCTTCTCCAACCCCCTAAACTCTTTTTATTCATTTCTTTTGTAACAACACCAGTATCCTCAATATACTAGGATGTTGTTATAAGAAGGATTCGAGCTACACTTACACACACCTACATCTAATGGTTAAAGAACATACGGTTTCTGTGGATGGCGAATTTCTGCCTCACGAAACGATGATTGTTCAACACTCATATAACACCTTCAAAGGTGGCCATTAAGATGTCACTATATTTATATATGATATATAATGTGTTTATGTTTTACTTATGCTTCTGTATTTCTCATTTATGGCTTACTTTATGATTTCCATTATGGGTAAAACGCGATAATTTCATTTTAGGAAGTGCGGACTACCGCCCCCTCAAAGTGATTTGAATCGTTAATGCCATATGTGGGATGTATAAAGGATGGAGTAAATGGTATTATACACTATGTTATACTGGAATTATATTATACATTTATATCATTATGATTTAGTTCCATTAAATATGGAATTGAAATGAAAGTAGCGTTCATGCGTACGTACGGCTTACCGTCTCCATGAACGGTGCATTTCATTTCTTACCTCTAAATGTTACATAATATTATAAATGAATGTATATACTGGATATATAAGATATATATGACATCTAAAGCATGAATATAATTCTGGATATAATGGATATTCCACCACATGAACAACTTGTAATTATAAGAAGTTTATTGTTGACTCAAGTTACCAAAGATCGACAAAACGACCGTTATTAACTTAAATAATTACATAATGTTCATATCATTGTAATAAGTGATATAATAAGGATAATGAAGTTGAAAATGGTTCTTAATAAGGTATATATTAACTCTAGTTTATTATTCAGGAGGTTAAAGAACGGTTGAGTCAAGTCAGACACGAGGTAAGGGAACTTCTTAACCCAACTTCCATTCTTTGGGTTAATCTCCTACTTTCAAATTATGTCATGATATTATTATGTCTTATTTGGTATTTTTACTTTAATTATGTGTACCTATAGTGAATACACATAATAGATCTATTTTATTTTAAAAATGATCTTTTAAGTACTTCGTCTCAATCTCCTTTTATTGAGGCATATTTGGTTTTATACACAACTTTCTTTTATACGGTGTATAAACCCCTTTGACTTTTAAGTTTATCCAAAAGGAATCTTTTTTATACAAAGCATTTTACTAAACGACAAAAGGGAATGTTTTTCTTTCCGTACTTATGCGGCGACAATGACTTCTCCGCCGCCGTGACCATTATTTGAGTTTCGGCTTCCTCTACAAGCCATCATTTTTTAATGAAAAATAAATACAAAGTTTTAACTTTCTTTTATTTTGGTATTGAAAATGGTTTTGAAAGCGTTTTTATTATATAAATGTGTTGTATTGATATCTTGTGATTGAAATGTGGAAATGTTATGTTTCCATTATGCATGTTTTATGTGATACGATTATGTTATGGTTTATGATATGTTTAAACCTATTCATATGAGGAATGTATTGGACTTAATAAGTGACGGGTGGAGCCCGCTATAGCTCCTCGATGCATCGGTAGGTCTCATGAGACAACTAGAAGTGGAATTGGCCGAGGCCCTTTCCCAATTTGATTTATGGTTTTGGCCGAGGCCTTAATCATTTTAGATGTCTTGGCCGAGGCCTTGACAAAATGTTTCAGAATGTCCGGCATTATACATTCCATCATTATGAAAGTGGTTATTGATATTGCATGTGATTATTCGACCAGTAGAATATCCATGTGAAGAAGTAAATGGCATTATCTCATTTTACTTTTGCCATATTATGTTGATGTTCAAGTTTAAAAAGGCTTTTGTTTTAGTTATACATTGCCTTAAATGTTTATGTTTATTTATGAAAGCTTCCGCAATATTGTTATCCTTACTGAGCATCTGAGCTCACCCCTTTCAATGTTTTAATATTTTCCAGGATGTGAAGAAGTATTTTATGAATGACCTGCAGGGATAGTCAGAAGAGGATATGAGTGTGGACTATGGAGACTTTGTTATTGTAGTTTTTCACTTTATGATGTAATGTAACGTTTACGAATGTATCTAGTGTTTCCAAGGCTACTAAACTAATCGGTCTTTCGAGACTTGATCTTTTGTGATCATGCCAATGTTACGAAGTAATGCACCGACTCTGGGTAGCTGGGGTTGGGGCGTTACAGTTGGTATCAGAGGCAGTTTAGTACTAACCTTGGAAGCTAGATTTAGATAAACTCTGATTAGAGCACATAGCCCAAAGATAGACTTTGAGGATTAGTATAGAATAACTTCCTAGAATTTTGGTATTATAGAGATGTTATGAGTTTTCCGAGCAATACATCCCTGTCTGGATACGAGCAGGTAGAGGCGGCTCTGGCACAGATGTACCTAGGGGTAAAACCCGAAAACACCGCTTTGAGCTAGACTCGAACGGGAACTGGTGCACGACAACGGGCCTTGCTGCACTCTTGGTTACGACACTCCCGGGGGATATGCTTAGGATAACTCTCATTTTCTTTACAAATCATTATGAATGGTTTATGAGTATATACTTCCTCAAAGAAAACATTTTTATGATTATGGATTATATCCATAAATAGTTCAATTTATGTTAAGTGTTTTATAAGTATGGGATTATGTATTTTGATTCATAAACTAATCTAGTTTATGCCATTGTTTAGAAATGGCGCCTAGTGGAAGGAATGGAAACCGTATCAATGCACGCACTCCATTTAGGGATTGCCCTCCTGCTCAAGATAATTATAGTGGGGCTGGTGATGCAACTGGGGCCGATCAGCTAATCACCATACTGGGACAACTTACTCAGGTTATGAATAATAACCTTACCCGTATGGAGCACCCTGATCCACAGCGTGGAGGATCAATGTTAGATCGATTCATGAGGCAAAAACCACCAACGTTCAATGGGAGTACAAATCCCTTAGTAGCCGAGCAATGGATAAATTCCCTAGAGAAAATATTTCAGGCTTTGGGGAGTAGTGAAAGGGAGAAGGTTGTCATGGAAGTTTACCGCCTCACTGGAGATGCCGATCAGTGGTGGTCGCTGATTCGAAACACAAAGGAAGATGATGACGTATCGAATATGGAATGGAGGGAGTTCAAAGAGATTTTCTTAGAAAAATACTTTCCTCGTGACCATCGAGCAGATATGGAAAGGCAATTTCTGAGTCTAAGGCAGAAGGAGGATGAGAATGTCGCAAAGTATGAGGCTAACTTTACAAGGTTAGCAAGGTATGCTGCAGATTACATACGTAACCCAAGGAGTAAGATTGATCGTTTCTTTGATGGGTTAAAACCATTTCTCCGTCGAGCTTTGGTATCACAATCCTTCTCATCATACGAAGATATTGTCTCGTGTGCTATCAAGATAGAAAAGGAATTCTCTAAGTCTTATGACAACAAAGTAAAGCAAGAGAAGAAGAGAACGGTGGAACAAGAGACAGATAAAGGGAAAAAGGGAAAGAAGGATTTTCCATTATGTGATAATTGTGGGAAGAATCACCCTGGTACTTGCCTAAAAGGAATGGGAGTTTGTTATAAATGTGGAGAAAAGGGTCACCAGGCTCGTGATTGCAAGGGAAAGAAAGAGGCTGTCAAAGTTGAATGCTACAATTGTAGAGAAATGGGTCATTATGCAAATGAATGTCCTAAGCGTCAGGGAAACTTACCTCAGAAAAGGCCAAGGGATCAAGGACAATCTTATGCTGTTACTACAGTTGAAGCAGAATAACTAATGTATTGGTGCTTTTGGACTCAAGGATTATATTCTGGTTATAAGAATAATGTAATATATATATATATGGATTGTACTGCAGTACTTTTTGATTTCAGTAAGGTTTTAATATGATTAAGGTAATCATATTTTTAGTATGTGACAATAAGAGAAACTTTTCTTTGTTTGGGGAATCTGATGTTACAATTGATTTTGGAATTTAGAGACCTTTTAGAGAAAGTCTGGACGGAGGTATTTTGGATAACTATAAAGGTTGGAGTTGATTAAGTTGAACTTTGGATAGTATTGTTTAAGGTTAAAACATTTATGAAGATTATTTTTGGAATAGTATAGTACTATATTTTTAGGAAAAGGACAACCTGCAGGGTGGGGAATAACCCGTCGCGTCGGACAAAGCTGCAGGAATCGAACCCACAACCATAGTACGACAAGCCTTTATTTCCTACCACTAGCCTACAGGAAGTCCCTGGTTATTACAAAATAGTTTTACTAATCTAAATGGTATGTGTTAACATTTTGAACCTTATACAATTAGGATAAATAGAATATTTTTGAGTTCTATTACCATTTGGAGTAAAAGTTGGGTTTGTGGTAAAAATTTATTAACGAATGAAAGTATACATAACAAGTATGTATATTCCCTTACGTTCTTAGTAAATCTCATAAATAAATTCGTCAACATTATAAAAGGTAACTTAAAACAAAAATTTTGTCGGTTAACTTTTCCAACTGGGGATTCAATGACCGTTTAACCAATCACAAGTTTGTGATTTTCTTATGGTTAAACTTTCTCCTAATCCTGTTTTCTATAACTCTCCATCAGACCTTGATGGTTTGTTTTTCTTCCATATCCATATTTTCATAGAATCCTAGAATGGGCTATATCGGGTGACCTTTGTACTTATCCTGCTTTCTTTTAATGTTATATATTTATTAACCTTATTTCCGATGTGGGTTTTCCACAAAGGTATTTTCTATTTTCAACCTCTTATTTTTAAAGAAAAATATCAAATTGCGTGGACGCAATTTATTGAAGGAGGGGAGAATGTAACACCCCGAGCTTCCATGATACGCCTCTCTTTCAATAATGCAATAGCTTGCATTGTACGCAACTTCGAGTTCTAAAACATCGCGACAAATCAAAGTAGCCGTTATGAATAGTAATAACCACTTTTTAAAATTATAGAAATTTTATATTTCAAAATGGACTTCATTTTTGTATTCCTAATATTGAAATTAGCCTATGTTGAATTTTTTGTAATTTTCTGAGAAATTCAAAATTTTTATGAATAGTGAAAAATACTTAAAACAACTTTTTTAATCAAAATAATTCATAGTGATAAATTATACTATTGAGTGGTTTTAGAGTATAATTAGAATATATTTTTACCATTTTATCCAATGGTGGTCATTAGAATTAATTTAACATTGAAATTGGACATAAACAATTGCTAATCTTTTGATATAAATTGTTTCTTAAAAACACGCTATTTGTTGTGACAGCGGGAATTAATTATAAAATTAATTAATGCAACTAATATGTTTGGAATTTTTTAAAATAGACATCATTTTTGAATTCGTAATATCAATTATAGCTTAGGGTGAAATTTTGGCCTTATTCTGAAAAACTTCAATTTTTGATGAATAGTGAAACCACTAAGTGGTAGTTAAATAACTGATTTTTCGTTTAAATGAAATATTACCACTTCTGTGATTTGATTTTCAAAAATCCGACATACATGGTTGTCATTAAGAAGTAAAATGTGGTTCAATGAGATTAAAATAATTTTTTGGTGAATAGTAACTTTTAAGTTCTTAATCGCGATTAGAGGTAATTAGTGTAGTTTAAGGTACAAATAATGTTTTTATAATATGAGATGAGCATGACACTTGTCCTACTCCTATTGGATGAGTCATGGCCGACCAAGACAACCCATGGGTCAACTTGGGGACCCCATGGAGCCACTTTAGTTGGAAAATGACATTAATATATATTTATTTAATGTTAAAATTAAATTGACACAAACATGAGTTGTTTTACTAAAACAGTTTTTAAGTGGGGTTACACAAGTACAAATTTTGATTATAAATATTCATTAGAAAGCTAAAAAGATTTCCTACATCATAGTATTTGTTTTATAATTTTTAGACATTAAATAAATTAAATTATTTATGACATCATGATGATGCAGTGATGACCTCATTATTTAACGATTTAAATAAAATGAGAAGATAATGCAAAATCCAAGGCATAAACTTGTCCAAAGCCAATTGGATGAGGAGATTTCGAACCCTTATCACCTTAGCCTCGAATTATATAAGTTTGGGACCTTTAGAATCCGAAAATCATTGTGTAAATAATGTAACATTTCAATCTTTCCAAAAGTGCCCCTCCTCTCCACTTATAAAAGGCCCCCACCTCTCCCACCTCATTTACACTTTCAAGCCATTTGGCTCGGCCAACCTCTGCCCAAATACTCTCCCAACATCCCTCTCTTACTCCTAGAATCCTCACTTTGGGCAGAACTCTTCCCAAGGAAGCCTTTGGCTCAAATCAAAAAAGCGTTACCCGATTTTGAGGTAATGTCTTTTCTAATGTTGTTTTGTTTTATTTTTCTTCTCCAACCCCCTAAACTCTTTTTATTCATTTCTTTTGTAACAACACCAGTATCATCAATATACTAGGATGTTGTTATAAGAAGGATTCGAGCTACACTTACACACACCTACATCTAATGGTTAAAGAACATACGGTTTCTGTGGATGGCGAATTTCTGCCTCACGAAACGATGATTGTTCAACACTCATATAACACCTTCAAAGGTGGCCATTAAGATGTCACTATATTTATATATGATATATAATGTGTTTATGTTTTACTTATGCTTCTGTATTTCTCATTTATGGCTTACTTTATGATTTCCATTATGGGTAAAACGCGATAATTTCATTTTAGGAAGTGCGGACTACCGCCCCCTCAAAGTGATTTGAATCGTTAATGCCATATGTGGGATGTATAAAGGATGGAGTAAATGGTATTATACACTATATTATACTGGAATTATATTATACATTTATATCATTATGATTTAGTTCCATTAAATATGGAATTGAAATGAAAGTAACGTTCATGCGTACGTACGGATTACCGTCTCCATGAACGGTGCATTTCATTTCTTACCTCTAAATGTTACATAATATTATAAATGAATGTATATACTGGATATATAAGATATATATGACATATAAAGCATGAATATAATTCTGGATATAATGGATATTCTACCACATGAACAACTTGTAATTATAAGAAGTTTATTGTTGACTCAAGTTACCAAAGATCGACAAAACGACCGTTATTAACTTAAATAATTACATAATGTTCATATCATTGTAATAAGTGATATAATAAGGATAATGAAGTTGAAAATGGTTCTTAATAAGGTATATATTAACTCTAGTTTATTATTCAGGAGGTTAAAGAACGGTTGAGTCAAGTCAGACACGAGGTAAGGGAACTTCTTAACCCAACTTCCATTCTTTGGGTTAATCTCCTACTTTCAAATTATGTCATGATATTATTATGTCTTATTTGGTATTTTTACTTTAATTATGTGTACCTATAGTGAATACACATAATAGATCTATTTTATTTTAAAAATGATCTTTTAAGTACTTCGTCTCAATCTCCTTTTATTGAGGCATATTTGGTTTTATACACAACTTTCTTTTATACGGTGTATAAACCCCTTTGACTTTTAAGTTTATCCAAAAGGAATCTTTTTTATACAAAGAATTTTACTAAACGACAAAAGGGAATGTTTTTCTTTCCGTACTTATGCGGCGACAATGACTTCTCCGCCGCCGTGACCATTATTTGAGTTTCGGCTTCCTCTACAAGCCATCATTTTTTAATGAAAAATAAATACAAAGTTTTAACTTTCTTTTATTTTGGTATTGAAAATGGTTTTGAAAGCGTTTTTATTATATCAATGTGTTGTATTGATATCTTGTGATTGAAATGTGGAAATGTTATGTTTCCATTATGCATGTTTTATGTGATACGATTATGTTATGGTTTATGATATGTTTAAACCTATTCATATGAGGAATGTATTGGACTTAATAAGTGACGGGTGGAGCCCGCTATAGCTCCTCGATGCATCGGTAGGTCTCATGAGACAACTAGAAGTGGAATTGGCCGAGGCCCTTTCCCAATTTGATTTATGGTTTTGGCCGAGGCCTTAATCATTTTAGATGTCTTGGCCGAGGCCTTGACAAAATGTTTCAGAATGTCCGACATTATACATTCCATCATTATGAAAGTGGTTATTGATATTGCATGTGATTATTCGACCAGTAGAATATCCATGTGAAGAAGTAAATGGAATTATCTCATTTTACTTTTGCCATATTATTTTTATGTTCAAGTTTAAAAAGGCTTTTGTTTTAGTTATACATTGCCTTAAATGTTTATGTTTATTTATGAAAGCTTCCGCAATATTGTTATCCTTACTGAGCATCTGAGCTCACCCCTTTCAATGTTTTAATATTTTCCAGAATGTGAAGAAGTATTTTATGAATGACCTGCAGGGATAGTCAGAAGAGGATATGAGTGTGGACTATGGAGACTTTGTTATTGTAGTTTTTCACTTTATGATGTAATGTAACGTTTACGAATGTATCTAGTGTTTCCAAGGCTACTAAACTAATCGGTCTTTCGAGACTTGATCTTTTGTGATCATGCCAATGTTACGAAGTAATGCACCGACTCTGGGTAGCTGGGGTCGGGGCGTTACATGTTTTTTCATATAGTGGGAAAAAAATGGTCCAACATATAATAACTGATCTTTTTTTTGTTATATAGATTCACGTTAGGTTCACCTTTTTATTTCACCGGGAGAAAACAAGGTGTGGATGAGATCCACTCAACGATTTTATTTTGGGAGGTTTTTATTGTGAAAAATCATTAATATCAGGCTACCATTATCATGATTATTGGAACCTCCCAATGGTCCCCTCACCCTTAATTAGATATATAACTACGTTCAAAATGTAGGATATTACCTGGGTTTTCAGGACCAATGACTCTTGGGGACTCGAATTGGTTGAGAGGATGAGAGGTCAGGCTCATTACACCCTTTTGGGGGGAATTATTGCATACTCTGAGACCCTCTTATAAATTTAAGATATGTATGAAAATCTATTCCTAATCTTGATACAAGAATGGTTACCTAAAAACATGAGCAGAGGTTAATTGTATTTTATCTGAAAAAGATTGGGGGGATATTTATTGAATCTATCTGTATATATCTGAGGTTCTCCATCATTTTTTAGTAATGGGTGGTGTCTTATATACTGAATCCATACAAAAAAGTGCTTCATAATGTAATTCCATTCAAGGAGGTGGTTAATATTCTGAGAAGAGGATTGATCCATTGTGAGTCATCCTTCATATCCTGGTCATTATATGAATCAAAACCCACATAGTTTGTTGAACCCATGCTATTCAATGTCATGTGGATAGTGAAGGTTTTAGGCACAACAGAAGTGTGGTTGGGCTGACACCCAACTTTGATTTTTACCATGATCAATGATTATTTTGGGATTAATATGATGATGAATGCGAGTCTCCATGGAATATAATCAAAGAATTAGATAAAGAAGTAAGAGTCCCAAAACCATTAGAGAGGATCTTTCACATTATGTTTATAATTAAGTTAATTAATTTCATAATGAATATAATACCCAGATCTTTGGTAATTTATTCATTGATGATGTTGATCATATGGAATGAACCTTCTAGGTTATCATGTTTCACTTTAAAGGATCCAAACTATAATACCTCTAGTGGTGATCTACACATGATCTGATGGCCTCCGATCGACACTCCTCGTTCTCTGGGTGCTAGCAGGACGAAGCGAGTGTCTTGTGTCGGTCATTCTTGATCACTTTTTCTTCATCCTTGAAGAACGTCTCTTGTTCTTAAGAAGGGCGGGAAGAGGATTTGAGAGAGAAATTGTTAAATCAACAATTCTGAATTCACCGTGTGTGCGATTCGGTACATGGAACAATAGACGTATGTGTATATTTATTAACATGGGGATTCAGTTACAATATTTAATTGTGTAACATCAATTAAATACATTCATAAACTTAATGAAAATCCATGATATTAATAATGACACTGCGTAATTATTTATGGTGTGAGAACTTGCAAAAAAAGGAATTCTAAATAAAATTCCATGTCACAAAATAATAACAGTGTTATTTTAATTTGTGCCAACTAGTTAAATAATTATTTATCATCTTTCAAATTATTATTTTACTACCAGACCAGCCTTTATCCTCTCGAACTCAACTTCTATTTATTGAACACCCAAATAAATAAATAAATAATTTATTCTCTTAAATAAATATTTTATTTACAAACTAGTAAATAAATATTTATTAAATGTTCAATAAAATAAATAAATAAATTTTACCCACAATCTGGGGAATAAATATTTATTTAATTTATGAAATCATTTTATCTTGAATAAAATTAGTCCACTATCTTGAGAGTAATATTTATTAAATAAATTAAAATATAATTTAACTGAGTCCACTAGAAACACTTAGTGTGTGACACTCTAGGATTATTCCTCATTGGCATTAGGTGGGCCTGCCTAAAGTCCAAGAGTATTGTCTAGAAACTAGTCAATGAACCCAAGAGAAAGAACTTAAAGTTGCAACAATGTCATCCACATACGAATGATCACTCTGTAATATAATCCCTTTGCCGCAATATCTCATCAAGGAGGTTTCATGATAGTGTCATCAACGTTTATGCTTGATATGCCGTTCTTTGACTACCTGAAATAAACTTTTCGTTACACCATGGTCATGGAATTTCCCATGACAGTTCTATTTCAATCAAAGGGCCGAGATATCAACTTCCATAAATGGAAGGTAAAAATCATTCCTTGACTTATCCATTAATAACATGCTACTCATGATGCACCCAACGTACCCTACTTCCCACCAACTATTTGCATGAGAATTTTTGTCAGTAAATAAAAGTACGTTAGTCATGACACTTATTTATGAAAATATTAAAGTATAAGGATAATTACACACACTAGTATATAGAAATATCCAATGACACCAAAACACATAGAATTCTTATTGGTGGGTCTGTTCTCATAATCTCCTATCTTGGAGATTACCAAGTGTGAACTTCATGAGAGGAAGTCTCATATTCTTATGAGTACTCACACATAATAGTCTTCATGCTATGTGTCCCATAACAATATGTCATCCAACCATATAACTATATTTTAGAATATTGTTATAGCATTTCAAGGTTCTCAGCATAGCAGGGAACGTACATGACCTTATCAATGCAACAAATACTCTAGGACATTATTACATCATAGTGATACAGAACAATGAAAAATATGTAATAAGATATTTAATATTTAAATACATTAAATATCCATGTAATCAAAGAGAAACCAGTTGGTTCTAGGACACCAACTCTTATAAACTCCCGCATGGACTAGAGCCAACTGCCTATGACTTTTAGTCCGCCATACCTCACATGGTGATCGTTTTTCTACTGAGTTAAGGATTTAGTGAAGGGGTCTACCATATTGTCTTATGTGGAAATACTACTCACTACAACTTCACCTCTTTGATAAAAATCCCTCAAGAGATGATACTTCTGAAGTATGTGCTTCGTCCGCTGATGTGACCCTGGTTCTTTTAAAAGAGCCACCACTGTAGTATTATCATATTACAATGTGATGAGATCTTTATTTCTAGGTATCACATCCTGATATTAGATGAAGATTCTTATCCAAACAACTTCTTTAGATACATGAGAAACTTCAATATACTCGAAATCTTCTATAGAATGTACAACCACACTCTGCTTTGAGATCTTCCATCACACTGCACCTCTATTCAAAGTGAATATACATCCCGTTTGCGACTTCATGTCATCTTGATCAGTATGGAAACAAGAATCTGCATATACTCTGATGACTAGTTCCTCATCTACTCCATAAACTAGTAATATATCCTTAGTATGCCTTAAATACTTTATGATAGTCTTGACTACCATCTAATGGCGGTCACCTGGGTCAGCTTTATATCTTCCTACCACACTCAATACATAGGCGACATCCTGCCTAGTATATAGCATGGAATATATGACTGATCTAATCACTGATGTGTATGAAGTCCTTGACATTATTTCTCTTTCCTCATGTGTCTAAGGACACATTTTCTTTTAATGATGAATGCCATGTGATTTTGGAAACAATCCCCTCTTGGATTGTTCTATAATGAATCTATTTAGTATCTTATCAATGTATGTACTTTGACTTAAGCCCAAAAATATCTTGGATCTATCGGGATGGATCTTGATCCCAAGAATATTTTCTACCTCTCCCAATTTCTTCATGGAATAACACTGATTCAACCATGCCTTAACAGACTATAAGACTGATATCTCATTTTCAATAAGAAATATGTCATCATCATATACTATTAGGAAAACAATTGCACTCCCACTAAACCATTTGTAGACACAAGGCTCACATTCATTTTTTATAAAACAAAATTTTGTTATGGCTTCATCAAAATGAATGTTCCATGTACTAGATGCTTTATTTAATCCATAAATGGGTTTCTGCAACTTTCATACCTTATTGGAATTATTTGGAGTCATAAACCCTTCAGGTTGTGTCATGTCGACATCCTCCTAAAGGTTCTCATTAAGGAAGGATGTTTTGACATCCATTTTCCAAATCTCATAGTCATTGTAAGTGGAAATGGCCAATAGAATCCTGATGGATTTCAGCATTGCAACTGGTGAAAAGGTTTCATCATATTCAATGCCTTGATGCTGTTTGATCCCTTTTGCAACCAATTGTGCCTTATAGGTAATGACTTGTCCTATGTCTGGTTTCATCTTGAAAACCCATTTTCAACCAACAAGATTTACATCAACTAGAGGATCTACCAAAATCTAGAATTAGTTTTAGTACATGGAATCCATTTCAGAATTCATGGCTTATCTCCAGTTGTCAACAACCATGCCACTTAATACTTCCTTATAGGTTAGAGGATCATTATTATCAACTAATAACGAGTCACCATCCTTAGTAACTAGAAAACCTTAATGATCCAGTTCTCAAACCTCTATTGTACTCCTACATAGGTCTTGTGTCTTTGGAACCGTTCTTTCTTCCATGGGGCTTTGTGGAATCTATTCTTGTACCAACTATTGTGTACCTTGATCCTCAACTTCATCGAAGTCTATCTCACTCCCACTATCAATTTTGGAGAAGTGCTCCCTCTCAAGGAATATTTCATTTCATTCAACTATAACCTTTTGGTCTGAAGGGTTGTATAGGTAATATTTCCTTGTTTCCATAGGGTATCTTATAAATGTACACTTTGTGCCTCTGGGTGAAAGTTTGTTACCTGAAGAGGCATTAACAAATGCATCACTTCCCCACCCATGTAAATTCAATAATATGGATTTCTTTCCACTCTAGAACTCATATGGAATACTATATATCGATTTAGTTGTTACTTGGTTTATCATGTGCACCATTATTTGTAACTCATATCCCACAAAGAATAATGGAAGACTCACATGACTCATCATGGATCTCACCATGTCCAACAGGGTGCGGTTCCTCCTTTATGTCACACTATTCCACTGGGGTTTGTATATAGGAGTGAGTTGGGATAGGATCCCAAAATCCCATAAGTAATCAATGATGACTTTATTAAGATATTCTACACCTTTTTCTTAGTGGAGTTTCTTAATCTTCTTACCAAGATGGTTCTCAACTTCTTTCTTGTATTCTATGATCTTATCAAAAGAATCCGACTTATACCTCATTAAGTAGATATATCCATATCTACTAAAATCATCAGTAAACGTTATGCATTATGAGTACCCTCCCCTTTCTTCAACTGAAAATGACCCACACACATCGGTATGAACTAATTCAAGAAGTTCTTTAGCCCTTTATCTTTTCCCACTAAATGGGGCTTTGGTCATTTTTCCTTGTAAACATGCATGACATACCCCAAGTGGTTTTAGTTCAAAAGAATCTAAATATCCATCTTGATATTATTTTTTCAAGATTTTATTGTTTGCATGAACTATCCGGTGATTCAAAAGTTGGGTGTGTTATGAGTCATGTTAAGTATCTTGGTTATCTATTGTCATTACTTGGTTTCTGTAATCCAACATGTAAAGACCGTTGTATAAATGTGCCCTACTAAAACAAATGCTATCTTTGTAAAAGAAGCAACATTAATTTCGAAAATTGAAAAAATATCCATCTGTATCTAATATGGATACATAAATAATGTTTTTAGTAATAGAAAACACATAATAACAACCCTTTAACACCAAGATATTCCCAGTTGGAAACGTGAGGTGGTAATCCCCCACAACTACAACAACAGGTCTGCATCTGTTGGCTACTTGTAGATCTAGCCACCCTTGGCCAATATTTCTAAATCTACTTGGTTCCTGTATTTGGATGCATATGAGAGCACTACAAGCTGTATCTAATACCCAATTTGCAGAAAAAAATAGATTTCATTCGATAACAAATGCACCTGAAGCTTCTCCTTGCTTATGAGGATGGGTGCAATTCTGCTTCCAGTGGCCCTTATTGCCACATGGGAAACAAACAACCTCCTATTACCATACCTACCCTTTTATCATCCTTTTTATTGGATGTTCTTGAAGAATATTTGGGCTTAAATATATTTTCCTTCCCTTTCCTCTTATTCACCATAAGGACAAAAGGCTTTTCAGGCTTCATATATCTTTCCACTTGGTGAATGAGGATAAGAAGATCAGATAGAGACTTCTCAATGTTGTTCATATTCAAATTGAAAACAAAGCTATATAAGCTTTGAGAGAGTGATGTGAGAATGAGATAAATTCCTAGTTCTTTGGGGAGTTTAAACCCTAGAACCTCTAGGTGCTCAATGTAGCCAATGCGATTGACTACATGAGGCCCAGCTGGGGAACCTTCTCTAAGATTACTCTGAAAGATTACTTTAGAGATCTCAAAGCTTTCATGTATTTATCTCTCCTGATAAAGACCACAAAGGTTCTTGAGCATTCTATAAGCATCCTTGTTTTCACGAGACATCATGATCCCACTCGAAATTGATGATAGAATCAAACATTGAACATTGACTGCATCATTCATATGTTTCCCATAGACTAGGAAATCCTCATCACTCACATATTTTGAAGGCGGATCAGGTAATACTGACTCCAGCATGTAAGACTTCTGTTCATTGCGTAGGATAATGAGAAGGTGTCTAAACCATTCCTGGAAGGTACTTCCGTTGAGGACGTTGTCTTTATCCATAATTGATCGTAGGAATAGTGTGGTAGGCGATCTTGTCATTTTTATTCTACAATTAAAAGAGAATATCATTAGTACTTTCTTGATTAAATTTTATGAGAAATAATAAATTTTATCAAGTCTCCCACTATTTTTTCAAGTCCCAATGTCCCTCACCATTGAACTCAGAACGTCTAGTTTCCATGACAATCTAGTGGAAAGGATCCATATTCCTCTTCCATAACCCCAACAAGGTTTGGTCAAGCTATTAGAAGGTATTTAGGTAGGTAGGTCTTTTACAACTATTGGCTTGTAGCTCCTTGATCTGTTGAGTGGACTTCCCAATCCTGAAATCATGACTTTGGATTTCCTCAACTCTTGCCTCCAATATTACACCAAGTCTAAAAAGGGATAATCCTCTTGATGTAATATAGTTAAGTGAACCCAAAACCTTTCATAAGGACTTCCTGTATAAAAGTAAGTGTCCCAACAAGGTTTGGTCAGATCAATAGTTTTATTTTTTTTTTCCCTTAATCAAGTAACAGAAGGCTTAGTCTGACTTAATATTTTATTTTATGGTTTTTTATCTCTTATGTGTGAATTAATTATTATTATTATCACATTTTTGTTAATATTAAGTGGATCTTACTTAAGTGATTATCCATTTCTTGATAATATTTATGCATAAGTTTGGTTTATTTTAGTTCCATCTTGCATGCTTGTTTAATTCATTAATTATGTGATCACGACAATACATCCATAATGATAAATAATGAAACTGACATAAATAAAATAAAGTAAAAGGCATGATCATGAGCTATTCTAAAGGTTAGTTTATATAGATGTTGATAAACTAACCCTGACCTAGGGGAGAAACATCTTGAACCTTTTGGGTTCATGTTTATAACTTTCCAAAGATCCACCTCTATATATCCTAGGATTGGTTTCATCTCAGCTCTAGATTGAACCGTATCCACTAGAATGGGAGTTCCATCCATAACATATTCCTTTTTTAACTCACATATAGGTGAGGGGTAAAAATGGGTTTTAAATAAAATAATCCTTGAGCACACATGCCCTGCATTATTAATGAGGAGAAGGCTCGCAGGCTAACAAATTTAATTTACATAAACAAATTAAAATAAACCATACACATAAAAAGGTCTTGGTCTAGCTCATGATCATCCATACATGCATCAATATTTATGCATAAATAAAACTATCATTAAATTATTAAATCGTTCTTGTTTAAGATAAATCATGCTCGAATCAATTACTTATTATCTTTAATTAATAAATCCTTTTATCTGAAACTCTTTTATAAATTTCCTTGAGATTCTCATCCATCATAATTTTAAACAAATAAATTCATTTAAAATTATCTCTGTTCATAACTTGTATCTTGGAGTTAACCCTGTGAATTCCTATTTATAACTACCCAATGAGTAGAAATGAACATTACGTAGATGTTAAATTAAACACATATATATAAAACACCAATCACATGTTGTGCCTCAGCTTTACGCTCAGATGATGGTACACATCTCAAGGGTTTGTATAATATAATAATAAATTTTAAAAAATTTGTAGAATTTGGTTGATTACATAGTGTGTAGATCAAACTACATGTCATGTACTATTTTTCACCATCCATATGAAGTACATGGCTGGGGAAATGATGTGTGAGTGTACTTCAGAAATCTTTAGAGTACACGGCGTGTCCAGTGGGCCACAGGCTGTGTAGTTCCTCATTAAACAGTCTCTATCTGTGAAAGTTGTGTTTGGGATACACAGTCCAACCCTAACCCTAAGGGAATACACATCATGTCTAGTGGGCCATACGATGTGTAATCTGAAATCCACATGCCACAAGTTCTTGGTCAACACACGGAGTCATTAAGTTTTAGAAAAAATCCAATGAAATTGCTTGGTTTGGAAGACCAAACCCGGTGCATTGGACCTTGGATACACGGTGTGTACTGCCGAATACACATTGTTTGTTATGGTGATGTATGGACAGGAACATTTGGCACCTTTAAATGAGATACTCTATTCTATTTTAATCAAAATTAAAAGAAAAGACCATTCTTGTAAGGTGAATGACAAACTAAAGAGGAGGAATATATCTCAAGATTCAGATTTGCAGAATGATTTACTTGAATTGAAACAAATAAATTATTAAAAGAATAAATCATCAACGAAATGTTTAAATAATTATAAACTTTGATGTAACCGCTTTGATACCACTTGAAGGTTCCAAGAGTAGAATAAGCATGGTTGGGCCGGCACCCAACTTTGATTTTTAACATGGTCAATGATTATTTTGGGATCAATACGATGATGAAATCTAGTCTCCATGAAATATAATAAAAGATTTAGATAAAGAATGTAGAGTCCTGAAACCTTTAGAGAGGATCTTTAACATCATATTTATAATTAACTAAATTAATTTCATAAAGAAAATAATACCTGCATCTTCAGTATCTTCTTCATTGATGATGTTGATCGTCCAGAATGACCCTTCCATATTATCTTGTTGCGCTTTCAAGGATCCAAACTAGAATCCCTCTAGTGATGATCCACATGTGCTCCGATGGCCTCTGATCAACATCACTCATTCTCCAGGTGCTAGCACAGTGAAACGAGTGTCTTGTGTTGGTCGTTCTTGATCGCTTGTTCTTCATCCTTGAATAACATCTCTTGTTCTTGAGAGGGGAAGGAAGAGGATTTGAGGGAGAAATTATTTAGCTCAACAATTATCAATTCACTGAGTGTGTGGTTCTGTACATGGAATAATAGATGTATGTGTCTATTTATTTACATGGGGATTCAGTAACAATATTTAATTGCATAACAACAATTAAATACATTCATAACCTTAGAGAAAACCCATGATATTAATAATAATATTGTGTCATTATTTATGGTGCACCAACTTGTGAAAAATGAAATTATAAATAAAATTTTATGTCACAAAATAATAGCAACAATATTTTAATTTGTGCAAACTAGTTAAATAATTATTTATTGTATTTAAAATAATTATTTTACTACTCGACCATCCTTTTTTCCTCTCAAAATCCACTTCCATTTATTTAAAACCTGAATAAATAAATAAATAATTTATTCACTTAAATAAATATTTTATTTAAAAACTAGTATATAAATATTTATTAAATGTTCAATAAAGAAAATAAATATATTTTACCCACAATCTGGTGAATAAATATTTATTTAATTTATGAAATTTTTTTAACTTGAATAAAATTATTCCATTTTATGGATAATAATATTTATTAATTAAATTCAAAAAGAATATAACCGAGACCACTAGAACACTTATTGTGTGAACCTCTAGGATTATTTCTCGTTGGTATTAGGCGGGCTTGCCTAAAGTCCAAGAGTACTGTCTAGAAATATTTTAAGGCACCCAAGAGAAAGAACATAAAGCCACAACAACAAAATCCACATACAAACACCCACAATTTAATATAATCCCTTTGTCACAATATCTCATCAAGCAGGTTTCATGATAGTGTCATCAAATTTTATGCTTGATATGTCATTTTTTGACTACCTGAAGTAAACTCATCGTTACACCATGGCTATGGAATTTTGCGTAACGGTTCTATTTAAATCAAAGGGGAATGAGATATAAACATCCATAAATGGAAGGGACAAATCATTCCTCAAATTATCCATTAATAACATGCCACTTGTGACGTACCCAACATACCATACTTCCCTCCAACTGTCTGCGTGATAGTTTTTGTTAGTAAATAAAAGTGAATTAATCGTGACATGTATTAATGATAATATTAAAGTCTATGGATCATTACACATGCTCGTAGATAGAAATATCCAATGACACCAAAACATGAAGAATTCCTACTGGCAGGTCTGTTCTCATAATCTCATGTCTTAGAGATTACCAAGTACAAACTTCATGAGAGGAAGTCTCATCTGCTTATGAGTACTCACACCTGATAGTCTGCATGTTATGTGTGCCATCATAGTATGTCATCCAACTGTAGAAATATATTTAAGAATATTGTTATAACATTTCAAGGTTCTCATCATAGCATGGAACTACCATGACCTTATCAATGAAACAAATACTATTATTACATCATAGTAATGGAGAAAAATGAAAAATATATAATAAGATGTTTAATATTTAAATAAATTAAATATACATGTAATAAAAGTGAAACTAGTTTGTTCTAGGACACCAAATCTTATAGAAAATAATTATATGGGTGCTATGGGACTCCAAGTATTCAAGATCGAGTCATGGAAATATTTCATATGTATCCCTATTATAGCAAGAGTTAGAGTTTTCATAGTTCAGTTATTCGGTGTTTATTTACTAACATTGGACCTATAATTGTAGAGGCTCATTATGCAGATGACATGACTATTGTGGTTCCCTAATCCCACATAAACTATGATCAGTGTGAGAAACAAGGGATATAAAATGATCATTTTTTAGTGTTCATAATATGGGGCTTATATATTGGGACTACCCTAAGAGGATTTATTATAGAGCTTGGGTCTTAGGGAGATATCCTACGTATCCTGGATATGGAAGGAATTAGAGTCCTCATAGCTCAGTATGATAAATAAGGGATGGAAAATTATCAGTATCATTTCCTAGAGAGTGAGGGACTTATGTATTAGGAAAACCCTATAGAGATCGAACCTTGAAGAGGTGGCCTATATATCCTGAATATGGAAGGAATCAAAGTCATTTTAGTTCCTTTGGTTAGGGATTACACTTTGAGGTTTCCATGGATATTGGGACATATCATGTTATGTCACTGTTCAAGGCTTATATTCTGAGTTTTCCCTATTTTCCTTCTTAACATGCATCAATTGTCTGCTTGTCTTAATATGTAGGAGAGTATCTACCTGTAATATCTGAAGACAACTAAATGATTAGTTGGCCTTTATAAAAGACTTCACATAACCTGGGTGGAATATCCAATGGATATTTCATGATCAAATCTGACTTGTCCAAAGTACATCCCATGATCTAGGTGATCTATCCTAGAAGCCATCACATGACCTAGATGGCTTTACTAGAGGGTGTCGCATAATCTCATTGACTTTACTTGATTCCATTCACATGATTTGGATTGAAACATATGGAGGGTGTCATGAGAGTTGGTAATACAAGTATTGGAGGGTTTCTCATGTATTAGATAACATTCGTGGTGGTCATCATTAGACTTATCTGACATGTCTAGAGGGCATCACAAGTCTCGACTGACTAGCCCAAAGGCTTTTGAGAGGGCTTAATTAACATGTACAAATGAACCTATGAGACTTATATACCATGATATGGTGACATTATATGATTTAGGTGATTTATCTGAATGATGTTTCAATATGTGGGTGACAGACCTATGGGGGTTCATGTGACTAATGTGGTACATCTTGTGGGGAAATCACGTGACTTGCACTGACATGTTTGGAAAACTTCATATGACCTGGGTGGCATACTGAAGCAACATCATGAGATATGAGTGACATGTAATTGGGTTTTCATGTGTCTTTGATGACTTACCTAAAGCACATGTGGTCGGAGAACATGATTTTCTCTTAAGGCTTCCACCTTTAGTCTTTATTCTAGCCCTTATCTTGCGAATGACTTAGATTTATTCAGTATTGCTATATTTTGGTTCTCACATGATTTTACATATGTGTGTTCTATTCTTGACTCATATTTCTATAAGTCCTTTTCATGAAATATGAATGATAACATGAATTTATTTATGCATGGTGCATGATCACTCCACCAGTTCAACGTTATATTACCTAACAGAACACTTTACGATCGTGAGGTCAACCGCTCTAAGAAATCTTCTCTAGTGTTGGTTCTAAATTCACATAGTTCATTCTCTTAATCATGATAGGTAGAAATTGTGTGGTCACGGTAGGTAGTGATGCATTTTTCATGCTCGGGTGGGGAATTTATAGGACTCACCACTCAGTTGTTTGATGGTTTGAACAATGTATCTGGTGTGGATCCAGGATGGAGTCAATGAATGGGTTTGGTACCATGCATCACTGTGAGCCTTTTCCATGGATTTCTCTAAGGGCGTCACATGATTTTTAGTAACCAAGAGTCCCTATCATCAACACCTTCATTATTGGATTATTTCTAATTAATGGGGACTTCTTTGATCACACATGCATGTTGAAAGACTTCTATATTATCATATTGACATGTCCAATGGCCTTCATTAGATCAAAGCTCCAGTTAAAATACCTTCTCAAGATTCTCAATGCCTTTCCAGGGACATTTCATGAGGTAAGAATGGATTTTCTAGGGGTCTCCATGAGATTAGGGTGGCTTGTCTAGGAGTCTTGTGAGTCTATACAGTGGACTTCCTTAGTGTGTCACATACATTTTAGGACTACGAGAGGCTTACAACCCCTCCCCATTTTATTCCTTTTGTTTTATTTTACAATGGTTGGGGAGTCATGAGATATTACATGAGTAATATCAAAGACAAATAATATATTTCTTGATGATGCATCGTGTGAAAAGCAGGGTTCCTATAGGGGTGTGTGAGCATTTCATGGACAAATCCAGCCATTTTTTCTTAGGGAGATGAAGTAGGAGCTCATGGTTTCTTGAAAAGAAATGAGGATTTTCATGAGATGAGGCTGATAAGACAAAAGTATTTAGTGAGATGAGGTAGATATGATTTTGGGGTCTCACGGCATCTTACGAGTCTTCATCGGTGCATCACATGATGTTCAATGACTATGTGTAACTCCCACCTCCTCCATTTTTATCTTTTTGGTTTTATTTTACAAATGTTTGAGGAGTTCATGATTTTTCTTAGATGTTGTTAAGTAAAATTATCCTTCCCTTTGGTGGTGAGTTGCATGATGTTCATGACTTATAGTGGCCTCAACCTTTTGTACATCTTTTATGCCATTTTTTATGGATGTTTGGTTTGATAAATAGGTTCTTACTACTGACAAACCACGCGGCCTGGGTGAGCTTACCCGACTACTACCATGCATCCATTGTTTGATCGAAGTGCCTTTGTGAGGGAAGAGGGACTTTTAAAAGGGGGATTTGTGAGACTTTCTTGAGTCTATGCACTATGTGTGGAGTCTTTGCGTGATACTATGATGGTCACATGATCGTGAGTCCCCTGAGGTATCACACGGTCTGTAGGTCTCAACCATCTATTTCTTCCTTTTCCTTTACAAGGAAAATAATATCCCTATTCAGGTATTTATTCCTTTGTTAATTTTCCAATTCTTATTTGGAATGCTTCAACAATGATATATTTTTCTTCAAAAAAATTACATTTCTTTGATATAATTCTTAACACACAACATCAAATTTAAATGAACCGTCATATAATATTGAAATATTATTATTTAATGTGATAGTTATCCCCTAGAAATTGGATATTTTGGTATAAATATTTTTAGAAATATTATGAAAAAAATATTATTTATATATGTATAAAATAAATTCATTGGTTATCAAAAGTTTATAAATGATAATAAAGGTTTTTGAATGTCAATAAAGTTGTTTTTCTAGAATTTTTTTATGCACACAATGTGATCATATATAAAAAAATTAGATTAATCTATATTGATGAATTATTTTAATTTAATTGAAATATAATATATTCATTAAAATGTTTTAATATTCATATAATGTTTTTTGGTCATAGAATGAGAATAAATCTTGTTTTATATTTAAATATGCATTTGTTTTAAGAATAGTTTTGTTGGTTTTTTAAAACTTATTATAAAATGAATTTCTACAACTTTAAGGAATCAGATATTAGAAAATTGATCCTATATTTTTAATTAGAGGTTTTTTTAAACAGGTCCTTTTAATTTGTTTATTATGAATAGTTACTTTGGTAAATTTTTATCACCTTTGTAAGGGTAACATAGGTATAATAGGGTTAAAACATTGGGACAAAGCTTTAATATTTCCCTAATAATTACCTTTATCATATTGGATGAGTAGAGTCAGACCATTATCATCAAATAATTGAATATATGTCCAATTGTTTCCATTTTTTATTGATTATGACCTTTATATTATTTTAAGATAATGATAAATAAAAAATGACCCTCTCTTGACTTTAATAACTCTAAATTTTTATTATATGGATAAAAATAGAATAATTTTGATTGTAAATGTTTATTTGAAAGACGAATTAAATTTTTTATCATGGTTTTTCTCTAATTTTTAGTTATTAAATAATTACCTTCAATTCTTACACAACACTGACATAGTATTTATTCAATTAATAGAAACAAATAATTGAATTTAAAATTAGTCAAAGTAATAAAATTTGGGATAATTATTTTTTTCTATGAATTTTATAGTTTAATATAACTTATTAAATATATATGAGTTGGATAAATTATAATTACATTACTATCTTAATATATTTATAGTCAAATTCTGTAAATAGTTTCAAAAATGAAACTAATTATATTTTATGAAGAGTTACATTTTATTTAATTATTAAAAATTAATAAAAAAATTTATAAGTATAGGTAGTATAAGATATGTTTTAAAATATAATATTATTTGCATTTATGATCTAATTTTTTACATTATAATTTAAATTATATCCCTTTAAGAGTGAAATAGTTATTAGTATGATGAAGGTTAAAAATGGTTAACTAAGGGGTTATTAAAAAAATATAAGGTTTAAAATGACAAAGAAACCTATCTAAAATTCATTATATGATGATATTTTAACCACATTATCTTTTTATTTGATCCTATATCCATTTGGAAGGATTTTTCTTGAGAATTAATTTATTATATTTTAATATTTTTGGAAATTCCAATTGTATCCTTGTAACACCCCAAAATCATAAAGGGTTAAGTGAATAAATGATATGACTTGTGTCAATAAGGTTCACATTTATTTTTTGGAGCCTACTCGATTATAACTCCACTATTAAGAATGATTATCCTGGAGTAGTGATCAGGATTGATGACCTCCTGGTAATTTTCCAAGGGTGTGTGTGAGTGAGGAAGAATCACACTAGAAATAACATGTGTTGTCATGTGGGTATATTCATTAGTGTAATGAACCATTTAGGAATGTGGGTGATCCCTAGGGAGGGGACTATATGTTTTTAGGGAAACTGGTGGTACTTGGCAAGCCAGGACCAGACAACCATGTTTAGAAGGGATGTTTGTGCTGTTAGAAAGGCTTGGTTGTTACATTGGTATCAGAGTATGAACCCGAACTTAAGTGTCATAACACTACTTGGGTTGAGATATAGGGTCTACAATGAGGGTGTTTTTCTCTAAAGGGGGGGGGGTGAATTTAACACCCCAAAATTATAAAGGATTAAACAGATAAATGATATGAATCATGTTAATAAGGTTAACCATTATTTTTGGGATCCCACTTGATTAGAACTATATAGTTAATAATGCTTGGAATGTAGTAGTGATTAGGATGGGTGACATCCTGGAAGTTTCCCAAGGTGCGTGTGAGTGAGGAAAAATGACACTGGAAAGAACATGTGTTGGAAAGTTGGGACAATCATTAGTATGATGACCCATTTAGGAATATCAGTGAACCCCAAGGAGGGGACCATATGTATTCAAGGAAATAGGTGGTACCTAGAAGGACAGGAACCAATGAACATGTTATATTGGGGTGTCTTTGCTATCAGTGGGGACCCGTTGTTACAATACTCCCCCACTTATAAAATGAACCTTCTCCATTCTCTTAATTACACCACTTTAAGCCATCTATCTTGAACAAAAGCTACCCAATTAACTTCTAAACATCCCTATCCATGAATTAGAAGTACTATTCTTATAAAAATTCCATTCAATAGTTCCGTATAAAAGGATCTAAATGAGGCCTACTGAAAGAGAGATAATTATCCTACCCAAGATTTTTCAATTTATTACTTCCTATACATCTTATAAATATATGGTATTCATTAGAAAATAATAACTTCAGTATCCTCAATATATTTAAATGTTATTATAGTTATGGAAACCCTAGTATTCACCATATTTTATATCAAATTTGAAGTGAAATTATCACTCATTCATATGTGTGGACATCCACTAACACGCAATGATACAATTAATTATCCATCACCATCATTCTTGGATGGTTATTATAATTTTTAATGATTATATATATATATATGATATTTATGAAAAAATTATTATTATGGAATTATAATATCATATCTACCTTATTACCGTCTCATTCATTGAACAATGCACACTAAAAAGAACATGTGCTAGTATGTGGGTACAATCATTAGTATGATGACTCATTCGGACACATTGGTGAGACCCAAGGAGGGGAACATGTGTCCATAGGGAAATTGGTGGTACTTGGGAAGCTAGGAACTGATGACCATGTTACGGTTGGATGTTTGTACTGTTAGCGGGACCCAATTGTTACAATACTCCCCCACTTATAAAAGGACCCGCATTAATTATCTTCATTACACTAATTTGAACCATATATATTAATGAAAACCTACCTAATACTCTTTTAGAACACCCTATTCCTAAATTAGAAGTGCTATTATTCTAAAAATATAATTCAATGTTTCCTTATGGAAGGATCTAAATGAGGCATACTGAAAAAGATGTAATCATCCTATCAAATATATTTCAATTTATTTCATTCTCTACCTCCTCTAAACCTATGGTATTCATCAAAGAATAATAACATTAGTATCCTAAATATTTTTGACACTCTGTTTTTTCAAGGAGGATTAAAATATTATGAAGATCCCCTTAAACATGTTAAAGAAGTGAATATCTTCAAGAAGATTCAAAGGGACTTACCCAAACTGGACTGCATGAACCCTTGCGCACAAAAGGTTCAGCCAACCCCCATGTGTTTCACTAGAAGGTAGAAAACCCCTATGTAGGACACCTACTCCAAGAACCTACACTTGAGTGATGTTTGGAAAACATTCTTAGACCAGGGCTACATATTATCCTATAAATAAGACCCTTAGGATCCTAATTTTCACAACTAAAAAATCAGAAGAAGACCCCAAACTCTGGTCATGAAATCCCTTCACCCAAGTCTCCAAAAATTCCTCAGGTATCTCTCCAAAACCTAAGAAAAGACATAATTAAAAGGGATAAGTGATATCAATGTTCAATCAGGGTATGAAACATAAGAAACCTTCATAAGGGCCTCTTCTCCCGTAGTGGAAAATCACCTGTGTGAGGTCCCTTCCCTAATCGAGGACCTACGTAAGACCCATCCAAAGACACCTGAGGAGACCTGGGGTGCCTATGATAAAGCCTATCCAAAGTGTTATTTCCAAGGTTTTCCATTTCAGAAGGAATATCTAGCCCATGTTGGCCTATACCCCCTATGTGATTCTCCTCCTATTCTTCCTAGGCCCTGCATGAGGAACCTTTTCTCTCTAATCCAAGACATGAATGAGCCCCCCTATTTGTCCTCTTCCAAGCTAATAATAGAAGGGATCCACTTCCTTTGGATCCCTACCTTGAGGGGGACCGATATGAATCCTACACTAAAGATTATAGACTTTAAAATCCATTGAAAGAGGTACACCAGTGTGTCTCCCATTTGGGTATGCATTCCTATAGTCAGAGGTTTCCCTTACTTTTCCTACCTGATGGATAGGGTACTCGAGGTGAATGTGAGTATGAATTTCTATGGTCACGAGGACCTTGACACTTAGGGAGGTTTCAAGGGAATTCTGGTCATGCACACTTGGGTTTGGACCATTTCTTTCCCTACTAGCCTCTATGACCTGAAGCCTATGATTCCAGGCAGGGAGGGTGAGGATCAAGTTTATTTTACATTCAACATGGAAGGAGATCATCCTACCCTCAAACAAAACCAATTTTATGAATCCCCCTTGGAGTAATCCCATAGTCTTTCTTACAATAACTCTCATGATTCATTCCTTCCTCCTCAATCATGGTTACCAAAATAATAGGGATATGGGCACATCAAGTCCCTTTCTCTCTCCCTTTGGTTCTTGGATATGAAATTGGGAAGGAATTGTCATCTCCCTGACCTCTTCCACCAACGAATAGGGGGATTGTGTGGGTTTTCAAATCTTCCATTTCCTCTTGTTTCTCACATTCAATCATGGCTCATCATTATTCATGTGGGCTTAGAGGATTTCCATGATCACAACATCCATATATTCAGATGCATGTTTTGAATGAAAATCATCTTTTGTATATTCCTATCACCTTATGTTAGGGTGTATCTATATGTTTAGGTCCTTAAGTAAATGTATCTAAATTTAGGGTAAAGTGGATCATGTGGTTTCCCAGATCCTCATTTTTATCTTGTTTCTCTCATTGAGCACGAATCATTTGTGTTTAGAGGTGGATGGTGGTCATGACATCCACATGGTACATTACCTTATTGGCCTCCTACTTTGTATAACACCAAAACTTCCATTATTTTGGCCTCATTAAAAGTATAATACCCAACCAAATAGAACATTATCCTTAGGAATAGGCCCTAAAATATAACATTTGGGCCTCCTCTTTAGTTATAATCCCCCCAAAATCCTCCACATCACCATGAGTCAATACATTCCTCATGGACCCTTTTACATGGAATCATTTTTAGGAGTAAGCCCTAAATAAATCCTCACATGGAGTGATAATCCCCTATGAGACAAACCTCTAGAGGGATTATATAGGTGCAGGTCCTCACAACTGAACTAAGTGGGCTTTGATTTCCATCTAAATGGGATATGTAGAAATCCTCCTTGAGGTCCAAATCCAACACTACCAAATCAACCCTACTATCTCTTTGAGCCACACTCCCAGTAGCGGCTTATTCAATAAGAGAATTCAAGTACTTACAAGGTTCCCTGGGTCACTTTGACATAAGTCCCACACCAAATTTTGACTAGTCATCTTTCTCCTAGACATCTGTTCCACATGAAGTTAAACTACATGGTTTGGTCATTATCACATGACATTAAATGTTATGACAAGATACACTAAATGGAACCGAACTACGTGGGTTCTGATTCATTTCACAAGGATATGTAGGAATCCTATTCATGGGTCTAATCTCGACATCAAGAAAACTCCCATTTACTTGGATGATGACAGACTCCAAAGTGCCCCATTATGTGGTCAGAAAAATTGAATCATTGCAATAATGACAAAATAGCTAATCAGTACATAAGAGGATACCATCAATGGAGAACCTTAGACATATAAATATGTGTCCATTGATAAATAACCTCAGATATATACAGACAATTATAATCTCCATACACAGTAATAATTGATTGTTAATTCATGTTTGACCAATGTTATGATTGGGAATTAATGAAGGATTCATTAATATATATTAAATCTATAAGAGAGTCTCGAAGTAGGCAATAATACATCCCAAAAGGGTGTGATTATCCAAAACTCCAATCTTACCGACCAATGTGATTTCTTAAGCACCATTGAGAAAACTTCAAAAAAAGATCTTACCTTTTGAAAGCATGTCCTTCCAGGTTATAGAACCCTTGGGTGTTTCTAGTTCCATGAATAAACCCATTTGAAACCATTCATAAATAGTAAACTTGATGTGAATGGTTTCACAATATTCACCCCCTACAATCAACCATAAAGAAAGCTGATTCTCTATCAGAAACAAAAAATGGTGAACCAAATGTGAATCCTTAACCAAGATGACAGTGTCACCTACATGTCAGGTCCCTTTTTCTCAGACAGTGAAAGATGTACAAATAATGAAATAAATCATGCATGTGTTCGTATAAATGTGTTGATAATTTGATATAGTTTTCTTATTTGTGTTTGACAATATATAGGCACTTTATCTTAGAACATCCTTTAATCTAGTGGAATCCTTCTATATTCTAAAAATGTATGCCCTGAGTACTATTCAATCGCGGTCTTTGTCTGCATAGAGGATGCCATCACCAACCCATAGTCTTTAATGATGGGTCTCGAACACACTAGTACAAGAGTACTATCAGAATGGTGCAATCCCAATCATGGAGGCTTCTAGATAGTCCCTCCATCTTGAAAAGACCCACTGATCATCTGATCAGTGATGACCAGTGGTCAAGAAGTAGACCACACAAAATGCCATATTCAATTATTTCATGAGTTCATCCTTGGAATGAAACAACTAGTACCTGCCTTATCTTAGGATGGTGGATCAATAGGAGACATATGGACTTATTCATAAGACACATGAGTCCTTCCAATAGTCTCTTTCAAACATTTTCCATCACTAATGCTGCATGATAGTGAACCCTCAACATGATGAGGGTGTCATCCTTGGATGTCTAACCCAATTCAATGAAAGATGGACCACCGATGGTAGAAACTATTCAATAGGGATAATCTCTACACCTCTTCCCCATATAGAGAATCCCACTAATCAAATTTGGTGGCCAAATGATGGTGGTAACATACACCCACCCTCCCAAATTCATATAGCTAACAGACTTGCTTGGAAGCATCCAAGGAAGCTCGTTGTTCAAATCCTATGACAAACCATGAGAAGGAGAATAAATATACTCACAATAATCAATGCCACTAACATATTTATCTCTAATCACTCAAAGAATCCTACCAAACAAGTTTTTAGTAAAACCATAAGAAGGTAGACACACTTTCCAACATTAATCAAGTCTACCTACAGTTTCATCTATAAGCACCAGGAGAAGTCATCCAGAATGTATTGATAAAAAATAGGGGGTAGGCCCAACTCTCTTCACCCACATAAAAGTGCTGTCAGTATCCAATGGAAGGAAAGGGAGGACATGAGTAGGAACATACCCCTAATCTAGATATATAATGGACATATATCTCCATTCCAATCTCTAAAGTCACCAATCATATCTTGATAATGGTAAAAGGACAGACAAAAATCCATTCCCACATCCTAGAAACCTACCATAACATCATTATAATGACAATAATAGTGTTAGATGTATGGAAACATAGTTCCATCATCACAAATGGGGTGGCTCATCAGCATTCCACCATGGAGAAGAAGTATACCTCTACTCCCATCTAGTAGAATCATGGGTGAAACTCCCCCACCATATATGGAAAACCAGTTAGGGAACATACACCTGTTCCAATAGTAGAAAATAATATCATTGCAATGGAAACTCTGATTCAGGCACAAATCCCTACTAAAATTCAAAATGCTTGTCAAAAAATTCTGGTAGCAACACAGGAGCCAGTAAAGAATGATTTTGTACCTAAAAACCACTTCCACTAGAAAGTGGCCCCAATTTCTCAAATGAAAACATCTAAAAAGAAGCCTCACTATGGACAAATTTAAAATTAAGAGCTGATCTATGATCATGTTCTACTTAATACTAGAGTTCTTAAATCCCTCATATGCTTATATATGGAAGCTCAAAATCCTACTCTTCCATTATGAAATTACAGGGGTAGTAGTACTAATTTTGAAGCCCCTCAGACACTTCACTATGAAGGATTTCTTCACGATCATAATATGATAAATATAGAGATCATGTCTCTTGATGTGAGACATGGTAGCCCTCCGTTTGGCCAGAAGATCAAGGATCAAGAGGGTCTCCCCCTTATTGTAATCCACCATATTATTCCTCCCCATGATGGAACTTGCAATAAAAGTTCTCTCCACAGTAGTATTTCACGTTGTCATAAGGGTCCTCTCCTTGGTGGTGTAGTGACATGAAATTCATTCCACCATGAGGCACATGGGAAAACAAGGCCTTTCATGTCTAATTCCTTATCATTAACAAGTGAAATAATTTTGTAACTGAAAGACAACCCAAGTTGAAGGCCATTCTCTAAACCTCCATGGATCACCTACCTTCCAATATAATAGAGTAATTATCTACCAATATTTTGGATTATGATAAAGTGGTAGGAAAGAATCCACTCTGGTCAAATAAAGTGGAGGATCCTCTAGAAAAAGATGAATATGACAAGCTAAAAATTAGAAAACAAATGGCTGAATATGACATACTAGTCATGTTCTTTCCTCTATCCACTACTCAATACAACATTACAAAGGCACTTTTGGATGATTGTCTGCACAAAATTCACCTCAACATATGGAAAAATATTCATCACTTGGGATAAAAAGTAATACCCTATGATGGGTATTGAAGTCATGCTAATGTAATAAAACGATGAAATGCCAAATTAACTTGGTGGCTCTCCTAGATGCATGAAATCCAAAGACTTAGAAATAGTAAGGATTCATTTAATGTGCATGCCACAAATTTTTAGAAATATTGCAACAATTGATCATGGATACCCTATTTGGTGTTCATATCATAAGATAGGGTGAACATGAAGTGTTACATTTCACCACACTCCCTAACCAAAAAATCCCACTGATAGTGGTATCATGAAATTTCATATCTTTAAGTTGGATTTTGTAAGTGGATTATATTATCAACCAAATATATTCTCAAAAAATAGGCCATGACCGACTCCTACTAACATTAAGATAGAAGAGAGTAGGCTATTGAGATAATTTTTCACCAAACATTTGAAAATATCGAGCAATCCTCCTGTTTAGGAGAATTCAACAATCATATAACACAAATTTCAAAGATAGTGTAATGATATTCAGAAGTGGGTGATCCAGGTTCATACCAATTGATGCACTGTGATCATTTTTGAAAAAAAAACTCCATAAAATCATAAGGCTATCCATGGAAGTAGTATCCACGGTAGTTCAAGAGAAACCCCAATCCATAGGGATGAGGGATTTTTTAACCCTACCTTAGAGGTTATAAAACAAGACCCAAAGTTTTGTGAAGGTAGAATTGGAATAGCCCTAGCCCTCTATTGTGGGGGATTTTTCACCTAAAAAACTTTTTCCCCAGTAGAAATCACTCTTTTCCTGATTAGGATGCATATCGTAGAAAGGATCCTCCCAGTTCATCTCATCCCGTGATTAAATACCATCACTAAAAACATGTATTATTAAACAATCTAGAGTTTCCCTTCTGATTATTTTCCACCAAACATATCCTAGATAATGAACAAAGGAGATAATGAGGCCTCATGGAGGGAATATAAAAATAATGTCTTGAAAATACACTGATATAATGTCTAAAATGCATTACGCATTCATGAATGTCATTGATATCTCCCTTAGATACCCTACAAAACATGAGGCCATTTCTGAGGAGGAATTAGATGAGGAAGTTCTGATTCATAATTTTTCCACATCAAAAACATTGAAAGGGGTCTACATAATTGGAACAAGATTCTTGACCTAAATTTGGGCATTATCTCAAACAACCTAACAATACCTCCCTTCTGAGACTTGAATAAGGAAAAGGGAAAGGGTCATATTTTGCATCACCCACCTCTTGGAGATGTTAGTACCCTTTCAATTAAAGAAATATTTGATCAAAAATAGAAAGATATGAAAGAATTGATAAGACTAAATGTAGAAATACATTGAGGCAGCCTACCTACTGGATATGTTTTACAAAAAAAATCCCGAACTCACACACCCAACCATAACACCTCAACAAAGAGGGTTTCCCATAGAAACTAAAGAAAATATAGATTATCCACTCAATGTGGGATACCAACCACCAATATACTTGGATCCCATAATATCAGATCAAGAATTCCCTCAATTGGATGCACAACTAGAACAAGGCCAATTACATCCTTATTGGCCTTCCCCAATGGGATACCAATGATAGATACCAGTAGAACTTCCACAAATGGACCTACCATCCACGACACCTAATCAAGATCCATCTCATCCAGAAATTCCATGAGAGATAATGAATGCTCTTAAGTTACTCATGTCTTTATTGGAAGTCATGGAGGAATAGGGAATTCTAATACAACTAGAAAAGAAACCTTATCCTGAATGGGTAGATCCCACTCTTCCACTACAAAACTTTGAGAACCCAAAATTTCCAATTTTTAATGGTTCGAGAGACCTAGAGAATAAGTTGATGCATTTTATCTCTTACTGTGATCCCATGATGGGGACCCCTGAACAACATGAGGTGATGAAAATCAGGTGCTTCGTACAATCAATGTAGGGACCAGCCTTTGTATGGTACACTAGCTTGTAGGATCGGTCAATTACATAGTGGGAAGACCTCTATAAAAATTTTGTATTACAGTTCAACTCAACATTGAATAAGACAATAGTCCATGACCTCTCAAACTATAAGTAGTTAATGAATTAAAGAGTCTCATATTTAATTACATGATGGAAAGGATTAACATAATCCTTGAACCTACTACTCCCTCAAGAAGACTTGTTCCCATTTGAATAGTTAATCTTCATGACAAGATAGACATGCCACTTATCCTTGTGAAATACACAAGTGGGTTTCAGGACCATGCCACAATCACTCAAAGAGTGGAAGAATTTATCATAGAGACTAAAGCTAAGTCCTATGTAATTCCATCATCTAATGGAAAGAGAATGTGGTAAGTAGAGGTGGCTACTATTATGCTAAGCAGTCCCTTGTACTCACTACTGCTTCCAATATCGCACCATATCATGTGAATAAACCTCTTGAGAATTAGAAATGATTCCCAACTTATCAAGATGATCAAAGAGAGCATAGGTGAATATAGTTTGAGGATATAAAAAATAAGGTTTATTATTTTCAAAATGGAAAATTCCCTGACTAATTCATCTTGGCATTAGAGGATAACTCGATGAAGTTTCCAAAGTCTAGGAAGACTAGAAAAGTTGATGATGAAGACATATTAAAATATTTACTCTCACATAAAGTATTGAGGAACAACATCCAAATTTTTTTTATTCAAAGACCTCCTATAAAAGATGATGGACTCTGGACAAGTGAAGCTAGGCATGCCACCTTCTCAAGTGGCATGTGACTCTATCACCGATCTAGATTAGGAGAATAAATGGAAGGAAGTTAGCAGCAAGAGTGCGTAGAAGTTTAGTAACTGTAAGGTTAGAAAGGAGATCAACCAGTCTCATGCTATTCTCCAAAAATAGTTGAAACAACCAATTGCACCTTCAACCACTTTCACTACAACATAACTGAGTCCATCATTATCCCATTCTTCGGAAAGCATGTCTTCCAAATAGAGACATGGGTAGAAGAGTAATAAGAAACTGCAGGAAGATGAGCCTATGATGAATTAGAAGTTGTCTTCAACTTTAGGATACTTCAAGCCTACAGTCCCAAAATAAAGGGTTCCACCCCACCAAATGGTACAACAAGGGTCAACCCACTAGACCAAATCCCTATCAGACGAGTAGCTAATCTTTGGTTCCATCAAATTTATTCACATAATGGATCCCTTCTTAGATGACGAGCATAATTATGAACTTGAATTTCCTAAATTTGATTGGGGAAATGGGGGGAGAGGCCATTAGAGTTGAGGATGTAGATGAAGACATGGTTGTATCAAGAGTCATTACCTTAACCACATCCCTGCTCGAATCATCTATGTGGAAAAAACTCATGAGATAGCTCTCCAACAATCCTAAAAGGACTAAGAAAGTTACCCCACACACATCAGAGTATGACTTATAAAGATCATCCTAAAATATCAACTATAGGAGTCATCATTAAATAACCAACCTTATTGTGTAGGAAGACCTAGTTGATCTAATCCATCAAGAATAGAAGCAACTCCAATTCCTATTCCAAGGTCTAATCCATCCACATCAAGTACTTCATTTCCTAAATCACCTACAAAAGATCATCCTCATGCTAGAAAGTGTAGAACTTTGAACCATAATTATGATGTTTTGAAACAATTATCCCTAGTATCAAACAAGTTTTCAATCCTAGATTCTCTGAATCTTTTAAAATACCTCTGAGAAGAACTCATAGAGTCCTTGTTGAGTCCTCAGGAATTGGAAGTTGTGGTTGCTACCGCCGAAGTGTATCACACAGAGAATGATCCTAAAGAATGTTACATGTTAATGTATTTCATAGATCTGAATGAATATTCCATTATAAAGACACACATTAGACCCTTGTATATATCGAGTAGGATAAACAACATTTATGTCTGATGAGTTTTCATTCAAAATGACTCAGGAGTTAACCTCAATCTAGTTCAAACACTTCTCCAACTAAGTTTAAATGAATAACACCTATCCCACTCCACTTTATTGTGACATGGATATGATAAGAATGAGGAAAATCATCTTGGTGAAACCCAGTGTAGGACTTAGTTTGGGGACCTCATGTCTGACTCAGGATTCTTGTTTGTTAGGAAGGATACAATATTCAATGTTCTATTAGGGAGACCTTGGCTACATCATCATTCATCTATCCACTCTTCAAACAAAAAATGTATCAAATATTGTATCAATAGAAAAATTAGGACATTTAATGGTGATAGGGGCTCATTTAAATCTTCTGAATCATAGTACATTAATGTTGGATTCTACCATAAGGAAGGGAAACAATACATGGATGGTGACGTCACTCAGATCAATGAACTAAATGGCCCAGAGATGAGTCAGATAAACCTTTTAACTAGTTAAGTGTAGAGCATGTGATACCCATCAATAAAATCAAAGGAGTGAGTCCAAATTCTATAACAAATTTACTGAATTCCATGATGTCAGTCATGAAAATTGAGCCCAACAACACTAAATGAGTTTTCAACACTCCAAGTGTTAGTGAAAGCCTGGATGAAAATATCTTCACTCCATCCCCTATACATTAACACATCCCTACTCCATCATCTAGGCTAGAATAAGTTGTCATGAAAATAGAAGAAAATAAATATGCTTGTTCTCAAGACCTTGTCTCCCCTTCGAATCCCCAAAAATGCCTTGTACTAGAAATCATGCTAGAAATGGTTATATTATCTTCTTAATGTACAAATGTCAACTCCTACCCTAACTCTAAGAAATTTTAATCATCACGTATTTCCCAAGTATAGGTGGAATAAGTAAATAATGAGGGAGAGTAAGAAGAGGAAGACCTTAAAGATTCCCCTCCTGTATTTTAGGAAGGTTTCCCCACCACTATTAAAGAAGTTAGAGAAATAAATATGGGTACATATCAAGTTCCACGACCCTCATTGATCAACGAAACCATGACCTCTGAATAATAGGAGGTATATACTTCCTTCATGAACAAACACCATGAATTATTTTTATGGAATTATAAAAAGATTCTAGGCCTCGATCCTAAGGTGGCCACCCATAACTTGGTTTTCCCAAACACCATAAAGTATACAAAAAAGCAGTCTGGTGAACAAACCCAACTCACTCCTCCAAAATTGAGGCTAAAGTTGAAAAGATCATTAAAGATTAATTCATATAATTGGTAAAATATCCAAAATGGATAGACAAAATTGTCCCAGTGAAGAAAAAGAATTAGAAAATCATAATTTTTATCAACATCAGAGATCTCAACCGATACTATCCAAAAGATGACTTCCCAATTCCATCATAGAACTCATGATTGATGTAACAACTGGTTATCTTTACCTCTCCTTCATGGATGGATATTCAGGGTATATCCAAATTAATATGACCCTAGAAGATGAATAATCCACCACTTTCATCTCCCACAAGGAGTGTTATACTATCAGGTAATGCCCTTTGGATTGAAGAACTCTAGTTCCACATACCAATGTTCCATGTATTGCATCTTCAGATCCTTCTTGGGGATGTTTTATAATACTACATTATATATATAGTGGTTATGGCTTGACAACATTTTTACCATATGGATGATTTGGAGGCCATTTTAAACAAGATATGACAATATAGCCTGAAAATGAATCCCTTAAAATGTGATTTCATGGTAACATCAGTAAAGTTTCTTAGCTTCATCATATCCCATAATGGAATTGAAGTTTAACCTGAGAATACAAAGGATAGACTTACAATTTCACCTCATCAAACCATAAAATGTTCAGAGGAATTCAAGTAAATATGGACTATATATAACATTTCATAGAAAAACTTACATGTAAGTGTTTTCCCTTCACCAAAATGATGAAAAAGGGGGTCACATATTAGTGGCTTGGTGAATTTTAGGAAGCATTTGATATTCTCAAAAAATACCTCATGAGACCACCAATATTAATGATACCCATAAAGGGAAATCCACTCATAATAATATATGTGACAAACTTGGAGCAATCACTAGGAACCTTCCTTGTGAAAAATAATGATGCTAGGAATGAAAACAACCTCTATATCTCAGTAGAACCATGATCGATGCTAAGACTCATTATTCTAACATCGAGAAGAGCCTCGTGGAATTAATCTTCATGGTTCATAAACTGAGGCAGTGCCTACAGTATCACGAAGTCTAGTTGGCCTCTCACAATAACCCACTCAAATACATCCTCAACCATCATATGTTAACATGGTTTCCAGCATAGTGGGAAATTATTCTGAAGTATTTTGATATAAAATTAATGCATTGGAAAGCATTCAAAGTCTAGGACTTGGTAGATTTTCATATAAACCACCCATCTACAAAAATGACATCGTTAAACACTATATTATTGGATGAGGAGATACAATCTATTCAAGATGGACCCTAAATGTGGAAAAATTATTTTGACAGTGCATCAAAGAACACAATAGAAATGAGAATGGAAGACCCTAAGATAAAAAAAGTTAGGTTAGGGATCATGTTTATTTCCTCAGTTAAGGCAGTTTTATCTGGCTCCTTCACGAAGTTAGAAGGCTATTGAAATAATGGGGCAGAATATATAGCTCCCATTGCATTCATGGAACTAGCACTACAAATACCAATAGACTTCCTAGAGGTAAATGGTTACTCAGAGTTAATAATCAAACATATTAATGGGTATTATACTATAATAAAAGAGGATATAAGTCCCATTTTTGACTATATATGAAGTTTTATGGAAGAATTCTCCTCAGACCCAACATTTATTCTTGTCCCATGATCACATAATTCCCAAGAATATGCATTTGTGAATGTAGAAATTTCTCTAGTGAATCCAAATTGGGATGAAATAGTCATAATAATCACTCATCACCCAATGGTATCACCTTTCCATAAAATCATAATAGAAGAGATCTACGAAGTCAACCCTATCACTGAACTGTATAGTCCTATCATTGGGTAGATGATGCCTATTATGGAATACCTCCAAAATGGAGTACTACCACTGGATATATTTGTCAAGGAGAAAATCTGGCAGCAAGCAGCCAACATCACTCTTTATGTTGGAAAAATTCACCAGAAAGTCCTCTATAAATGAGTCTTTGATGTATTCCTTATTAGATGTATCAATGTAGAAGAGATTGTGGCTATTTTTGAATAAGTACATATAGGATCCTATAGTGCCCACCAGTCCTGGTACAAGATTTTTGATCAAATCTAAAGGCTTGGATACTTATAGCCTTCAATGACATATGATTGCATAGAATTAACCAAGAAATTACATTCCTTACACTTGAATTCCATCTTAATCTATCAACCCCTATAGTTTCTATATAAAACTAAATTATCTTGGCTATTTTATATATGGGGAATAGATGTTCTGGGGCCACACCCTCCATCCATGGACAAAAATTTCAAATATATATTGATTGCTATCAGTTTATTCTCTAAATGGGATGAGGTAATAAATCTCAAATAAGTTGTTTCCAAAAGCATTTCCAGCTTTATAAAGGCCAAAATTATTACTAGAATTTGAATCCCTCATATATTAATTATGAAAAACAACACCAATTTCTGTTATGTTGAGTTGGAACATCTATATCAGGAGTACAATATCATATCCAACCATTTCATACAACTATCACATAGTGGCTAATGGATACAAAGAGGACTTCAACAAGACCCTCTAAAACATATTACAAAAAATTGTGGATAAAAATAAAAGGGCTTGGACGAACAAGATATTTCATGCCTTATGGGCATACTAGACTACAACTCGTATTTCTACATAGGCAACCCCATACTCACTTATATATGGAACAAAAGAAGAACTGCTTATCGAGGTTCAATTTCCTTACTCTATATTGCCATCTGTGACTAGCTATCCACAGATGAGAAATACCATAAATGGATTGATGAATTGAAGCCAATAAATGAGAAATGATTCCACTCCTTGCATAACTTGTAAGTATATCAAAATCAGATAACACAATACTTTAACAAGAAGGTCCTCCGCCACTCATGCCTCCAAGGAGAACTTGTATTGGTCCTCATAACTCCAATGATACTCGGAAGGAATCCTGTGAATCTCAAAGAAATGTGGGAGGGACCTTAATTCATACACAAGGTCCACTCTAATAGAGATTAATCTTTAATCTCAGTGGATGAAGAGATCATTGTGATCCTAACCAAATAATGGATCCTAAATAAATATTTCTTGTAATCACACGACATACATTTTAGCTGAAAGATATTAAACTGTGTAGTTATTCATTGTTGCATGACCTTAAAAGGAATGAAATAACATCCATGATACATGATGTTAAAATATTTGGCATCATAATACTTTTCACATGATGATAAACTACACAAAATATACTCCTAGTATTATGACCTAAAACTGTAAGACACAATTCATCCTCACCGCATGACAATAAATTTCTTGGTTAACATCCCTTTCATTTGATTATAAGAAACCAATGAAATACCATGAGTTGAGATACTCCTCATGGTCCTTTAAATTTGGGCCACTATCTAAACTGTGAGTCCTAATCACACACCTATAATCCCTCAGTAGGTTGAGATTCCCTCTTGGCCTAACCCGAGGAAGAAAGGACATGAAACTCCCATAAAAAAGCCCCACTTTACATCATTACCACTCCATAGTGGATCATGGTCCCCCTTTACAGGTATAATCCCCAATATGATCACATCCTTTCCTTATGACATAAAACTGCACGTCCAACATCCTCACCGCATGACAATAAACTACATGATTTTTCTAAAACAATGAGTGGATTGATTCTCATTCCAACAAGATTTTTAGTGATGCTCAAACCTCCCATACCGGGTCTATCCATGATAAAGGAAAAAGAAAATTACCACTTCTCCAATGTACAAATTAGATCTTCATGGGGTAATTTTACAGAAAATATGGCTTGATTATCATTACATTGAGATACTTATTAATACTTAGACATCATTTCTTGAACCAAACCATCGATATGGAAATTATTAAAGGCCCCTTTCCCCACATCAATGGTTGATTGATGTGGGATTTTTTTTTCAAGAACTAAATGTGGCTTTATTCTTAATACAAAAAGATATGTAGTTATGGTCATATCCTATATCCTGACCCAGTTATAATATTTCTTTCACATTAGGTGATCCACATCCTTATTGCAAGACGTTAAACTGCACAGTCAACATCCGTTTTGCATGATGATAAATGACATAATCTTATATGAACTACATGTTTCTTAATTCTTACCACAACAAGATACATAATGATGCCTAGATTCTATATCTCAGCCCAGCTATAATATTTCATTCATGTTAGGTGGCCCACATCCTTACCAAAATATGTTAAATTCCATGCTATATATCCTATTTGAATGAAGATAAATGACAATTTATTTTGAGAACTATGTATGGATTAATTATCATTCCAATGAGATATATAGTGATTCCTAGATCCCTAATCTCAGGTCCAGTCGCAAAAAAAAATCCCGCACTTCATGTGTATGGTTCATACCTGCATAGGGAACCTTTTCAAGAACTACATGTGGCTTGATTATTACATAGAAATGATACATAGTGACTACCATAGTCCCATCCCCTAGTATAGCTACAAAATTTCACCTATTTCATGCTGATTCATCTTCATCCTCACTACATGATGTTAAAATTCATGGGATGTAAATAACTACATGTGTCTTGAATCTCATTCTAATGGGAAACATGGTGAATATAAAGACCAGATTTTTTCCTTATAATACTTTGAAATATTTCAATATATATTTCCAAATATAGGTGCCCAGACAACATGCGATTCTGAGGCCCGGTGTTCCTGAAATTAATTTTATAAAAATATAAAATATATTTTATATCAAGCGTGCATAGTTTCATAATGAAAATGGGATAAATATTAAATATAAGCTCAAATAAGAAATATGAGACCAATTTTGAGTCTGGAATGTGATGTTTACCCTAGGAGTGACTTAAAATGAATTAGATCAGGGCATTTATACATCTCATCCATTGACGGTACATTTAGTGAATTATTTAATTAATTAATTTTTCAATTAATTCATTTTAATCTAAATAAATATTTATAAATATACTATCATGGAGATTCACCCAGGGATAGCCTTATAATCATGGGATCTACCAAGAGATTATCCTTTCTCATTCCATTGGTGAATCACATTAGATGATGATGAAACTCTAGATCGAAGTAGATTGAGACCTAACAAACACAACAAAATCCTTCAATCATTTCCAAGTGTGCTCTTCGATGAAGAATGATCCAATATTAAGGTAGGAATCATGAATTTGTGGTTTATTCCATTTTTATTAAATTGATTGATTAGGTTAATACCTTTCTTGTATCTATGATAATTTCAACCTCTGCATGTGCTTGTGTATAGATAAAATTGTTTATTTCAATTGTTTTCTAACCAAAGATTCCCATTCTTGATCATTAGCTAAAAAATCATGGCCAATAATGGATAAACAGTTGTTCATGTTCTTTTACCCCCACAATTTATTTTTGTGCATCACCAGTAGGACCTCTTTGTCCCGGTATGACATTTCTAGGTGGTACCGATCCCAATCAGACCCCCGTAATCATAATAGATTCCCATATGAGGGAGGAATTGAAAAAGGGAATATTTGAGTTGTATAAAAGTTTTTTATGATATTTTCAATGATTGGAGGCTATATATTTGAATAACAAGGAACTTATGGAATGTGTTATGTGTGATAAACCTCTGATTCTCATCAAAATAAATTTACAAACAGCGAATGACTATAAACTACGAGCATCGATTAGATCTAATCATATCGAGCAGATTAAAGGTTGGATCTATGGAGGAATAGACTGAATTAGAGAATAAATCATAGATTTGAGAATTAGTGGAAAACATGAATATATTCCATGTACATGGATGAAAACATAGTGTGTATCCTCCTGGCTATGATGTTAGAGTTTCAGAGTTTTATAAGGATGGAACAATGTGTAGTTCTCCCACAACCCATGTACCCCCTTCTCTATATGGGTGATCAGTGTGATAGAGAACACGACTAGGCAAATTCCATGTTTCCATGTACATGGAAATGTCCATAGCACATGGGTGGTACCCCATGTGAATCCACACATTGTGTTCCAAATTACACAAATAGGGGGCCAAGTACACAGACATGTATAGAAGGACACAACTCTGCCTTAGATATCTTGGAAACATCTTGTAGTAAACCTATATAGTGTTTACTCATACATGGATTGAGATATTTTTATTGGTTAGGGACAAGGATAGCCTGCTTAATGAGACCATAGGCTATGTGGGTCCCCTCACACACTAAGTACTACTTGGTTTCTTTTGAGGAAACTTCAAAGCTTTGTATTTCCTTTGTTTGAACTTGTGTTTTGTCCCGTGAGTATCCTATCCTGAGTGTTTTTCTGTGTAGAACGCAATGGTTCCATCCTTTTTGGATTTGGAGATATGATGTGCAATGTTATAGGCATGATTATTGGATAGTCAATGCTTTATGATGACAATGATTGAATAAGATCACCAGTGACTTTCAAAGTGGTACCCTCTAGTAGAGTTGAGAAGTGGGTCCTTGATGACTTTCAATGTGGTAACCTCTAGTAGAGTTGGATAGTATATCCTAGATGAATTTATTAGTGGTACCCTCTAGTAGATTTGGGTAGTGGGTCCTTAACGACTTCCTGAGTGGTACCCCCGGTAGATATGGGTAGTGGTTTCTTGATGAATTTCTGAGTGGTATCGTACAATAATACTGGGCAGTGGGTCCTTGAAGACTTTTTTAGTGGTACACTCTAGTAGTGCTAGTATGTGGGCCCTCAATGACTATTGGAGTGGAACCTCTTTCTTGGAAGGGCATGGGTCCTCCATCAACTATTATAGTGAAACCCTCCAGTCGTACTAGGGCATGGGTCCTCTACCTATATATTGTGGTCCCTTGAACATGAAACATAATGAAGAGGTGTCGCTTGACTTGGATAGTTAATTCTAAAAAGAAACATGAGATGTTGGGTATATTTTATGGTCTTTTGAAACTATTGGCGACTCTTCTTCATAGTCTGATATGTGAGATAGAGATCCCCTTTAACTCTAATTTGGGTTACTTTTGATAGAGTATATGTATATACTTATGTATCAATAACATTAGATCTGGTTACTCCCTTTCCCTAAGATTCAAAGAAATATGAGGTATGACACATGCTTTCCATGTTTATATTATCATGGTTGGATGGGTTTAATCTCCTTATATAGTTAGAAAATACTCTATGTGTAGTTAATCTATGCATCGTGTTTATCCCCTTGTGTTTGGATGAGTTTCCTCTATCTTGGTTTGGGTTGAGTTGTACTTTTTCACCGTATCTTCCATCCTATTTACTATCTACTGTATTTCTATTCATGTTATATCTATTAATTATCCCCATTTAACATTCATGGTTTCCTACTGTGTATTTTTATACTCACACCTACATAGGCTTTTCTTGCATGTGTTATGTCTTATGTAGTCGACATAAATGTCGATAATGACTTTAGAGGAGCTTAGGGATACCTTGTACATTGGACTGCTTATGGTGTTCAAAATGTGGAAATCAGGATATGGGCTCTCTCAGTAGTTTAATTTTCCATTTTTTAGTTTTGGAACATATTTCTGGCCGAGTGTGTATTTTTCCCCTTTTCATTCACCTTACACTGCCATACTCTTTTACTTTCTATAGGTATTTCAATCACGACTGTTCCCTTAGTTTTTTTGTTTGTTTTAATTTTACTCCGTCCAAAATTTTTAATCTATATGATTGTGTGTGTGCATACATGTACATAGTAAAAGGAACCCCCATGTTAGTTATGCCTTTGGAACTGGTTTCTAGCCCCTAGCCTATGAAAACGGTCTTGGGGTATTTGTGACTTGAGCCCCGACTTAGGTCAGGTTGTGACAGATTGGTATCATAGATAGTTTGATCCTTGGTATGATGTTCGGAGTAATTAACCTATGATAATTTTGTTGGGATTAGAAAGAAATGTCAAAGTGTCTCAACTGCATTCACAGGAAAAGGAATCTAGTGATGGTATAGGTGGTCGACATATCCATTCACCAGGACCTTGACCACCTTCTTATCGACTCATCATACCGAGACATTTGTTGTAGGGATCAATGGTACGTGAATCATATAAGATAGATTCTTTGAATTTACTTTTTGAGATATCTCCCAATTATATATATATATATATGATCATCTAACCATGGTACGTCTTGATTACAATTTCAGGATGCCCATGCGATGACATCCAATTAGGATACCAGTTCTGGATCATGAAAAAGATTTGATGATCAACGAGGCCTCATTTTAGGGTCTATCCCATGAGCTTCCCCCTCCTTCTAGGTAGGTAACAACACATCCTCTTATTGATTAGCGGGTCTTTCTAGTAGAGTAGGCCGAGGATACATGTAGGCTTAGTGCGCTCCGCAAGTATAAGCGCCAGAGGCTAATAAGGTTCCATAGTGAGCCATATCCTCAGGTAGTAGAGGATTGGATAGATTTGGTGGTCTATATCTTCAGGATATTTTAGACCCTGATGGGTCAGGTGGTTTCACTGGTAGTTATCCATTTCCATAGAGCAAATGGGCATTGGTGGAGTCTTGTTACTCAGATGCAGAATGAGTCAACACTCTCATGGCCCGACTTCCAATAGCTATTCTGTGAAAAGTACTACCAATCATATTTGTACTCAGTTAGGATTCAAGATCTTCTAGAGATATAGAGAGGAGGGATTATGGTGTATGAGTACATAGCTAGGTTTACAGGCCTTACCTGGTACTCCTTTGACATGATCCATGATGACTACTTCCAAGCATGGACATTTGAGTTGGGAATCCATAGAGAGATCTGTGCCAGTGTAGTACCCTTGTGCATCTAAACCCATGTTAGGTTACTAGATAAGGCACTAGTGAAAAAGATATTTATATCAGAGGGATGCTAGATAGCTGGATCTAGTAGTGGGCATCATAGATATTAGTCATATGTAGCAGTTAATAGGCACCAGTCAGAGGGATCTCGGCATGGGAGGCCCTTTCAAAATTAGACTCAGGCACATGTTCATGTAGTAAATGGAAAATATTGATCACTAGGGAAGCCTGAAGATGTTCCTTTCTATTCTTGTGATGGTAAGGGTCACATAGAATATGACTTACCAAACAGACATGCTGAGGAGTGGAGACAAAAATCTTATGGATCGCCATGGTAGAGGAAACCCTGCGATCAAGGATCTCCTAGGAGAGGGTAGAGTGATCACTTGGGAGGTAGAGCTATAAAATGATTATGAAAATCTATATGTTGTGGATGATGTTATGTGATACTTCCACCACCACCACTAGGTGTCCCAAGTCTAGCTCAAAGAGCTGGAAGCCGAGGATACAGACAATTGCATGCTTTGGGGGATCATGACCCTGAAGTACATGAGATGATTAAAGGTAAAATATGTGTTTGTTCTAATCTTGATTTAGTATTATTATAAATAGGTTCCTATAATTATTTCATCTCTATACTCCTGGTGCGAGAGATGGAGCTCCTAGTTGAGGTGTTGTCCCAGCAGATTCATCTTGAGGTTCTTACAGGGAACACTTCTTTTGTATCTTTTATTTGCTGGTAGTGTGAGATATCTCTTGGTGGTGTGGGGATCATGTGGGAAATTTTTGAAATAATAATGTAACCCTATGTAATCATCTTAGGTATGGATTGTCTATCCAAGGTTCAAGCCTATATTTATTATCACTACAAATGAATTAGATTCCTATGCACTGATGGGATGAGATTCAGCTTTATGGGTGAGAGAGATCTCGTGGCAGGATGAGTGGGTTCTATAAGCAGGCGGTTGTAGAACATCACCCATCAGATGGAGAGTGTATTCCATGGTGAAACAGTACCTCAAGCATCCATATTTTTTCAGTTGTAGATAATTACATGGATGTATTTCCCAAGTACATTTTGGGAATGCCTCGGAGGAGGGGGATGGAGTTTTTCATTAATTTACAACCCAAAACACTCCAATATATTATGCAGCATATTGGATGGCCCCTACCAAGCTCTGAAAGCTTCTGATATAGTTGGAGGACTTTCAAGATAAGGGTTTCATCAGACCCATTGTGTCCCCCTAGGCATCTCTGGTGTTGTTTTTGAAAAAGGCAGATGAGATCTTATAGATTTTATTGGATTATAGTCACCTAAACTAGGACATTATAAAGATAATTTACATCTTTCCAAGGATTGAAAATATATTTGATCATTTTTAAGGCATGATATGGTTCTCAAAGATCGATCTCAGGTCTAGCTACCACCATTTGAGGGTTCGCAAAGCTGATATTCTGAAGCTATCATTCTGATGTCGCTACAGACACTATAAGTTCTTGGAGATGCTCTTTGGTGTGACAAATTACCCTAATGTGTTTATGGGTTCGATGAAATCTATCTTACAACCACACTTGGAGAAGTTTTTGGTTTTCATCATCAAAAACATACTCATATACTCTATATAGGAGGAGGAACATGCAGATCTCTTGAGGATGGTTCTATATTTTATCTAAGAGAGCCATATTTATAGGAAACTCTCAAAGTGATAGTTCCATATTCCTAAGGTTCAATTTATGGGGCATGTCATTTTTGAGCATGGTTTAGCCATGGTCCTAAAAAAGATCAATGCAGTGCTTTCTTGGGAACCAACCAAGAGTGTGTCAGATGTGTGGTGCTTTCTTGTCTTAGAGGGGTATGATAAGAGGTTTGTTCTAAACTTTTCTAAAATTACATCCCCTTTAAATAACCTAATACAAAAAGGGAAACTGTTTACCTAGTCTGAGCAATGCCAGATAACCTTTAAGGAATTGAGGAAGAATATGAAGAGTGCTCCTATGTTGAGACTACTAGAGGAGGGTGTGGAGTACATGGTATATTGCGATTCCTCATGATCTAGTCTCCACTGCGTGTTGATACAGTGACATGCAATTATTGCATATGGGTTGAGGTAGTAGAGACCCCATGATTAGAACTATTAAACTCATGAACTAGACCTAGAGTTTGTAATATTCTCCCTAAGGATGTAGAAGAACTAACTTTTAGGGCATCTCTTTGTGGTTCACTTATACCATCATAGTCTCTGGTATGTATTTACATAGAGAGACTTGAACCTAATACAATAATGTTGGTTGGAGTTCCTATAGTACGATTCCTTCGATATAGTCTATACTTTGGGGAAGGGAAATGTAGTAATAGATTCCCTTAATAGGAAGTCACATGCTCGCATTGTTTAGGATACTTCAAAGTATTTGGCCTCCCTGTAGCTGAATCTAGTAAAATAGGAGGGTAAATTTGTTTTACAGTCGAAGGTGTTGAATCCTCAACTTCTCGAGTGTATGTGAGAGTCCCATATAGGATACATAGACTGTGAGGTCTTATGGGACCAGATATCTACAATTTATTGACTAGATGTATTTTCTTAATGAGGGAATCGTGTCATCTTTTTTCATGTACTGATGGTGGTTCCAGTTATAATGTGGGAGAAGGTGATGAGAGAGTTCTACACTTCGCCCCTTGTTATACATCACGGTGTGGGGAATATGTAAAGAGGCCTCAAACATAAATTTTAGTGGTTCAACATGAGATAGAGCATGGATGAGTTTGTATCACAGTGCCTCACATGTCAGTAGGTGAAGACTGAGCACCAAGTTCTGGTAGGTTTGTTGCAACCCATTAAGATCCCATAGTGGAAGTGGGATGAAATATCTAGAGACTTTTTAACTAGTCTTATAGGCATAGAGAAAGTCCATGATTCCATCTGGGTGATAGTTGACCGACTCATGAAGTTGGAACACTTCTGATCTATTATGGAGTAGATTTCGATGGAGAGTTTGGGGAAGTTGTACATATAAGAGACAATTTTCAATCATGAGGTTCCCTCAGTGATTTTATTCAACCATGATGTGTGATTTACATCAAGATTATGGAGAGGCCTATAAGAGGCATTCAGGACCAAAATGAGAATGATTAAAACCTTTCACCCCAAACAAATGGGTATACTGAGAACACTATCCTGGCCTTATAGGATATGCTGAGGGATTTCATGCTAGACTTTAGCCGGAGTTGGGAGGATCACCTTCCCTTGTTAGAGTTTGTGTACAACAACAACAACCACTCCATCATCAGCATGGATCCTTTTGAGTACCAGTACAGAAGACCCTACATGTCACCCTTGTGTTGGACATAGATCAGTGAGGCATATCTTATGGCTCCATGGATGGTACATGTGATGATGAAGAAGTTCCATGTCATTCCTGAGTAGATCAGGATACCCTAAAGTAGACATAAATCTTACACAGATCTCCCTAATAGACCCTTATAGTTCGAGCAGGGAGACCATGTTTTTCTAAAAGTTTCCCCATGATGAAGATTTTAGAGGTTCATCCAGGAGTCAAGCTACTCCCAAGGTTTATCCAACCTTTGGAAATCATGTAGAGGGTTCACGAGGTTTCATAGTTCCTCGCCCTACCCCAACAGCTAGAGCGAGTGCATGATGTATTTCATGTTTCACAGATGAGGAGATACATGAATGAACCCATGCATGTCATAGACTAGGGAGATCTCAACATAAAGGATGGATCCACCATTGTGGAGCACCTAGTGGTGATCGAGGACTTATAGGAGATCACCCTTCATGAGGGACCATCCCCTTTATTCGTGTGTTGTAATAACATAGGAATATGCAGGAGAGATCCTGGGAGTGGGAGAGCTTAGTGAGGGCTCAATATCCCAATTTTTTTGGTTTAGTTTTGATTTTCAAGGATGAAAATATTGAAGTAGGGAATTATGTAGAGAGCTAGTTTTTTCCTTGTAATACTTTGAAATATTAATATATTTATTTCTAGAGCTAGATGCTGAGACGACATGCAATTCCAAGGAACGATGTGACCAAAATTAATTTTATAAAATTATTAAATATATTTTATATCATGTGCACATAGTTTTTTAAATAAAATGGGACAAATATTAAATGGAATATTAGATAATAAATTGGAGACCATGGTTTAGTCCGAAACTAATTGTTTTCCCTAGGAATAACCTAAAATTAGTCAGGGAGGGGAGTTTAGACATCTCTCCCACTGGTGGCATATTTAGTGGATCAATTAATTAAATAATTAATTTTAACCTAAATTAAATGTTAATAAATATACTACCATGAATATTCAGATAGGGTCAGCCTCATAATACTGAGATCTTTTGAGTGATTCTCCATCCTCCTTCCATTGGTGAATCACATCGAATGATGAAAAAACTCTAGATCATAGCATATTGGGAAGAAATAAACATAATGACATCCTTAAATTGTTGGTGAGCATGTTATTCAATGTAGAACAATACAATATCAAGTTATTAATCGACAATTTTATGTTTATGACCTTTTGATTAAATTTATTGAGTAGATTCATCCCTTTCTTGGATCTATGCAAATTACAGCCTTTGCATGCCCCTATGTATCGATTAAATTTTTTATTTCATTTTTTAACCCTGGATTACCATTCGTGATCATTGGAAACGATCACTTGGAAAAAGATGGTTAAATAATTCTTTGTTTTCTTTTCCCCCTAAATTTCTTCACATTCATCACTAGTAGGACCTCACGGTCGTGGTTCAACATTTGTAGGTGGTACTAAGCCCGATCAGACCACCATAATTGCAAAAAATTCACGTACGAGGGAGGAATAAATGAATTAGGGGTATATATAGGATGTTTATGATTTATGTATGATCTTTTCAAGGATTGAAGGTTGGATATTCTAAGGATGAGGAACCTATGGCGTGCAATACATGTGACAAACTTTTATTGCTCAACAGAGTAGATTTCCGGCCAACGGATGACCAAAAACCATGAGCGATGGCTAGATCTGATGATCTCAGGTAGATTTGAGGTAGGATATATGTAATAATAAACTAAATCTGGGGCTAAATAATATATATGAGAATATTTGGAAAACATGACTACATTCCATGTACAAGGATAAACACACAATGTGTATCCCCATAACTGTGCTGGCTAGGGTTTTAGAGTTTTAGAAGGATGGCATGGCTTGCAATTCTCTCACATGCCATGTACCCCTTCCCCATGTGGGTTATACATTTGAAGAAGAACATGTATAGGAACATTCCATGTTCCTATGTACATGAACATGACCATAGAACACAGGTGGTACCCAGTGTGAAGCCACATGCCGTGTTCCAAAGTATACTGACATAGGGCCAAGTACACAGACACATCTTGGAGGACATGACCCGACGCCAGATAGCTTGGAAATTCCGTGTAGTCCACCTAAACCATTTGTACTTACACATTTATTATGTGTCATGTTCTCACTAGGGACATGGACATGTGGTGGAACAAAACCACATGATGTGTGGGTCCCCTCACATGTTGTGTACTACTTGATTCCTTTTGAGGAAACTTAAATGCTCCATATATCATTCGTTTGAACATGTAATTTGGACCTCTTGTAGAGTATAATAAGTGTTTTTACACATATAATATGACAGAACCCTACGTTATAGCTTTATAAATACCATTTATAATGTTTAGGGCCTGATTATTAGATAAGCGATACTCGATGACAACAATGATCACATTAGATCACCAGTGACGTTCCAAGTGGTACCATCTAGTAGAGATAGAAAGTGGGTACTTGATGAAAATTTGACTGATAACCTATAATAGATTTGGGAAGTGGGTCCTTGATGACATTCTAATTGGTACCCTCTAGTAGAGCTATGCAGTGGGTCCTCGACGACTTTCCGAGTGGTACCCTCCAGTAGAGTTGGGTAATAGTTCCTCAATGGATTCTAGAGCTGAACCCTCATGATGGGAAGGGAATTGGTCCTCCATAGACTATTATAGTGGAACCCCACTATCATACTAGGGAATGTTTCCTATATATAGATATTGTGGACCTACGACAATGCAACACAGTGATGAGGCATGGATTGACGTGGAATGTTACTTTTGGGTAGACGTTTGAGATGTTGGTCATATTTGATTGAATTTTGGAACTATTGGAGACTATTTTTCTTGGGAAGAGCTTTGAGATGGAGATCCCATTTATCTTTATTTTGGGTTTATTTTTAATGATCATATATATATAATTATATATCCACACTTTTTGATTTTGTTACACTCTTTCCAAGAGATGCAAAGACACGCATGGTATGCCACATGCTTTACCTATTTATATTCTCATGGTTGGATGAGTTTAGTCTCCTACTATAGGTGTAAAAGAATCAATTCATAGTTCATATAGACACCGTGTTGTTCCCCTTGTGTTTGAACGAGGTTAATCACTCTTGTTTTGGGTTGAGCTATAGTCTTTTAATGTATCTTGTGTCCTATTTACTATATACTATATTTCTATTACAGTTGTATCTCTTACTACTCCCTGTTTAGCTTTTTGGGTGTCTTACTAGGTATGTATATAATTACCCCTATGTGGGATTTTCCCACATGTGTAATGTATTATGAAAAGATGTATAGGTTAGTGGTTAATTCATAGGAGCTTAGGGACACCTGGTAATTTGGACCGCATTTGGTGGTCATAGTTTGGAGATCAAGAGCTGGGATCTCTCAGAAGTTACTTTTGTAATTTTTCCAAGCTGGGATATATTTTTGGTTAGGAATGTATTTTTCCCCTTTTATTTTATTTTACACTACCGATATTCTATACTGTCTAGAGGTATTGCATGCATGGTTGTTCCCTTATATTTTGGCTTCTTTTTAATTTTACTCCCTCTTAACTTTTAAATCAAGATGGCTTTGTGTGTTCATACAAGTACATAGGAAAAGTCCACCCTATGTTAGTTTTTCCTTCAAAAATAGTCACCTACCCCTAGCATATGGAGGAGGACTTGGGGTAGTTGTAGCTTGATCCCCGATTTGTGTTAGGTGGTGATAGCGATCCCTAGATTATACCTTATAGCCCATCCAACACAAAAATTTAAATTCCCTTATCCTTCCCCTGTATAGCCTTGTATGGTGGAAGAAAACTTTTCCACACCTTGTTTCTCAAATTGAGCATAGATCATGTGGACTTAGGAGTTTTTGTAAAAGAATTATTTGCATGAGTAAGGAATATCAATTTGAATCAGGGTTATCATGATCTTGGCTACAAGGCCTTAAAAGGCACACCAGGTCTCCTTATTTCATGATAATAAGTGAAACAATATATTGAAGAAATATGCATGGATTGATTCTCATTCAAATAATATACCTAGTAAAATACATATCTTTAATCCTAGGACCATCCACAACACAATATGTGAAATTCCCCCACTCTCCCATGTATGATTCAGATCTACATGAGATGATCCAATATGGGTTCCCACCCTATACATGATCCTCTATTCATAACAAAAACTCTATTACCACTATAAATGAATTCAATTAGTGTGGAGAATATTTTTCAGAACTACATGTGGATTGATTATTACTCCAACAAGATACATAGTGACACCCGGGTCCTATAACCTAGCCCAATCACAATCACATCATGTCACCTTCATCCTTACCACATGACATTAAACTGCACAAGTGACTTCTTTACCGCATGACTTTAAACTACATGGATAATGTCCTCATCATAAGACTTTAAACTTTATGGTACCTTAAGAACTATGCATATCTTGATTCTCATACCAGTAAGATATATAGTGACACCTAGGCCTCATTTTCTAGTCGCAATCATAAGAAAAATAAAAATGATCCTATCCTATATACAAATAAAGAACTATGTAGGAGCCTTTAATTTAGTTCCCCTCATTAGGGGGTCTACCAAGGAAATAGAGATATCCCCTTCTACATAAAAATAAAATATATGAAAGGGAATCTACACTTCATGGATAGTATTGGTCCAAACACTTACTTTATGATCATACATATTCACTCCACATATCACACTCCTAATTATGGATACTTTTGGATCATCATAATATTTATTTAGCTTTCGGTGATAAAATGTATGATACATTAGGAGTCATTCTCTTGACTGTGTTGTAACATTCCCTTCTTGTCTTTGCATAATTCTCCCAAAAAAATTGTCCTCTTATCCAAAGTATTCCACAATTTGACTATACTATAACACACCCTAGTTGGCTTTGTATAATGTAGTTGAAAAAATAGGTTTGTCAAAAAGTGGTATTTTCCCCCCCAAGAGAATCCTCTTCTATCCTTAAAAGCTTCAATGATTTTACATTGGAAACTATGAATAAAATGATTTCATGATAATCCTTCACATATTTTTCCATATTATTTCCCATAATATGAGAACCCCCAAGACCATGGTCTACCATTTCCTCCCTCATGTACTAAGTATGCGGAAATGACCTTGTTCTGATAAGACACATATCACTAATCATTTCTACAATGCTATGGTTTTATCCATATGACCTAAAACTACATGGACCATATTTTCTAAGTTTGGGTCAGACCTATGTTGGAAACCTATTCCCCCATTCTTGGGTAATTTTGACTTGAAATTCCCCTTCTATATTTAGGTACTTTCCTTCCAAAAAACTAGATTATATGTCTAGGGAAATCCAATTCTCTATAATCTTCCTTCATCCATCAAAAATAGAATTTATGAATTCTTGATAACTCTTTTGCCTAACAATGATATAACATGCCTCAGTTGTCTTTTCATAAAGTATCCCACAAAACAAGTTTTTCATCCAAAGGATGTCGTTATTTGACTATGCAGTAACACGCCCTAGTTAGTTTTTCATAAAGTAGTCCAGAAAATGGGTTCATCAACTAGTGGTAACCTCATCCTTGAGAGAGACCTCCTCTATCACCATAAGACTTTCACCATAACACTATTAATAAATAGAAATCCTCAAATCATATCTTATGACACTTTCCTTCTCATACCTAAAAGCGACATTGCATTCTCAAACAAAGTACCATGAATGTGGACAATTATTAACCTTTCAGTCAAAGCTAACGACTATAAATTATAGACCCCTAATTTCCATACGGTAATACTTTAAAATTCATTTCATAATTTCCTTTTTATATGACATTAAATATCATAGCATAACATCCCAGTTACATGTGTTACACTATAAAATAACTTACTCACCATAAGATGTAAAAATACACAATCAATATCCTAGTCAAATGAAAATAAACTGCATGATGCTTCAACCCTTTCTAGAAAGGGGCCTTCCCCTTGACATCATTCATTTAAAAAATTCATCCTCCTTCAGACAAGACAAATTCATGTAGGAACTACTTCCCAGTCAAGGCCAATTCCAATACAAATTCTCTCTTAATTCTCAAACACATTCCCTTGGAAAACCGCCCATCATGGTCTTGAGAAAAATGAATCTCCGTAAACTTCCTTTAGCATTCAAAAATAGAATGTCATAGTCATTCAAAAATCCTTTACCTGAATATGCTATAACACTCCATTGTATTATTTTCATAATTCGCCCATAAAAGGGCCTATCAACCTAAGGCTGCCACTATTTTACTAATCTTAGATAGCTAGGATGTAGGATAACATGTTGTGTTGGTCCATGATCACCCATATGGAATATTGTCATCTAGGCATCCATTGTAGCCTCATAAAAAATTCCATAGATATACCATCCTAATTACATTATGGAACCACAAGGTGTTAATATAAATCAACTAGAACCTGGCACATAGAATTCACCTTCTAACAAGTGTGGCATAGAGAGACAAAGTACACTACACACTTATTTATACATGGCCACTAAAACTAACATCATAGGTCATGGTACATATTTTCCACACATCAATGTACCTTAAAGGGGGTGTTTAAAAATCCCCCATAACCTCCTCATGAAACATCACTAGTTCCATCATCCATCCTCTAAAAATTATGACATGCTCCACATCTTAGTAAAATGAATTAGGAGCATGTACAATAGATTTCTAAGTACATAAGGTCTCAATGTCAGTATCTTCATAATAAGCCTCCTTAACATACTCCAGAAGTGGTGGAGTAAAAACCATCGACTGGAGGTAAACTGCACCATCCAAATCGACTGTGGAAAAATGAAATGAGGATAACTTCTTTGAGGCTACATCCAAAATATGTGAACAAGATCTATTAATGAGATCTTCTTACACCATGTTCCCCTTCTCATAAGTATTTACTATCTGAAATTCATAATCTTGAAGGAAATATACTTATCACCTCTATATAATGTTACGATATTTCTGAGAGAATATATACTTGAGAATATTATAGTTGAAAAGATAATAAACCTCTAACATATAATGTAGTGCTTCCAAATATTTAGGGTGAATATTACCACTACCAACTCTAGATAATGTATTGTATAGTTTTTCTAAGGTGGTATTAATTTCTAGGACCCATAGACAATCAAAAAATTCCTCAACCGTAGAACAAAACCAAGTCCATTACTTGAAGCAACATAGAACACTATGTATTTGACACCCGAATATGGAAATATCATGATGGTATCACTCATAAATATCCGTTGCAACTCCTAATATCCTACTAGAAACCCTCCATCTAAATTAAAGGATACCCCTTCTGGGTTAAGTTAGTCAAAGGTTCCAATATTCTGGAGAAACAGATAAAGAATTTCTTATAGTACCCAACAAACCCATGGAATCTTTGCACCTCTATAATTATCATCGGTGGATCCCATGATAGTAATGGATTAAAATTCTCTTAATCCATTTATATTCCATCATTTAAGAAGAGATTTCCCAAAAATTAGACCTCTCAAATGTAGAAATGACACCTAAATAGCTTCCCATAAATCTAGTTCTCTTGGAGTATATATAGGAACATCCTCAAGTGTCTTGTGTTCTTCTATTTAGATGTAGAGTACACTATAATGTCATAGATGAATACCACAAAACCAGTATATAAAAGGTTAGAAGATCATGTTTATGAGTCCCATGAAAACTACTGTAGTGTTCATCCCACTAAAAGTCATCACCAAGTACTCATAATGAATGTAGAGACATTAAAATGTCATATTCGGTATATCCACATCTCATACTAAGAGCTGGTGATAACCTGATTTGAGGTATATATTTATGAACCATCTAACACATATCAATTGACCAATGAGTTCATCGATCCATGATAGTTAATACTTATTATTTTTGTCACCTGGCTTAGTAGATGGTAATCCACACACAACCTCAAGCTCCCATATACATTCCTTGAAAACAACACAAAGGCTTCCCAGATAGAAACATAGAGATTAACAAAGCCCTTATTATATAAATCCTTCAACTGCACCTTTATATAACAATGATCCACTAGAACCATCCAATATTAGGGCTTATATGTCAAGTTAGTCCCTGGGTGAAATTTAATATAGGAGTCTATCTCTTAGTGGGGAGGTATGATGAACATATCCTTAGGAAAGAAATACTCATACTCCTCCACCACTACAGGGTGGTGAAAGACCATTATATCCACTACCCCAAGGGTAATAATATCCATATGGTGAGTAATTTGTAATAATCTACAACATATGATCTTTTCTATCTTTACTTAGGTCTCCTTATCCCTGATAAAGGAAAACCTTATCCCATCCCTGAGGATATACCATATCCTCCACCTAAAATAGTATATCTATTCGTGAAACATAGATATCTAGTCTATAACTAAGATAATATCATAAGACCTCATCACTTCTATAAATATATCCTATAATAATATCTCTTCTTCAAGAGATAGTTAACACTATCGGCAGAAGTGTGTGATCCCAGTGTCACCACTATTAGGAGTCTCCAACAATAAGGATCGAGCCAAGGGCTCAACTAGAATCTCAAAGTATATAACCAGATAAGTGGAAATAAAATAATAGATTTCATTCATTTCAATTATTAATATATATAATTTATAGAAGATACATATAATACCTCTAATCATATTGAGAGCCTCAGGGTCATATGCCTACCTTTCCTAAAACTATCCTCATCTCTAACTAAAATCCCTCTGATCCTGGTGTGGAACACTTTGGGGTGGTGGTGGAAATAAGGAAAATTACCTACCACCTCATGCCACTTTTCCCACACCTATTCTATGTCGAATTCCTTATATACCTCCTTTATCTTACTTTTATCTCTACCTTGGTGGTCTATTTATTATCTCTCTTTCTATTATATGACAGGTAAGACAATCCTAATGGATATGTCCACAAAAAATTCAATAGAAATACTGCCTCTCTCTAGGATGTATAGAGATATCTAGATATGCCTAAAATACGAATACTCTATTCTAGGATCACCTATTAAATTGAATCTCATGCCCATATCACTATGATTTCCATCAAATACTGGCTACTGAGGTCTCATCTCCAAATTTCCTATTACTAGCACCCACTATCGGATTCTTCTCTACCAAGAAGCTATCCATAAATAAAGAAATCACATGTACTCATGTATAGGTGTGAATGAAATGACATATTAGTCTATAACTAATTTCTTGATTTAATCCCCAATTAAATGATTATTCTTTATAAAATTTATCACAAACCATATCCAGACAGTTGCAAAAAAGGTTATTGAATCTCACTTAATAATCTTCCATAATGATACTACCTTACAGTAACTTTAGAAGATCTTTAATTCACACTTATATCAATTTTTTCCAAATATGACTCCTCCCTGAAGAGATGCTCAATGTGTGAACAAGTGATATTCATCTCATCATATGACTAAGTCATGAGACCCCACCATAATCTGGTGGATCCCAATAGAAGACTCACCACTAGGACCACTATCTGGTCAATATGTGTCCTCATAAGGTAGAAAACATTGGCTAACACCTCAAGGATATCCTCAGACACTTTTGGATATAGTTAACCCCAAAATATTAGAGGTCACTATCTCTAAAACTCATGCAGTGCAATTAGATTTTGTACATATTAATCCATCACTACTGACACAAACTATTTCTCAATAGCCAGTGAAATATATGGAAAACCACCATAAGGTACCACCTCTTGTACTATACCCTATACCGAAGCCTCATCACTAAGTAGTTCATCCTTGTGATCATGAAGTGGAATACTTGATGGCTATGTTCGTGGAGGCATCATGAAATAATCCAGACACACCACAATCATTGAGTATATATGGGGATCCAACTCATGAAGGAAATAAAAACCACAAAACATTCTTATATGGTTCATGTACTTATGTTTTTACATAAAAGTAGTGCCTATCTATACCAAGTGAACTATAAGGTTATTAGAGTCCAAGTGAATTTATATGTTAGCTGTCACACTAATGCTAGAATCTCTGGCCTGAAATCTGAACTCGAAACACTTTTAATAGTATTTTTATAAATTCAAAACCAAACCTCACATCTAGAAATTATAAAAACTATGGTCCTAATATAAAAAAACTTTGATACCACTCCATATTGACCTAAACTAATAGGTCCATCCCGGTCAGTGGTAAGGAAAATGTGACTCCCCAATCTCACCTCTAATAGGGTAGGTGCTGAAAACCATCATTAAGTAGGTATATACCCTATATGGTAGGCATTAGTATAAGGTACCTACACACACACACACACATCTCACAATCCATAATATTTTGAAAATAAATTAAAATTGATAAAAATGTATGTATATATATAAAACCCATAACTAGAATATGAAATAATTACTAATAGAAAATAATAAGCCAAATATAGGCTCACCAAAAACTGTAGAAGGGTCCAACCTACTCTAATGGAGGGGATTCCTTTCAAATGACACAATGGTGTAAACCTTGGTCTATACTGCCCAAACTATACTCTGATAGATCTTGGTCCCACCAGGACATTGTTAAATGGAATATCTTTCACACAAGACATGACATGTATGGGAAGAGACCATACAAGGGTGAGTATAGAAATACCCACCATGACATCCTAAAATCACATAGCATAAATAACCAAGAGTTTTTATCTCATCAAAACATAGTTAAATCAACCAATATATGAGATATAATGATAATAAAAAACAACTAGATGTACTCATAACACACGATCAGTATCATGAGGTCTTAACCAATACATATTCACCCATTATTATTCCCATGTATTTAATATAATTCTCATCCTTTATAATCCACATGATGAGTAATATTGTCCTAGATGGTGCTAATATGAGAGGTTGTGCACATCGGGTATCACTAAATAGGTAATCAATGGAACTCCTATGTTCTCAATACATAGATAGGGGATCACTCCTTGGACAGTTAAGGAATATGTAACATCCTAAGATTTTGTTAAATATTTTATTTCTAATTAATTTAATATTTTTCATATTTTTCATTTCACAATACACTGAATATAAATTTTGTTTTATAAAAAACTACATTTGTTTTGCATTATAAGAACCATCATGTTAGGTTTTCACTATAGAAATACATATATAATATTTTAATACACACTAAAATATTTTTATCTTGGGTTACACACAATTTTATGTTTATTCGATAGCTTCTATCACAAGCAATACCAAGTTTTACCAAACTATAATACTCTATTATCATTATAAATAAAATATTATTATAGTTACAACCAAGCTATTGGAATAGAAATTGAAAACATGGTAAACTATATCATGCAAATATTATTCAAAAATATATATACAATGAGTCCTTTGGTTTTTAATTAGGTATAAATGAAATTAATAACTATTTAAAAATAGTGATATTTTTTTTCTAGGAAAACTACTTTTCTATGTACAAACAATATTTTATCTCAATAAGTTAAAAAAATTTATATTGATAAATTTTTTATTAAAATTTATATATTACATATTCCATCAAAAATTTTATGCTCATACAATAGATTTCATAGACATAAGATAATAATATATCAATTTTATGAATAAAATGATGTATTTTTTCAAAAGAGTAATTTTTCATCTTTTTAATGGTGAAACTATATTAAATAAAAATATGGTTAGTTTTAAAAATAATATTTCACAAAATAAAATAATTATTTTAAATAAAGACATAAAAAATTACTTCATTTCAATTTTTGGTATTTTTGAGAAGATTAATGTTCTGATGAATAGTGAAAATATTACATTCTAATTGAAAATAGCATTTCCATATAAATAATTTATAATGTTAAATTATATTTTAAATTAGTTTTAAATTATAATTAGATCCTATTTTTATCATTTAATCTAATTTAGGTCATTGTACCGAATTTCACATTGAATTTTTATTTAAATACATTTGAATATTTTGAACATTTTCACTTTAAAAACTCGTTTTCTCACCCAATTTATGAGATTAAATTTAAATTACTTTATTCATTTTTTTAATTACGAAAAAAAGATTCTATAATCGGAATAATAAGGTACAAATTTAGTAAATAGGTTCCTTTTATTCTTGGAAACCTTGAATAATAACTTTAGTGATTTTTATTAAAATATTTTATAGAAAATGAGGTAATTACAAGTAAAAATAATATTATAAATATTATTAAACTACCCTAAAACTTATAAAATATTATTTTATGAAGTTAATTAGACCCTTATAATTTTTTTTTGAAATTTAATTATTTTATTTATACTTTTACAGGATAATGACCTAGATATTATTAAAATCATAGAGAGTGACAAAATGTCACACTCTTACTTTTAATAAGTACAATTTTTTTAATATGGGTTATATAAAAGATATTATAATATATATATATTATTATGAAATCTGGAAGGTCTATAAAAATCATTGAAATTTATTTTTAAATTTTAACATAGAAATAATTTTCTTAAATAATTAGTCAATGATGATGCAATAATTATTGAATTAATAAAACATTAAATGATATTATAAATATTTAAATAAATATTATTTGAATCACTTATGGTTATAAAATAATTTTTTAGTTGAATAAAACATGTTAGGATTGTATTATATGTTTTTTTAATTTATGTTTATTTATTTAGTTTTATAAAGTCAAAGTAACGAATAGGGTCAAAAATGTCACTTATGATATTTTATCAAAATAATATTTTATTAAATTATTTAAAATAATAAAACTTTTAAATAAAGACAATGAATGATATATAATATGAAATATCTTAAATTTTCTATTTATAGTATAATTTTCAGTTTATATGTAAAATCTACAACCTTTTAATATTGAAAAATTTGTAACCATAGTTAAAATTAAAATTGATTATCTAAGGGTTAAACAAAATGATATGGTTTAAAATAATATCAAAATCTATACAAAACATATTTTTTGATTATATTAATACCTTATATAATATCAATTTCAAATAAATTTCCATTTTTTGGTCTTTTTATTGAGATTTAGTTTATTAAAATTTAATCTTTGAAGAAATTTCAAAAGAAACCATCCCCTCCCTTATAAAAGGGAAAATCTTACTCTCATTTATTAATATGTAGAAAACTATTTGGTTTGGAAAAAATATGTAAAAATATATTTCCAAATTCCCTAAATTTATCCTAGAATCATTAATTTTGGAATAAATCCAACCAAATAAGTCCTTTTTTGCAGATCAAAAGGAGATACCCAAAGAAGAGGAAACATTCAACACCAAATGTTTTTATTTTATTTCATCCTTAAAACTCTAAAATTATTTTTAATTGCTATTAATATAATATAATTAGTATCCTAAATATAATTATATTTTTTATTTTAATTTTTATACCTACACTCTCAAATTCTTGCATCAAATGGGATATATAATTTCCATTCATGTGTATGACAGACTACCACCTCGCATACCAATGTCGCTCTCTCTTCAATATTAACCTTTCAAGGTAAAAGTTAATTATCTATTTTCTTTTTTATATGATATATATATATATATATATTATATTTTTGATGTATTTATGCATATGTGATTATTATATAACACATACCAGTATACCTTCCATTTTTTGGAAAATCAATAGCTTCATTTGTGGACGCGTGGACTACTACCTCCTCAAAGCGATGTAATTCATTCACACGTTAAATGGATTATATTAAGGATGATTTTATTGAAATTATATTATATATTTGACATAATCATACTAATGGAATTATATATATATATATATTCACTTATATTTCATTTAATTTTTTTCTTTCAATATGACATTAAATGGAAACGACATTCATGCATATGTACAACCTACCATCTCCATGAATAATGTATTTCATTTTATATATCTATCCTTTATAGATAAACATAAATATATATATAATGAATATATATTATATTTATATCATAATGAAATCATGTTATAAGAATGAGGACAAAGAATAACCATCAAATCAATCACAATAAATAAAGCTTTTATTGCCCAAAACACAACTTAAATATATAATTTTTAATAAGAGGGTCATATAAATTCATAATTAAATAATATATGGTATTATATACATCAATATTATTCTATAATAGATGAATAATGAAATTATATTTATTATAAAGGAGGTTTTAATGAGTATGTTGATATTATATATATTAGGAAAGAGATTTTGTCACATTTTTATTTATGTGGGACACAAGCCTTATACACTACTTGTTTGTTTTATGTGGTGTATATTCTACCAAAAATTGTATTTAATGAGTCATATCCTGAAAATTATGGTATTTTAAAATCCTTTTAATTTTCATTCTTTAATGGGGAATACGATTCAAGTAATTATAAAGTGGTAAAGGTTTATTTCACAATCACATTAATATTTGGGATTTTTTCATTTTATATATATATTGGGGAATATTTATCCTTCATATCCTTGTTTTCTATTTTATTTTTCAAAATTATTTTTACTATTATTCTATGTATATTTAAATTTATTTTTACCAATGTTTGAATTTTTACTAAATCATTTTAATGTAATCCTTTTCCAGTTTTCCAAATGAGGTACTTGGTGAATTTTCCATAAAAAATATGAATGGGATGTTTTTTAAATTATACAAAATGAACATATTTTTTTTGACTTAATGATTAAATATTTCATTGAAACATTAAATATAGTATTAAAATATTATTTTCAAATAAAATGTTTTATTTTAAAATTTCATAACCTTTTAAGAGAAAAATTTTTTCGAAGGAGAAAAGATATTTTCTTCAATAATAATTTTTATGTGATCACTAAAATTTATTTTCAATATAGTATAACATTATTTGATGTTAATTATGATTTTTTGGTAATATTATTAAATTATTCTATCCCCAATATTCCTATGATTGGTTTCTTTTTATGATGGAATTTTATTTGTGAAACACATTTCATTTCCATGGGTTATGTTATGATTGAATGATGTTTGTGAAACCTATTTAACTACATGGGTTTAAATATTATTTATGTTCTTGTGTCACATATTTTTTTGGTTTTAATTATGTTATTATTGTGACTTATAGCTCCCTATAATTCATTAGGTAAATATTTATATATCCTGTGATAATGATGGAAATAGGTCGACATGCTTGATCCACTATGGGAAGATGTGGAAACCCGATCCACTATAGGAAGATAAAGAAACCTGATCCACTATGGGAATATTGGGAAACCAAATTTATAATGGTAATATGGGAAAAATCTACCCCTTCTAGGAAAATTACTACGACTGGGGATGGTGGTGTGTCTCACCCAGTAGGTGTAGTACCCATGAAGTTCCATATTAATTTTTTGTAATGATCTTTGACTTATAGGGATTACTGTTAAATGTTTATATATTTACAAACAATTTTATGTCTTATTATTATATTATGATTTCATGGCCTATTTTCTTGATTTCATCATGATTAATGTATTATAAACATACATTATTTATGGATTGTATCATGTATATGATATTTTATATGCATGGTATGATTTTATATTATCATATTCATGATATCATACCCTTATGTTCATGATTATGATTACATATCTCCCTTACATACCATTATTGATCATCTAAGATCACCCTTTTCTTTATGTTTTATTTTCCCCAGGTTATAAAGAAAGGATTTAGGTAGGGTCACTAATGGGGAAGATCATTGTGGGAAACATTGAAGATCTTTGACATGACTAGATGTTCATTTACCATGTTTCAATAGGTACTAAACTATTATAGTTCCCATGAATGTGTTTGTGAAATTTAATGAATATTCATCTAAAAAATATGACATTCATGTATGAAAATCTTGGTTCATTATAGTTTTTAATAGAGGAAAGGTTTTTCAACTTTTGGAAACTATGATGAAAAAACTTTTGTGAGATCTCTATAAATATTTATAAGTATATGTATAATTATGTATCTAAAGATAATCCTAAGGTCTTATATATTAAAGAAAATGAAATAATTTATAAATAATATAATAGAATTATTATAGTTTTGTGATTTTATGGTATGATTAGTATTTATCAAACTATAATTTTAGTTTTAGTCAATGGTTGGAACCCAAAAAAATGTGTTAGAGTTGAGTGTCATGGGAAATTCAATGATTTTCCTCCTGAGAAAATGAATTTTATGGTGGTAGGAGTGAAAAATATTGTTTCTATGATCACAAAAAATTCTCTATATTTGAATCATGTTAGATAGATAAATGATAAAAAAGGGAACAACGTTATGTTGAGTCATTTATGAGGCAATGTCCACCTTCTTTTGGTGAGTCTTCTGATCCACAAGTGGTTGAGCAATGGAATATTACCACTGAAATGATTTTTTGGGTTCTATAATTTTTATAACATGATAAATTCATTTTGGTTGTCTATAATTTGGAAGGATAATCAGATAAATGGTTTAATATTTTCAAGAATAGGAGGTGACAGGATTCCATTGACTCCATGGAATGACATGTATTCAATAACTTATTTTTCAATAAGTAATTTCTTCATATTCTTTGTAAAAATATGGATAAGGAGTTCTTGGATATTAAGAAAAATAATTATGAAATTATTGGTAGCTATAAGGAATATTTTAGAATAATTTAATTGTACACATAAAGTGTTATTATCTATCATGAAACTATGGTTGACTAATTATTTAGTGGATTAAAATCAAGTATCAAAATATCATTAGCCACAATAAACTTTAGTATTTATTAATAAATCGTATGATGTTCTATCAAGGTGTAAATTGAGGTTGGAATTTTAAATCAATCCCATGATTTTGATAAGAAAAGGAATACCGAGTTTAAAATAAAACATAAAATACTTAGACAAAAGAATATCTATTTTCCATTAAATTAAAAGTGTAGGAAGAAGAATGGCGAAGACTGTCTAAAGGGGACTGGTAAATTATTCAAGTGTGGAATGGAATATCATCTAGAAAATGAATACCTATGTAATGGTAAGAAGTTATCTAATGATTATAATAAATAAATGGCTTCAAATAATTCACCCCCACACATTAGTTCAATAAGTAAATGGAAAATGGGAATTATTCAAATCAATACCCAAATCCAAGAGTTAACAATGATGATAGACACCTAAAACCTCTTGAAAAAAAATACAATAAGAAATATCTTGTAATAACTATTGGATAAGTGGATTATGAAAAATAAGTTATGGATTGATTGAGTATTTATGTAATTGAATTCATGAACAATGTTGTCAATGTAATTTTATGGTATTATGGAAAATTGAAACCACAATGTATTGGTACACTATAGTTTTTCTATAAGGATTTAAGAATATCTTCTGAATGATACTAGTCACCAGGAAAAGTGATTTACGTGGTAAGGTGTTATATTTGGAAAACACAAGATTAATGGAAGGAAAACCCTTAATATGTGCATGATTTTGGGATAATGAAATATAGAGATGTTTTATTGTTATAAAATAAATAGGATAGCATTGATGACTATGGGGATGATAATATGAAAAGGTGATTTATGATACCATGCATTGAGGTTTTATAATTTTTGGATTCATGGTATGAGGAAAGAGTTATTTTTTTAAAGTATGAATTTTTTAACTATTTTTTATAGTAATTCAGATTATTATGTTGTTTCAGGGGAATACATGATAAAGGTATTAAAATGTTTGGAATATTACAAAAAATAGATAATTTATGATATATGAGGATCAAAGTTAAGTTCATTTTGAGAAAAATATTGGCTTTCTTTATAATGTTTGGTACTTTTATCTTTCAGAAGGGTTATAAGGTTAACCATTTACGAAGCGGTTCATGATAATCTTAGAATGAGGTTTAGAGATTAAAGTATTATCTTTACATGTGAGGATTTTTTCATATTGGATAAATTATTTAGACCATTTGTTTTTGATAAATATAAATTTAATGGCTTGGAGTTCTATTTTTTGGATCTCTTGATCTACTAATACTTCAGAAATAAAAAATTCACCTTCTCTTGTTGGAATAATAGTTGAAGTGGAAGTTGTTCAAGTCAGAAAAAAAGTGAGATTGTATGGAAATCAAGTAAGTATAAATTCTCATGAAAATATTACAACAATATGAAAAGAGTATTTAAATAAAAAAATTTCCCATTATCATCATTTTGGATGATATCAATGCCGTTTTCAATCCTCTTTTAGTTATGGAATTGTGATTGTGAGATATCTTCTAAAAATATTCTCTATCACAATCCATTAAAAATTTATAGTTAGATTTCCCTTCGATGTCCAAATTTTCACTTTCCACTTATGTTATCCTATATGGAAACCTAGTAATGAGTTACTTTGGGTAACCATTATGTTTCCAACTTTCCTTTTTAAAGAGAGTTTTAGTATTCATTCTTGTGATGCGAGTTTCTTTAAAAGTATCTTTTAATTATTAAAAATTTGGAAACATAGAATATTTTTTTGGGATAAATTCATTTTAAGGGAGGTAGAATGTAACACCCCAATATTTTGTGAAATATTTTTTTAAGAATTAATTTAATCTTTTTGGTAATTTTTATTTCAAACAACACTGAATATAGCTTTAGTTATATGAAAGCACAACTTTTGGATTTCATTATACACACTATAAAGTAAATCTTGCACTACAAAAAATACATATATTATATTTCAGTACATAAGAATTTTTATTGTGTTGTGTTACACATAATTTTTAGTTCATTCAATAGCTTTCATTACACACAACACAAAGTTTTACCAAACTACAATATACTATTAATATTGCAATTACAATTTTATTAGAGTTACCAAAGTGTCATTGGAATGGAAATTATGAAAATTGTTAACTAAAATATGGATATATAATTTAAATATGTATAAAAAATCAATCCTTTGGAAATAAATTATATATAAATGAAATTAAGAACTATTTAAAATAAAATAATTTATTTTCTAAAAAACTAATTTTCTAAGTACAAACATCATTTTATCTTAATAAATTAAAAAAACACTATTAGTGAATGTTTTTAATAAAATTTAAATATTATGTATTCAATAAATTTGTTTTGACGCTAAACCAATAGATTTTATAGTCATATGATAAGAATAAATCCAATTTTATGAATTAAATGATTTATTTTTTCAAAAGGGTAATTTTTACGCCTTTTAATGGAGAACACATTTTAAATATAATTGTTGAGAGTTTAATAAATTATATATGAAAAAAATAAACTTCTTATTTTAAAAGTGTATACAAAAATGTACTTTTGTTGATTTTTTGGTATTTTCTGAAAAGCTTCATGTTTCGATGAATAGTGAAAAATATTCCAATTTAATTAATTTTTTTTATCAAAATAATTTGTAGTATTAATTTATATTTTAATTTCAGTTAAAGTATAATTATATCCAATATTTATCATTTAATCCAATTTAGGTCATTTTAGCCAATTTCATATTGAATTTTGGATATAAAAATATTTCAATCTATTGAACATTTTCTCTTTAAAAATCAGTTTTCTCACCCCATTTATAGTATTAAATTTAAATTATTTTTTGAAATATCTAGGTTTTGAATTTTGATATATGGATTCCCTAATTTTAAGCATAATTTAAAAATTTAGAAAATAGTTTCGTTTTATTGTCGGACATTATGAATAGTAACTTTGGTGATTTTTCTTTCCCCGACTTACAGTAAATTAGGTAATTAAGTGTGTAAAGAATATTATTAAAAATATAGAACTACCATAAAACATTACAAAATGTTATTGGATGATAATAACTACAACTTTATCATCTAATATAAAAAATTTAATTATTTAATGGAAATGTTTCTATGAAAACATCTAAGATATTATTAAAATCAAAGAGACTATAACAAAATGTCCAACTCTTTCTTTTAACAAGTATAATATTTTTTAATATGAAGTAATATAGAAGATATTATTGACTATATATATTATTATAAAATATAAAAGGTATATATATATATCATGTAAATTTATTTTTAAATTTTGGAGCAGAAATATTTTTCATAAATAATTACACAATGATGATGCTGAAAGTATTCAAGTAATGAAATAATTAATTAAATGATATTATTAACATTAAAGTAAATATAATTTGAATTATCTAATTTGATACATGATTTTATATGTTAATAATATATGTTAGGGGTGTATATAATGATTTGGTTCAAAGTTATATGATTATATAGAGTGTTTTAAAGTCCATGTAATGAATAGTGTAAAAATTGACATTAATGATATTTTACGAAAATAATATTTTATTAAATTATTAAAAATAATTAAAATATTTTATGAGTGGAACTTGATTAATATGGTATAAAATATATTAAATATTTCCATTTATAGTGTAATTTAAATATTATAAGTAAAAATTACAAGAACTTTTTGTTGAAAAATATTTTACCATACTTAAAATTAAAATTGAATAACTAAGGGTTAATCCAAATTATAATGTTTAAAATAATACAAAAATTGTCTAAAATATATTGTTTGATGACATTAAAACCTTATAAAATCTTAGGTTATAATAAATTTACATTTTTAGGTAGTTGGATTGATATTTAATTTATTATAAATCATTCTTTTGGGAAATTCCAAAAGTGCTTCTCCCCTCTCTTATAAAAGAGAACCTATTCTTATCTTTTTTTCACATTTAAAAAGATATTTGTCTTAGAAAAAATATTTACAAATAACCTATAAAATTAACTAAATTCAGTCTACAATCCTTAATTTTCCACAAATCCAACCAAATATGTCCATTTGTGTAAATCAAAAGAAGACACCCAAAGAAGAGGTAACACTAATCAATGAATGTTTTTGTTTTATTTCTTCCTTAAACCCCTTAAATTATTTTTATTTCAAGTCTATATAATAAACATAGTATAATAAATATAATAATATTTATTTATATTAATTTTATACCTAAAATCACACACACTTCCATAAAATGGGATATACCATCATCCTTCATGTGTACGGTGGACTACCCCCTCACAAACCGATGTCGCTCGTTCTACCATTTACACCTTTAAAGTATAAAAATAATGATTAAATTTATATTTTTATATGAAAAATAAGATATTTATGATTTATTTTTTCTTTTAAAATTGTATTATATCACAGACCATCATACTTTCTCTTTTTTGGAAATAAGACAACTTTGTTTGTGGACGTGTAGACTACCACCTTTTCAAAGCGATGCGATTCATTCACACTTTACGTGAAATGTATTAAGGATGAGTTTAGTGTAATTATATGATATATATAAAATAATAATTATACTTTAATGATATTATATTTGGGTGTATATATATACTTATAGTCCATTTAATTATTTTCTTCCAATATGACATGAAATGGAAGCAACGTTCATGCGTATGTATGGCCTACCATCTCCATTAACAGTGTTTGTAATTTTATATTTATATCATTTTTAGATAACCATAAATACATATATAATGAATGTATATTATTTTTATAACATAATAAAATCATGTCCTATTTATGAGGACTAATAATAACAAGTCAAAACATGTACGAGAAACAAAATGATTGTTACTCAAAATGTAACTTAATATTGGAATTACTAATAAGTGGGTAATATAAAGTTATATATAAATTATTTAAGATATTATATACATGAATATGGTTCTATAATAGATTTATAATAATCTTATATTTATTTTATAGGATTTGTTCAGGAGTATGATGAGAGTCGTGATATAAGGTAAGGGACTTATGTCTCACATTTATTTTTGTGTGTTAACATTCCTTATACACTAATTGTTTCTTTTGTGATGTGTATATAATACCCACGAATGTAATTTTTGAGTCTTATACTGAACAATATGGTATTTGAAAATCCATATAATTTTCTTTCTTACATGGGGAATACTATTAAACTAATTATAATGTGATAAGGGTTTATTTTACAATGTCATCAATATTCAGGATTGTTTTGCTTTTAATATCTATTTGGGAATTTTTGTCCTCCATGTTCATGTTTTCTAAAAATGTTTTATAAAATGTTTTTATATTATCTTATTAACATTTTAATATATTTTTACCCATGTTTTAGTTATTAATCAATGGTTTTAACAGAATCTTTTGGTCATTTTTCGAACAAATTACATTGTGTATTTTTTTGGAAAATGTACGAAAAGAATGTTTTTTCAGCTTATATATAATGAATTTTTTTAATATATCATGAATAATTAATTAATTTTATATTCCATTACAATCATAAATTATTATTTTCAAATAAAGTTTTTCCTTTTAAAATTTCATGACATTTTATGAAAAGAAAACATTTTCAAAGAAGAAAGGATATTTTCCTCCATAATTAGTTTCATGTGATCTCTCAAAATTATTTTTCATATAAGATAACATTATTTAATTTTATTTATGATTTAATGGGATTTTTTTTAAGTACACTATCCTTATTATTCGTATGGTTCATTTATATTTGTGATGGAATGTTATTTATGAAACCCATTTCTTTTCCATTGGGTATGTTATGATTGAATGATGTTTGTTGATCCCATTTCATTCAATGGGTTCTAATATTATATATGTACTTATGAAAAACATATGTATGGTTTTCATTTTATGATGTGTGAGACCTATATCTCTATTCAATTAATTGGGTAATGATTTATATCTCATGGGATAGTGATGGAAACCAGTGGTTGATCTTGTTCCACTATGGGAAGATGAGGAAATCCGATCACTATTAGAAGGTGGGCGGAAAAGCTGATATCTTAAAAGGAAATAACTGAAACTAGGGATGGTTGTGTGTCCCACCCAGTAGTTTTAGTCCCCATTAAGTTCCCTATTATTTTTTGGAAATACACCTTGTCTTATAGGTATTTATATAAAATTTTTATATATCTACCAAAAATTCCATGTCTTATTCCTATGCTATGCTTTCTTGGATTATGCTATTGATTTCGTCATTATTCATGTCCTATGAACATCAATTATTTAAGAAATTTTTCATTTAGATGATATTATATATGCAAGGAATTATTTTCTAATGTTAAAAAGAAATTTTCATTACCTTATGTTTATAATTATGCTTACATATCTCCCTTTTTTAACTTTACTAAAAATCTATGCTCACCCATTTCTTCATGTTTTATTTTCCCCATGTTATAAGTAATGGTTTTAGGTTGGGGTAATAAAGGGGAAGATATTTTTGGGAAATATTAAATATGTTTCACTATAATAGAAGTTTATCTTACTACTTTATAATGGCTCTAAACTATTACGGTCCTCAGGCATGTATTTGTACAATGAAATTATTATTCATATAAAAATGTCATTTACTTGTACAAAATTCTTGGGTTGTCATATTATTTCACAAACTATGTTATATTATCATGTTATATAAGGGATCAACACCCTTTATCATAAAATTCATGCTAATACCATGGACCCAAACTTGGAAAGGAATATGATAGAGGACCCCACCCATGACTCGCTGTGGGATACCATGAACTGTATATGAAATAGAACACTCTGTAGGGATCAAAATCCTATGATGTGTATGTAATGCCACACTGTAGCCTTATAGGGATGGACTAAGAGATTACACTTAACTAAAACTGGTCTATAATAAAGAGATAGAAGACCTCAATTTTTTTTTGAAATAAGTACATGAAATGTACCAGGGGTATAAAACATGTGTAATTTTCCCTTAGTATACTCATGTATCACTATCTTACATGGAATGTAAAACCCCACATTCATGAAATTTACTCCATTGGTACATAATCTATAGAGTTAAGTCTGGTACATATTGTGCTTCCTACCCATTCCAATGTACATCTGGTCTTGATGGATTAATTTGGACAAGCCCATGTTATTGGTCATGTCTGAGTACATGTCCATTTACATGTACTCTACTCATACCCATGGGCCTTATAGGGTATGTTCCCATATTCCATCCATGATACATTACGAGATTCCCATACAAGGTCATATGGTATGTGAGATGTGTCAAACTATGTGTGATATTTTCCTCTACACGTAAACCCCAACATCATAGTAGGGGGACTTCATAGTGTGTGTTCTATGAACTACAATTAGTGTATTTAGGAATTTTTATGAAAGTTAAGACTAGATCATTATGTACCATTGCACTATTTTTCCATGATTCTCACTTCCAAATCCATTGATTAACATGGATCTATATCTAAAGGCTCCCCATCATCGTATTCCTTTAGAAACAAGACTTTGATCCCCAAAAAATTGTCTAATGTTTCATTGTTCTGTCACTGCACACCAAATGAAGAAACACATGCCTTCAATCCAATGTGAATTCATTAATATCACTATAAACCTTTATCTATCCTATAATTTTGAATCAAAACCCACAATGAAGATCTATTGTGCCAAGGATTGAATGCACAACAATAGTTTATTGGGTATTTGTCAAATCACTAATGAAAAAAATACAAGTGATGGATGTACATAGAACAGAGGGTGGAAATAATGAATTAAGAAAGAGGAAAAAAAATCAATTAATATTTGGTGTTTTATTGGATCTCTTTTATTTTAACAATGAATGTAGAGAAACTTAAACTGTAAATATTAATTCCCTAAATCCATGTTAAATAAACCTGAACACCCAACATGAATGACATGTGAATAAATCTATTAGTTGTTTTTGATTCATGTTAATTATGTAATAATAAAAAAGGAAAATAAAACATGTAAAACAATTCCCTAACTTGGGTTAGGATCGATCATTGATGTAGAATAGAAACACATTTTCATGAATAGAGGGATCCACAAGCCCTGATTTTCATACCGATCTCTCATCCTCGATCCACCATTGTTTGTTTGAGAATCCTCCAAGAATGTTCTTCCAATATCTCTTCATAATCTCTAGGGTTATGCAGCTTACCCTAGGCATCGAACATAACAAAATTTTTATAAGGATATGATTATTTTTAAACATAATTATAATAAATAAATAAATAAATAAATGTTATTACTTGTGCCAATGATAACACTTCTTCAAAATGTCACACTTTAACAAAGGTCATGTCATGTCTTGGGTAAAACCCAGGTTTCAAACCCAATGAAAGTATCAAACTCCCCATATGATTCCCCATTTAGTAGATAATTGAATATTTTAAAAAAATGTTATCCCACATTATAAACATATTTATCATTTTTAATATATAATTTTAGGGCTCACCGTGCCACAAAATAACACACCGTCTCAGTACCTGGTTCTGAAAATATTATTAGATATATTAAAAAATTTACATAGAAAAAAGAATAACAATTATATAATGGAATCTATTATTATATAGTAACTCTAAAATGGTAAGGTGTTGATCGAAATATCCTTTTAAATCATTTTAACAAGATATTACCATATCCTCTAGACTTTGAGTTGTCATTTCATATTGACCATCAATCTAAGGATTATAATCCACATTGAAGATCAAATATATATACAATTATTGTCTTATAATTTTCTAGTCTCTCAAGGTAAACCATAGATCTAGATTAGATACAATTGAGAGCAATACATCATGTATTTTTAGCACTTCCTTTATGTATATCATGGAATGTTTATCGAGCGATAAATCTTCTCAAATAAATATTAAATGTTATAACATCCCAATGTGATCAAACAATACTCAAATTGTATTATAACAATTATAGGACTTATAATTTCATATGAATAAATCCATGGTGATTTTATACCATTTACATACAAGTATGGGTAATTCTTTCATCATGTCTATAAAATTTGACAATTGCACAGTAAATTTTTGGTATACCAGGAACAAAGATACATATGCTACAATATCCCACTTCATGGAGTCCCACCAAAAGTTTTATTTGATATCACTATACATCTTTGTTATTCCATGATGGATAGAGAATTAGAAACTATGTGAATCAAATAATAAATCCTTCTTCCATTTTTGTTTTGGTGGAAAACATATTCATTTCTTGAATATTATAGTTACATCATTGTAAAATATGAACTCATAGATATTTCATAACTTATTATATAGATCGAAATCCTCCTTATATGATTTATTGATATTTACAGAGATATATTGTTGCGAAATAACATTGGAAATATATAATTTCGACCCTTACTATATAATATCAAGGTATATCATTTGATGATACATGATTATTGTGTCTCTTTCATTCATAATCAGGGATAAGGATTCATGATCCTTTATACTAAGATAATTATCCACCAATATGTCTTCATAAGGTGTTAATATTCTGAATATTCACTATCTTTTATCTACTATAATAATCTCTATTAGTGAATATTATACACCATCTATGTGAATATATACATTATACATTTGTGATCAGTATACATTTCCAAACATTCACCATAGTGGTAACGCAAAAATATTTTTCATGAAAATATTACAACTTTTAGCTTTATATCATGTGTTGGTAAATTTTATCATGAATCCTTAATTAACATGAGGAATAATATACCACTATATAATTCTATATGTGGAATCATCTCATTCACTTATTTTATGTGTCACAATAGATAAAAAATTCATCTCCATAACAGGGTAATGATAGTACTTGTGTAGTGGATAATGTCATATTGATATCCTTGAAATTATCTTAACATTGATCTATAAATAGAAACATGACACCCTCCAGAGTTAGCTAATTTAGTGGATTTTAGAATCATGAGAAATTTCTCACAAACTGTAGATTGTATCCTATCAATCGAGATAAACTATGGATTAATATTATAATGGTTGGTATATGACATTATTCCATAACCTATGTCATTGAAGGATCCACATATATACGCTCAGTTGTGATTATATAACATAATAATGATACTTTCTACAATTAGAATTTATAATTTCTAAATATTGCATTAATTTTCTCTTTTCTCAATTTATTTAACCCAACCCTATAATTATCTTCTTTCTATTCGTTATTCTTGGATTATATGAGAATATAGTCAATAAATTATACCAAAATTGATCCATGTAATCTCTAAAGACTGTATTCATATAATCCATAAAGATAACATAGGGTAGATAATACCTTTTTTTCATCATAATATTGTTATGTTCATAATTATGAATATAGAGATGCATTAATATATCTTTATTCTTAACAAATAGGACTATTGTACCCCATGGTTAATCACATGGGAATATAAAACCCTTTTCATATTCTCCTAGTGATACTTATTTAATTCCCTCAATTTTATGAAGTCTATTATACTAGGATTCATTTATTTAAGCGTAACTCTATGTATGATGTCTATTGAAAATAAACCTTGGGATCAAGGGGTAGACTATGAAAATATTCTAGAAATATATCAATATATTCTCACAAAATAGGCACATCATAAATATCAATTATTGACTTAACATTTTAGCTAAATACCCCTCATTATTGGGTATTAAGGCCCATGTAATGGAAATAATTTCCTTAGGGATTCCATGTTTAGATTTTCATCAATAAGTTATTATATTTTGATTAAAGATGTGAAATATGACCTCCCTATTGTAAGGTCCCATATCTGTATGGATCAACCCTTGGAGTTTTTTTGAAGATCAAGTTGCTCTGAGGAGGCTCAGAGGAATTATAGAGGGGTTATGATACAAAAACTTGGAAATAAGAATAATTACACATCGTGTAGGACATATTCTAAATGTGTAAGTTTTTGGGGTTAAAAAAAGACATAAAAACAAGAGATGATGTGTTTCTTTGGTAGAAAACGAACCCCAAGTATTACATGATGTAAAAGGGGAATATATATCATGTAATTCCCTAATACATAAATATTTTAAGCATTTGTATATGCTCAAGTTATTCATGAACCTATGGTTGTAGAGGCTCTCCCTTTCATTCTAGGAGACCTGAAAGAACCCTCTTAAACATTTTGGGGATTCCTTTATTGATGATTGATCTCTAGCTTCCCTTATTTAATCCATATCAATCCATCTTCAATCCAAGATATGTTCTACCTTTGTTCATTTGGTTTCTTTGTTATGTTTCCACTTGTTACTATTTTTATTGCGGTGGCACTTGATCTCTAGGATTCTAATATAGTTTTTTTGGTTGTTTATTGGTGAGGTAATGAAACTGTGTCCTCAAGTGGATGCAGTTATTGTGGGAGAGGTGATCGGTATCTGCAAAGTTGGTCCATTCTCATGAGAAGAATGCTGACACTATTTTGAGTTAGGCAATTCATTGATTCTCTATTTATTTTTGTTCAATCATATAGGTAGCATGATTTATCACCTTGGATTAAAATGAAATTAACCTAATAATAACATTATGTGGATTAAATAATTAATATCAATTTTATATAGATGTTGTTTTTTTAAAGTGATAATAAGTTAAATATTGATTTTATAGATAGTGCGATATTTATGAAGTGGTTGTTGTGCTTGGTTTAGAATGTGAAATTTGTAAAGAAAATAAATCTATAATTAATTTATAATTAATTGGATACAATATTAAAGATTCATTTTTAATGAATCTGGTTGTTATTGTAATTTGATGTTAATTAAATTGATGAAAGTATTCATGTTTAATTGAATTGGTTAAGGAACCTAAACCATCTTAATTCTTATTGATAAAATAATTAAAGGCAAGTTAAATTAATTATTTAATTAATTTTTGATAACTTATGATATATTTATTCTTAGGTTTTTCTTTGTTGGGACCTATAAATAATGAATCGTTTAATTAAATATTGAATAATAATCAGTTGTGTGGTAAAAGGCAATGCCTTTTAGGACCCTAGTTTCCTAATTTATTGTAAAGGACAACTACCTTGTGCATTGTATCTATGAGAGTTCATTTATGGGAAGGATGGATACCTTATTTTAGGGCCCAATGACAAGTTTCTTTGTTTGTTTCTTGATACTTAAGATGTGATGTGAGCCTGGGATGGATGAGCCTAGAGGTCTGTTGTGGTATGTTGGGTGGGGAGGCCCAATTTTTGTGGTAGAAATTGACATCTAGAGTGGAGAGATGCATCTGGAAATGAATGTGGGTGTTGGGGAGGACATCCTAGATGGTATAAGAGATTGAATCTGGGCTTACATGTTGATATAAAATCTGGATGCTTGTTTGAATATGTTGTTTACCTAAAGGTGTGGTTGTTTTTTTATCTAATTTCTTCTGCCCACTGCATGAGACAGATGGATGTGCTTTGTTTTTATTATTATTTTGGTATCATATGAGGTTTTTTGAGATTACCTGGTAATATTGAATGTGATTATTTTAAATAATGAATAAATGTTTTACCCATGGGGTTTGAGCTTGCTGAGCTGCAATGACGAAGTTATAATTTTGAGAAGCTATAGACTTTATTTTCTTATTCTTATAGGGCATGGAACTTGGTTTTAATGTAAAGTGAGATTTGAAAATAGTTAATTAATGGTTAATTAATTAACTAACATAATGTGAAACTGATAATAAGAAGAAAATAATAACTTAATGTAGCTCTCAAATGGTTGTGTGCTTATAGGATATCTAGTCTTTGATGATGCATCTAGGAATCCGAGAGACATTATCTATAGTTGATTCTAAGACTATGTTATTTCCATAGTTTTATTGTGAGCTATATTATATCAAGTAAATTATGTGATTCTATTTGATAATCCAACATGTTAGTTATGGAAACTGACACCACGGGGATTCTGAGCTTGGGGGGGGGGGGTGTTTTCCCAACATCCTAGTGGGAGGATGGATGACTGACTACCCCCATTGGCCACACTCTCTTATCATTATAGTAAATTATTAAAGTATTCCTAATAATAAGTTTTTCCCATACATGTGTATATAAGGGTTTAGTGCCTTGTAGTTATTTTACACATATGAATTTTGGATATAGTTTCCTAAGAAGTACTATAAGTATAACATGTATAGGCTATGATGGCTTAAGGATCCGTTATCGATGTATAGACTATGGTGGATTGAGGTATAATACTTGATGTACGATACACATTATTCAAGATATGGTGAATTTTAGAAAATATTGGGTAACATTTGGTTACATGAATGTGGTGGTGTGTTACACGAGGTTCATGTTTTGGTGCTACACATAGGTGTCTATGCACCTTTGTTTTCTGGATAGAGATGCTCATGATGTGTGACATTGGGGTAGAGTGGAAAAATGGTGGGGGAGAAGTAGTGGGGTACCCTTAAAATTCATTATTATATTATATTCTCTTGTATGCGGTACTTGGTGAGAGTATCCATATTGAGGATGCGAACACAGTATACTTGTTTAGCTGATGAGTTAGTTTCACTTATTATTTACTAATCTTTATCATGATTTCTTTACCATTTTCATGAGAGGATTTAGGAAGGATCCTAATAAGTATACATTTATAATCACTCTAATAACATATGAATTGTTTTTCAAATCAGTTGAATAAGTTTAGAGATCAGGATTGTTACTACTAGCTTGTGGTTTCTAGGAGCGGTTTGGTCTTTGTGGTCACTATCATCATTACCTTTTCTTTTGTAACTTGTAAATTTCCTTTTAGTTGCAGTATTTTTTGCATGAGATTACGTATATACACTTGGTTTTTCTTTTATATTGGATTTTGAGTAAGAGTTTTTTGGTGTCTATTTTATATCTCACTTTTAAATGTGTTCTCTTAGAGGGTAATGGCTGCCATTATCATGTTTAATATACCCTCAATGTTAGTCACTAAATTGGGGCCAACATGAGGTGGGAATCAGGTGTCAGTATATCTCTTATAGCATTTCCCTTCTAATAGGGTTACACCTTGCAGGGAGGGGGTCATGAAAGAGTTGTATCATATGTCTTTTTAAGGAATAGGATGGAGTTTGTAGTCAGACACAAGTAAGGTTTTATGGGTTGGTAGGGTAATGGTGATAGCTATGTTTAGAAAAATCTATAAAAACATGAGTATAACTTAGACATAGTTGTTTAGGGACCCTTATGATATGATGCATGAAACATTAAGCTTACAGTGGCTACTAAACAAGGTGATACAAGTTATAGGGTAGAGACCTTTTAAAGGATCATGCATCATTCTTATTTCACATTTTTTTGAATTGATAGACCTTTGGAAAGGCTAAACTAAAATGATTGCATGAAAAAAATAATTAATTTTAAAATATTCCAAATTATAGGTTTATGATCTCTAATAGTTTATTCTATTTTATGAATGTCTCTAGGTCAACATACTCATCAGGTTCACGTAGATGATGTACAATATGTTGCGCCAGTAGATCACCCTAGATTAGAGGATGAAAACTATGAATCTTGGAGGAGGACAATTTTAGATTTTCAGTCCAAAATATTTTATAGGTATGAGGGGTCTGTTTCAGATACAGTCATAGAATAGTAGTTGGAGGAGGTTGATATAACTTTATTTTCGATCTATTCTTAGAAGGATCATTGGGTATCATTGTCTTTGATGATGCTATGTAGTTTATAGAGGCATCAGTGGTTCATGGTCTTCAAAGATCATGAGGAGTTGACAATTTCATGGGAAGATTTATGAGGCCAGTTTAATGATGATTTTCATTCTTCTACCATGAAGGTTATTAGTCTCTAGAAGCTTCTTAACCTTCGGTAGAGGAGATAAAGTGTGTGAGAGTTAATGATCCATTTCAAGAACCTTTTCTGATATTATTTAGACCTATTGGAAGATGTGGAGTCTAGCGTGAGGCATTTCTAGGAGGCTTTGCATCCTGAGATCCTGTTCCGGGTAACCCAATTTGTTCTGAAGTTGTATATCGAGGTGTTAGTGAGAGTAGAGGTCCATGAGTTGAAGTTAGGATGAACTGGATTATCATTAGAGGGGTGTCATCAGGATTCCTCATAAAGTAGAGCTATGGTTCAGTGTTCCTAGTTATCAGTACATATGAGCTTCCAATCACCTAGGGGTAGGTACCATCACTCAATGTGTCATTTATATAAGGAAAGTGGATCTTAAGCCTATTCCAATGGATCAGATGCAAGATTTTCTTATTGATTCATTTGTTATTAGTTTTTATAGTGCCCATACGTTCTCAGTAGTCTGCATGCACCAATTCTTTCACTTTAGGTTCCTCCACTATGGTAGTTACAGAAAAGACAACAACAACACCTTTCTCCAATTTGGGATCTGTAGAGAGTAGATAGGGCTGAGAGATGAAAACCCTAGGATGATCTCCATCCTCAGAGAGGAAAGTGTGGTATGGATGTGGTCATTAGCAGGGTTATAGATGTTGTGAAGTAGGTCATATCCAGCTTCATGCTTTAGCGTTTCCATCTCCAAGTGAGTATATGTCATTAGCGGTACCGTTTTCCTATTTTTCCTTCTTGGGTGAATGATTTTTTATTCAAGAGTGACATGCTCTTTTATATCACCTACCCTCTTCTATACTTTGTGAATTGAGGTTGAGATACTTCCATTTACCTTAATTTTGACTAAGCCAGTTAGAGGCTGAGTTGAAATTTTTTATATATGTTGAAAACTTGAGCTGGTGTTGGGGAAGAACCTCTCTTGGGGAGATTTCCTATTTTTATGGATAAAATAATATGATATCATCCTTAGCATAGATTTCTTGTATTCAGTGATGGCTATCATGGATTTCTTTATGATATAGGTTGCTTTATTCGATGTGGATGGAGAGTGAGCTGTGTTTGTTAGAGATGGGGACCCTTAGATGGGTCATAGTTGTGTTTCATCCTTGTAATCCTTAATGGCTGAGCTGATGCTGATTTTATTGGATGTTGAACAATTACTATTTCCTAGGGTCATAAAGGGGTACCTCGATGACTTTCTCTAGTAGGTTATTATATTACCCCGTTACCAAGAGATCAAATTAGGAATCTAACTACAGGTAGGTGTGTCTTACATCCCAATGTCTGTTTATAGGATAATGCCTTCTGAGTTGTGAGTGATACATATATAGCTCGATGGTCTATTGTATCATGGTTTTGTTTTTCCAAGTGTATCATTTTGGGGTGCACTGATTTTGTTCATAAATAAGGCTTACAACAATTTGTGGTTGTGTATTGATTATTGTCTCTTGAACGAAGTGACAATGAAGAACCACTATCATCTTCCATAGATTGATGATTTATTCGATTAACTGAAGGGTTCAAGTTGGTTCTCAAGGATAGAATTGTGGTCATGATATCATCATATGCATGTAAAGGATGAGGATATCCCAAAGCCTTATTTTTGTTATCATCATTGGAATTAAATTTTAGTTGTATTTTTGTTCAGTGTGATGAATGCTCTAGCCGTGTTCATTAGGATAATGAACACTAGGTTCCATGCATTCCTGGATATGTTCTTGGAGGATTTTATCAATGATATCCATGTGTATTGATTATTTTCTCTTGAACCAAGTGACAATGAAGAACCACTATCATCATCTATAGATTGATTATTTATTCGATCAACTAAATGGTTCAAGTTGGTTCTCAAAGATAAAATCATGGTCATGATATCATCATATGCATGTAAAGGATGAGGATATCCCAAATAATACTTTTTGTTATCATCATGGGATTACAAGTTTGTTGTAATTTTTTCCAACGTGATGAATGATCCGGCTGTGTTCATGGGGATAATGAACACTAGGTTCCATTTGTTCCTGGAATTGTTGTTGTTGGATTTCACCGGTGATATACTTGAGTACTCTATATCTATGAAGGATCATGTAGAGAATCTATGTTCTATTTTCTGAGTTATTCATTGTGAGAATCTATTTGGGAAGTTACAAAAGTGTGAGTTTTGGGATTAATAAATACATCTCCTAGGGAATGCTGTATCCAAACAGGATGTATTTTTTAATCCATCAAAGATAGAAGTATTTGTGTCTTGGGAATCCCCCAAGACAGTGGCAGAAGTGAGGATTCATTGGTCATGAGGGATATTATAAGTGGTTTTTAACCAATTTCTCTTAGGTTGTGACTCCTATGAAAACGTTGACTAAAAAGGACCATGTGTTCCTATGGAATGATAGGTGTTTGAAATATTTTGAGTATTTAAAGGAGAAGATGGTCAATGTTCTAGTTCTTTGTATTCCAATAGAAAGTGTTTAGTTTTATGTTTTCTGTGATGATCATGTCTAGGGTTGGGTTGTTTTATAGTTCAATAGAGATCTTTAATTTATTTTGGGTCTCAATAGTTACATCCCCATTAATATAACTATGACACCAACAATCTCGAGTTGGCAGAGGTGGTGTTTTCCTTAAAGTTGTGAACACATTACCTTATCAGTTAGCATTTTTTGTCATTCCCTGATCATAAGATAATTAGGTATGTTTTCTCCCAACATTACTTGAACATGTACCATTTTTGGTGGATTTATTTCTTATAGTCTTATGAATTTGAGATTTAATATACACCTTGAGAAGAAAATGTTTTAGCCAATACCATAAGCAGGAAGTCACATAGTGATGAAGTGTGAGAATTAGATGATTCATGAAGAGTAATGGAAGAAATTTAATCATTTTATCTAGATATGTAAGAAGTTAGGGATAGAGGGTGTATTTTATAGATTATGGTGAAATAATATTTGGTGCCGTTGGTGGAGTAATCCTAGTTTGGGAATCTTGAAGTGATGTTTTGGAGAGACTGAGTGGTTTGTGGCGAGACCCCTAATGGTTTGTCTAAGGATGAACAAAACCAAGTGTTATTTCCGAGATGGATTTTTGTTCCTTTGGATATGTGTGAGATGGTTCTCAGATAATTCCATAGTTCAATGTTGTAAGTACATCCTATCATGAAAAATATGTATCGAGATTTGAGAGGTTAGTTTTGGTGGCCTGGGTTTAAGCATGTAGTTTAAGAGTTTGTGTCTCGATGTTTGGTCTTCCAGAAGCTGAAGGCTGAACACCGCATTCATGGTGGTTTACTCCATCCATTAGATGTTCCTCATCATATGTGGGAGGACATATCGATGGAATTTTTAACCCGTTTACCTCATGATCTTGGAGGCTATGGATATATATGGGTGGTAGTGGATTGTATAAAGAAATTGGCACACATTATAGTGATCATGGAATCAATGTCAATGGAGGTTTATTTAGGAAGTATCTAAAGGTGGTGGTGAGACTCCATGGGATCCCAAGAAAGACCATTTATGATTGAGTTCTCTATTTTACCTCTAGGGTTTGGAGAGGTCTCCAAAATTATTATTTTTTCAAAAATACGTCTGATTTCTTCTTTTCATCCATAAATGGATAGTCAAATAGAGTAGACCATACATACTCTTGAAGACATGTTTCATTGTTGTGTCTTAGATTTTGGAGGTTTATGGATGAGGCCCCTCCCTTGGTAGAGTAATATTACAACAACAGTTTTCACTCCACCATCAGTATAGTGCTATTTGTAGACTTTTATGGATGAACTTTCAATTATCTGTTGTGATGAATTGGGGTCATATATTCAACAATTCCTGGGTTGGAACTGGCACATAATACAATAGAGAAGCTTCAGATGATCTATGAGAAGATAAATGAAGTACAAGATCATCATAAATCCTATTACAATCATAGGAGGATACCTCTAGAGTTCAATTTTGGGGATTAGGTATTTCTTGAAGGTGACTCCCATAATGTGAAGTGAAGGTTTGGTCATGAAAGTAATCTTTCTCCCTAGTTGTTTGGGACTTTAATGGTTTTGGCTCATATTGGAGCCATGAAATATCAAATAGCACTTCCCCCACATATGAGAAAGATACATGATGTTTTTAAGGTGCCAAAGCTTTATTGTTATCTTCATGGTGACTCTCACATTATTGATTGGGGTGAGATTGATGTTGAAGATATTGGAATAGTCTAGGACTTCCCTATAGAGTTCCAAGACCACTTGGAGAAGGTGTTTCATGGGCATGTTATCCCTTTGGTTCATGTCTTAGGTAGACACAGTGGCCTAGAGAAGAGTACCTAGGAATGTGAGTCATATATACACTTAGAATAGTATAAGATGTTTTATTTTTATCTCTTCTCTGGTAACTCTATTCATTTTGTGTGGTTATACAGTTTTTTGGTTTCTGATATTTATTTCTATTCCTTCTTGTTGTGTATTAATCTCTTCCCATGAGAGGTTAATACACGTGGGGTATGCCATGTGATTTATGTGTTTAGCTTCCTATGGTTGGATGAGTTTACTCTACTACTATAGGTGGTGAATACTTGATGAGTAGTTTATCTACTCACCATATTGAGCCTCTTATACTTGGGTGACATTGTTGATATCCTTTGGTGATGAGAGCCTTGAGAGGTATCTTATGTGGTGGTTGTCCAGATAACCCCTTGGCATTTCATCTCTACATTGGTTTTGGATTCTCGAGGATGATAATGTTTGGAGAGGTATCTAATATTAGGGACCAATACTCTTTGGATTGAACCTTTGTGTGTTTTCAAAGACTAGGGTGCTCAGAGGAGGCACAAAGAATATCTGGAGAGGTTTGGATGCTAAAATATAGAAAAAAGAAGAGTTACATGTCGTTTAAGTCAGGTTCACAATGTGTAAATTTTCAAGGTTAAAAAAATAAATAAAACAAAGTGGTGGCACATTTTTCATCAGAAATCGAACCCTGATGAGTAAACAATGGGAAATGGGATTACACATCACGTAATTACTTGATGCGATACTGTTTGAAGTGTTTTTATCCACTTAGGTTATTAAAAACCCTATAGAGACAATAAATCTCTCTCTCATTCATGATGACCTCGCATCCCCATCTTTGATGTTTTAGGGAATATTTTGTTAGGGATGGATCTCTAGATTCCCTCCTTCAATATGTCGTGATCCATATCTAATCCAAGGTATGTTTTACCTCCGTTGTTGTAGTTTATTACATTTGTTTCCTATTGTTCCTATTTTCCATGTGGTGGAACTTGATCTCCATGTTTCTAATAATGTTTTATTGGTTGTTTGTTTGCACCGTTTTGTCTTAGAATCCTTTGGTGGATGAAGTTCTTACAGGAGAGGTTATTGGGATCTATAGTGTTGGTTCATTATCATGTGAAGAACATTGAGACCCTTTGGATCTAGAGGATTTATTTCTTATATATTTATTTATGTATAATCTTAGAGATATAATGATTCTTCCCACTTGGATTATAATTAAATTAACCAAATAATTAATTGAATTGGATTAAATAATTGGAATCAATCGCATAATGATGTTTTTTTTCTATACCATGATAATGGGATACCTTTTGATTTTCTAGATAGTGTGATATTTATGAAATGCTTTCTATGCTTGTTTTAGCATGTGAAATTAGTAAATAACATAAATGTTGAATTAATTCATATTTAATTGGATAAATTTTTAAATATTCTTGTTTAATAAATTCATTTTTTATTTAAATTTGATGTTAATCAAATTGATGCTTGATGTTAATAAAATTGATACAAGTATGCATGTTTAATTGAATTGGTTAAGAAACCTGAATCATAATAATTTATATTTATAGAATAATTAAATGCATATTGAGTTAATTTTTAAGTAATTTTCGATATCTTGTGATATCTTCCAGCTTAGGTTTCCTATTTTTGGAAACTCTAAGTAATGAATTAGTTAATTTGGATATAATAATAATCAGTTATGTGGTAATAGATAATTCCTTATAGGGTTTGATTTTCCCACTTGATCCTAATGGGAAAGTTCCTTAGGCTTTGGCTCCATGAGCAATCATTTTTTGTGAAGGATTTATGCCTTTTTTTAGGGCTAAGATCCTATTTGATTTGTTTTTTTCCTAATTCTTGTGATGTGACTTGATCTATGGATGGATGGTCCTGGAGGGATGTTGTGGTATATGGGGTGGGGAGTCTCAATTGTTGGGGTAGTAGTGGATACCTGGAGTGGTGAGATGCATCCAGAAATGCATATGGGTGTATGAGAGGAAATGAAAGATGATGGAATGTGTCAATGGTGGGGTTAACCATTGATATAAGAGATGGATTTTTATTTGAATATATTGTTTAGCCAATGGACATATTGTTTGTTTATCTATTTTCCTTTCCACACAACTTGAGGAATATGGATATACTTGGTTGTATTCCTTGATTGTTAGCTTAAGATGTATTCCCAAAGTACATGGTAATATGGAATTTAATTATGTTAATAAATGAATAAATGTTTAACCCATGGGGTTGGACCTTACTGGGATGAAATGCTGAGATTATAATTTAGAGAATCTTTAGACTTAGTTTAATTATACCTGGAGGGAATGGAACTTTTTTTAATGTAATTTGGGAAGTTAAAATTGTTAATTAATGGTTAATAAATAGATTAATGTAAATTGAAACTAATAAAAAGTAATAAGATAATTTAATTTAGCTCTTGAATTTTTGTGTGATTATATGATATCATGTCTTAATAGAGGAAGCATGGAGTCTGATATACATTAGTTGTAGTTGAGTCTGAGACTAGTTTATTCCCATAGTGTGGTTGTGATATACATTATATCATGTACATTTTTTGTTTCTTTATGCTAGTCCACCCTATCTGTTAGGGAAATTGACACCCCATGGATTTTGAACCCTGAGGGGTATTTTCCCCAACATCTTGGTGGGAGGATGGATGGCTAACTACCCCTTAGACCTCACTTACTTCTTTATGTAGTTACATTTTCTTGTGTGCATGAATGTTAGTTTTCCCAATATATGTGTGTAGAGGCCTGTAATGGCATGTGGTTATTTCACACATGTATTCTAGATATATTTTCACAAGGACTACTATAGGAAAAACATTTATAGGCTGTGATGGATTGAGGATCCTTGCTCGGTGTATTGGATGTGATTGATTGAGGTATAATAACAGATGTATGATACACATTATGCAGGATAAAATGGATTCTGATAATACCTTACCCCTTTTTATTACATCGATGTGGTGGTGTGTTGTATGAGGTGCATGTTGGGGTGCTTCACCTAGGTGTCTATAGGCCATCCTTTTTTGAGAGTGATGCTCAGGACAAGCAACATTATGGTAGAGTGAAAAACTAGTAGGGAAGAAGTTGGGTGGTACCCTTGATATTATCTATTATATTATATTCTCTTCTATACGATTCTTGGTGAGAGTATCCATGGTAAGTCTAGGAACATATTATACATATTTAGGTGAAAATTCGTTTCACTTGTTGTTCATTATTCTTTATCATCATTTCTTTACCTTTTGCATGAGAGGCTCTGTGGGGGATCCTATAGAGTATAATGTTATAATCGCCCTACATATGTATACAATTCTATTAAGGTTAGTTAAAAAAGGATAGAGACCTTCCTGCTCACAACTAGCTTGTGGTTTGTAGGAGCTTTCAGGGATTCATTGTCACTGTCATCTTAACCTTTTCTTTTGGTACTTTTAGTTTTCCTTTTAGCTATAGTATTTTTTTCATGAAATTACATATGTGAACTTGTGTTTTATTTTATATTATAGTATGAATAATATTTTGTTGGGGCCTATCTTTTCTCTTTTTTTATGTGTTCTCTTCGAGAGTAATTCCTCTCATTTTTATGTTTACTATACCCTCAAAGCTAGTCACCAACCCAGGGCCTACTGAAATGGGGACTCAGGTTTCACTATATCTATTCTACCATTGCTAGCCCAATATGGGTACACCTTGTGGGGAGAGGGTCGTGACCCCAATAATTGAAATTTATACATAATCTATGTAGATAGATCCATTCTTTATCCAAAATCACATAAAATTATACTAAAGGGGGAATGATAATATTTTACAGTAAACAATTTCGACAAACTAGAGAGTTATAGACTTGTGATGAGATCATGGTACCAAAAGATGTATTCACAAATAATTAAATATATCTCAATTGGAAATATGAAGTAATATTGTTAGAAAATATTCATGATATTAAAGAATATATTAATTTAGTTTCAAATGACATTCATTCAATATTGATCATACCAGTCTCCACCCCAATTTCATGATTGTGTTTTTCATTCCGTACTGAAACCAAAATTATTAGGATGGGAATCAAAAATGAATAATTACTATAAGAAATAATATGATAAAGAGAATCTTTCCTAACAGGTCAAAAATTATGAAAAATTTATTTCATCATTTGATAGTTATTTTCTTCATACATCACATTTGCTTCAATATATATTGTTTTGGGTTATATCCCATTATTCTTCATATCCAAATCCAAAATAATAACTAAATAGTGATCTCATACCAATTTATATGACCCAATAATTATGTACATACATATTACATCATTTTTCATTAATATTATTTGCATATCACAATTAATCACACCCAAAAACATATAGGTTTAGGGCATATGATGACTTGATAGATAGAAAACTTATTTTACAAAATGTTCAACATATCTCACAGATAGTCATATCATGTGATATAAATTTAGAATAATCATACATAATAACATTCTTCATAATTTGAGTTACATAAGTATAAGAAATGATGATATTGGATTCCCTGTAAGGGAACACACAAGATATTTCAATCAAGGATCATATGTAAACATAAGATATGTATATAGTCCTGAGAACATAATCAAGGTGAAGGGATGTAGAATATGTAAATCATAAAAACATATTCTAAAACATGATTAATGGGATAATTATATTGAAAAAAATAATACATGAGTTATATGAGTGTGGATAAAAGAGTCGATAGACACGAGCTACAATAAAGTTAAAAAAAATCAAAATAATGTTGAATAAAAATATGAAAAAATAATAACATATATAAAGGATAATATCCATGTTATTTATATCATTATATAGAAGGATAACCACCAGAATATAACATAGTAGACTTGAGGTAACCACATATTCCCCTTAACAATTTTGGACATGGGAAACCACTAGTGTTATATCCTAATATTATGAGAAATAAAACACGACCCACTTAATTAGAGGGATATAATCAACCCATCCATCCCATAAAAATAACCTATACAAATGTGTACAATATGAACATGAAAACACTCATAGTATCATCATAGAATAACTTACCCCTATGAAAGAAATGAAATTTAAAATGATTTCCAAAAAAATTATTAAAATTCGCCAAGAGGATTTTGGTTTTTGGTGTCATTAAGGAATATCCAAAATGGTGTATAAAAAAAATTATATGATATTAAAAAAGATGAAAAATAGTTTATAAAATATTTAGGATATTTAATTGAAAAATAAAAATAAATATCTATTAATTTTTGATAATATTTTCTAAAAGAAAATTATATATAAAAAATGTGGGTATGAATTACTTTTTTAAAATCATAAAATATTTCAAATAATATTAATTAATAGTTTTATTCATAAATAAGTAAACTAAATTCATGTAAAAGATGTTAAATTGGAATATTGTTTTCCTTATTTAAAAAAAATTCAAATTAGCAGAAAACAACTATTGAATAAAACAACAATAAGTGATTCACTTCATTATTTGGAAAATAATTTTGATTTTAGCAGAAAATTTATTAATGAAATCATTGAGATATAGTGAATTAAATTCATAAATCAATATAAAGTTTATTGATATGTTGGAGAAATATTACTGACTAAATATAAGATTTAAGGTTGATCATCATTTACAATCATTATTTTAGTTGAATTTTGAACAAAAGTTATAAAATATTTAAGAATACAAGTAAAACCCATGAATAACCATATGAGAAGAAAATATTTTTATTTTTATAGTTTTATCAATTTTATATAGGTATAATAGTATGAATATTACATAATTATATTATATACATATATTTTAAAATATTACAAAATAATAGGTAATTTAAAAGGACGGTGAGGAACTGGGAACATACTTGATGAATTCACCCATTCTTGACACAGATTCCTCCAGAATAATGGATATAGGATTTATTCTTGGAATTTGAGGCTATAAAAAGAATATTAAGGTTTGTGGATTTTTAAAATGGGTATATATTAATGATATAACCAAAATTTTTGACTGTTTTTAGGGGATATTGGAGGGGTCTTTTATATGTTAGTTTTGAGTGCCATTTCATTACTTAACTAATAAGGTTTTAATTTTACAAGGAATGTAGATAAAAGTGGAAAATAAGGGATATATTTAATTCATAAAATCATTTTTATATTTTAGAGATAATTGATTATGATACTTTATGTCTATACCACTTAATTTAACCTATTTCACATTACATTACATAATTGTTGTAACCCAATTTTTTCAAATTTGTAAATGATTTTTATGACCAAAAATAATATTAACCTAAATATAAAATTTCAATGTGATGATTTCAAATTTTTAATTCCTTTAAAACTACTCAATTTCTAAATGTGATATATTTAACTTTTAGTTTTAAACATAATATATATATATAGAACTATTTTTATGGAAAAATGAATTTTAAAATATTAAATGTGGTCAATATTATTTAATACAAATTAATAAATTAATATTAATTTTTACTCTAAAATATTATATTTTATTAATAATGTAAAAATTATCAATTTAATTTATTAACATAAAATTTATCAATTTTTTTAAAATTGTACTTTTAAAAATTAATTTTATAACATAAAATAATTTTAACGTCCCCATATTAAGAATTCTTTTTCATATTAAAACTATTTAATTTTATCAATCCATTGTTATTAAAATAATTAATTCAATTTTATTAATACAAAAATAATTATTTAACAGTAATAGTAACTTCTAACACATAAAAAATATTTTTATAACAAAATATTATATTATTTATTTCATTATTTATTTTTAATAAGATAATTTATTTTCAATTTTTTATAACAAGTAAAAAATTAAATCTTCCTATTGGATACATTCATAACCAATTTCCATATATCCTACAAAAATATATCCTATCATTATATAACTAATGGTCATATAAAATTCAAACCACATTCCTATATATGGCCTTACAAACAATACAAAAAACACTAATTCTATTTACTTTATTCTCAAATTTTCTATTATAGTTATAAAATTTTTACTTAGTTCCATATTTGAAATAAATATTATGATATTAAAGGAAAAATATGAAGATAAATATTTTATATATTTGGGATTTTTATTTAATTTAATATGTAATCAGCTATTACTTTTCTTAAGGATGTTTCTTGTTGTATTCTAATAACTTGTTAATATTTTTCTCATATTGTGATATTTTATCCGTTAAAAATATTTTCTGTTATTTTAGTTTATCATTTCCTATCAAACATTCTATTTAACCCAATATTTGTTTAAATGAAAAATAAATACATAGTAAATTCATGAGGAATTTTAGGGGTGGGTGTAGCCTAATGAAAGTGTAAACTATTAATTGAAAAAAATACATTTAGGTCAATTCAATTCTATGATTTGTTGGGAAAAATTGGAAATATATTTGATCACAGTGAATCAGTGCTAAATATATATTTGATTACATATATTAAGGGTATATATATGTGTTCTATTGAATTATTCATGGCATGAAAATTAATTTGAAAATAAAGTGTAATTATTAGTTTATGAAATCTATATATTTAGCATGTTTTAAGTAAAAATTATTGAGTTAAAAAAAATTGACAAAAAAAAAAAGAATTTATCTAGTTTAGTCAGTATAATAACCAAACATGATATATTTATCCCACATCATTATAAAGTCAAACAAATTTTTAAAAGTAATATGAACTCATAGATCCATTTTTAACTCATATTTACTGTGAGACTAAAATCTCAAATTTGTAAAATAATTTTGTAATTAATTCTTAAAAATTGATTTATTGGTAATTTTCAATTTAAAAAATAAGGATTTTAAAATTAAATTTAAATATGATAATCTTGTTTTATTTTTTTTATAAGATCTAAATTGGTAATAAGGTCATACTAAATAATTCATTTTATTAATAAAAAATTATATTAACTATATATATTTTTGGCCTCAATGAAAAAAATTGAAAATGAAAATAATAATCAAAAATAAAAATTAGGGTATATACTAAATATATGATTTAATAATTTGAGACACTATCATTTTATTAAAATAATTATGAACGTTTTCATATTAAAATGTTTTCGAAATTCTATTTTTATGTGGGTATTAAAATACTTAATATAAATCAAAAATCACAAAGAAGAGTAGGATAGTCAAGGAACTCTCCCATGATAGCCCTCACGCACTCACTTAAACATCGAAGGGCACACACATGCTCTTTTTATTTAGTATAGAAAGACTACTCATGCATGTGCGATGTACCAGCATGAGACACCTATGCAGTAGACCTACATGAGTGACCTCCTTCCCCAAGGATCTATAGTTTTCCTATAAATAGGACCCTGGGTCTCCTCACTTTGGAAGACTGGAAGACTTAAAGATGCCTCAAAGCACTGCTCACCCTAGTCCTTCACCAAAGTCCTTTAAACAATTAGGTAGTTTTTAGGACTTGAAAGAAGATAATGCTATGTAGGATAGTGGGATTATATTTCTCCTAGTTCTTGACACACAAAACAACTATTTGGGGCACCCCTATAGTCAAATTACACTAGGGAGAAGTTCCCTTATTAAGCCCAAACCTTCAGTTCCAACCATCCGAAGTCACATGGGGAGACCCTTGGATTATAGAGGTGGTCCACAACTGAGTTTTTTTTATCTTGGATATCCATCACACAATAATCTATCTTTCTTGACCAGGTCTACCCTACATGGTACCTCTTCATCTTACCTATGCCATACCAATGTGATCCATATTCAACAACCCTAGTCCTTACCTTCACGATCCACCTTATGTATACCCAGGCCTCACCTTCAAGAGGCATTCTAAAGGATCATTTTTCAGGCCCCCAATGGTAGGGAACCTCTTTCCTTGTATATTTTGTCTAAGGGGGGACTAAGTTGGGGCCTCCAAAAAATCCTCCAAAGATGTATGATAATAAAATCTAGAACAAAAACATGTACTATATATTGTTAATTTCCCTGGTAATGATGTCCCTGCATTTATCCTACCTTATAATTGGGATACATGGAGTTCTTTCATTTTTTATTTCTCATGGTAACTACGTTTCTAACCATTGAGGATGTTTTAGGGACCTCACCATTTTAAATAGTAAGGGGGTCCACTTTACTTTCCCTTTGATGAGGGATAATAACTTATCCTCCTATAATCCTCTCTGAATCTAGTATTTTGGAATCCATCATGTTGTATTCCCCTATTATTTCTTATTTGACGTATCCATATAAGTTTCTAAGTCCAGATCCTAGAGCCAAAAAACATGATAGGAGATGAGAATATTAATGCTCCTTATATCTCCAATAGACATGGACTCATCAACCAGTAGGTGAAGAATATTGTGTGGTTTTTCATATATTCAACTTACTCTTATTTCCCACAATGATAATTACTCATGTGGGCTTAGAGTTTTGTGATTATCATGACATCTACATGATCAAATACTTTCCTTTTTGGAGATTCATTATGGTTGGTCTTCCTCTTGCATTGATAAGGGCCTCATCTTCAGTGGAAGACCTCAAAGCCATGTATCTATAACAAATGGACACTATCACAGTGTGGTAACCTCTTGTAACTCTTCATTTCCACTCATCCATGGTATTAAACATGTAATCCCAAAAGGTGGAATCACCAAGGAGAAAGACATAACATTATCAGTGGAGAGTCCTCATGAAAAATATTCCCCTTGTAAAGTCATGGTCCTCCTCCACAGGTGTACTTCATAACCTTTTTGGACATAGTGGGATTTGATTCCCATATAAATACTGTAAATAGGAAGCCTCCCTATGGTCCAAACCCAACACCCTAAAATCACCCTAATAATTTATGGGCTATATTTACAGTATGGTCATTTCAAACATGGGAGGCCACATTTCTTCTAGGTCCCCTGGGCTGCTTGAACATAAGTTTCACATAAGACATAACTTGGCACCTTTAACTTATAAATCCTTACCACATGATGTTAAAATACATAGATTTTTTCCTTGTAATATAAAATTGAATGGTATTCTATTTGCTGTTAATTGGCACCGAATAATGTGGGTTTTTATTCCATTCATAAGGAAACATAGGAATCCCATATCATGGGGCCTATTTTGACATTAAAATAATTCTCTTAGTATTGGCTGAAAATAAATTTAAGAGTTCCCTAATGTACCACTTAAAACCAACATCATGAAAATAAGGGATATAGGAATCTCTAATACATTTACAAATGGAACCATTGATGGAGAAAATTAGATACATATAGATATCCCCACTGATGCAGAAATTCAGATACATAGAGATTATTTTAAAGTCAATCCATGAAAATAATTTATTGCACCTTAAGGGAAACCCAGTTTATATTGTGGATTTAAAAAAGGATTCATGAATACAACTTAAATCCGTAAGAGATTCCCAGAGTAGAAAATAACCCCCTACCCAAAATGAAATGAGGCTGAAATCACATTCTCCCAACTAATGTGAGTCCCTAAGATTTGTTGGATTAATTTCCATATGAGAATCTTCCTTTGGAAAGAAGTTTTTTGTTGCATCTCGAATAAAAGAACTATTGGATGTTTCTAGTCCGAAAAATAAAACCCGTTAGAAACCACCCAGGAAAGAATTGGTAACATGTGTCTGATGTAATATTTTTCCCACCACCACCATAAATTTGAATTCCAACCCCATATATTTTTGGGTGAAAAAAATGTAAAAAAATGACGTGAATGATCGTTTAACATATTTAACTCCCACAATCAATTATTAGGCCAACAGTTTCATCAGAAACCAAAATGGTGAACCTGATTTGAATCTTTAGCCAATATTACCATGTATCCCACATGTTAGGCCCCTTTTTCATAAACAATTAATGATAGAAATATGTGCATCTAAAATAATTGATAACACATATATTAATTTATTTAGATTATTATTTTATTGATATTTCGGGCTTATGTTTTTCATTTGTATGCATGAACTTTTACAAAGAACTCCCATTTATCTAATAACATCCTTTCATCCTACTCGAACTTATGCATCCACTATTACATAACTAGGGTCCCCATATAATTAGTGGACATTATCACAAAATCAATGTCTTCAATGATGGGTCTCAAATGTGCTCATCTAGGAGTTACACCACAATGGTAATATACCAACCCTATAGGACACACAAAAATCCAACTAGCTCAAAAAGCCACACCAACTATCCACTTAGTGATGAATTGTGGCCTAGAAGTCGAAAGAACCCTTTTCAATATCAATCAATTTTGGGTGGATATACCATGAATTCAGTAAAAACTACTTCTTTTAGCTTAGAGAGTTTGATCAAGAGGTTAATAATGGTATTATCTAGAGAGCATTGAAGTCCTTCCAAATAGAACATACTAGAATTTTCCACCGAAAACATTGTATGGCATCAAACCCTCATTGTGATGAGGGTGCCACACTCCAAAGTGAATCCCATGTAACTTAGAATAGGGCATATAGAATAGACCACAAAGTTTTCTATCTAGTCAACAAGGAATAATAAACTACTTCTGATCTCTCTAAATAATCCCACCTACAAAATATAGTGGAAAAGTCAGCATAGGTTCACACACATACCCATGTCTTATAAGACAACGAGCATAGTATAGAAGCACTAGGAGAAACTAGTAGATATATCCTGATAGAAAACTAGGGGTAGATCATTATCTCTTCCCCCACATGTGATTACTGTACATATATATTGATAGGAAATCGAAGAGAGTGTGAGCCTACACCCCTTCCCCAACCATGGAATTGGCTTATATCCCCATTATGACTGCAAAAGATACTTATAATATACTCACAATGATGAAAGGGAAGAAACAAATTATAACCCACACCCTACAAACCAGTCACGATATAATAACAATGACAATGACTGATGGGAGGAAACACAACCCCTTTCCCATAAATGAGTAGACTCATCAACATAATATAGGGTTTACCATGGAGAAAACACATATCCATTATTCCATCCCGGAGGTTCATGGGAAACATCCCGTGATATATAGACCACCAGATTGGGCCTATACCCCTGTTCCAACTGGTGTTCATCAGTCTACTATGACGATCACTCGAGACCAGGAATGTATTTCTTCCAAAACTATAGAAACCGATTGTAAAATTCTGATAGTGGCATAGGATCTAATAAAACAAGATTTTATATATGAAAGCCACTATCCAAATCAAGTGGACCCAGTCACCCACAAGAGGGAATACAAAAATAATCCTCCCCAAAGGCAATTAGAAAATGAAGATATAACCTATGATCTTGATCAACTCAATGTTGGAGTTCTTGAACCCCTAATATGTTCGTCTATGGAGGATCAGGATTGTACTCCTCATTTAACAAATTATGTGAAAAATAGCTATAATTGTGAAGGTACTCCCTATAACCTTTCTACCACCTATTCTAGAGGTCCTCCCCAGACACCTTTTTATGAAATATCACTTCATATATTGAATCAAATTGATCACGAGATCTCATATCATGATGAGATCCATGATAACCCTTTATTTTGGAAGAAGATCAAACAACAAGGATGTTGTAATGACCAAAAATTTTATCATTGGATATTCCCTTCTAATAATTATTTCATATAGTAGAAATCACATATAATCAATTTGATAAAACAATACAAAATTTATAAATGATTTATGAAGGGAATAAAAGGTATTTCTAGATGTTAAAGAACCTATACCAATGAAATAATAATTGGACATTTGGAATAGTAATATGAACCTTATGAATAGTAAACTATCCAATACAATAATAACCTCACTCATGAAAGCACAAATGAAATTTAATCATATTATAAATGGTAATATTATATAATTATATCATATTATATGTAAATAAATATATTAGTAATTATTAATTAACTGTTTTTATTTTTATAAGTCATAAATATTGAATTATAAATTTAAAATGAATATAATGATTTAAAATAAAATTTATTCCCAAAAAATTTATTTATAAATTAATATTTTTTGTCTTATGTTTATAATATAATTTTATGAGACCTTAATTAATTTTTCAATGTGTTATAAAATTAGCTGTAATTTTAAAATTAGTATTTTTTAATTAAATGATTATTTTAATTAAATTTACATTTCTCATAAATATAAAATTATTCTCATAAAATGGAATTAATTTTTTAATTCTACATTTCAAAAAATGTTAAGGGTGAATTTTTATGTTTTTTTAAAATAATATAATTTTTGTGAAAAATAAAATACAGTAATTTACGGTATATATACATTCCAAGTTAAATATAGTATTCCTTCAGTCATCATATATGTACAAAACATAATCTCTAACTATAATTTATTATTTTAATCTATTGTGTGATAATTCTCAAACTATTCATAGTATCCAAAATAAAAACTAATGAATAAAATAATGACAAAACACCTCTCTCCTTCCCTATAAATGAAACCCTCACCACCTCTTCTTCTCATACCTTACAAGCATTGATACTTTTCCAAATTATACCCAATAATCATATCAATCCCATTCCCGATGTCCATGAGCTACTGGTATCATCATAATACCAAACCCTTTCTCTAAGTAGGTTCTCAAGGAGAAGGATTCAAGAGGTTAAATCCTCTTTATTTTCTTTTTAACTTCTATTTATGTTCTTTTATTTTCTTATTATCTTATCTCCTCCCCTCATCCAAATGGAATGATAACACTAGTAATTGAAACATACTAAAATTTAATTATTCTATTGATATAATACATCATCAAATCCATTATCCTCTCCCTTTTTTTCTTAAAATGAAAGCATTGTATGTGTAATGTTGATTTCTCACCTTCAAGGATGAAATGTATTCATTTCACCTTACCACATTTAAGGATGGTCCTAAAACCATTTAAATGGTTAAAACTGATTTTAATGTTTATGTTATATCCCTTTTAATTTTATGGAAGTAAATTATTTACATACTTCTAAATGATAAAACAAAACGAGTTTGTTGTGATCCAAAACCAACTGTACTAATTTAAATGATTAGCACTATTGTCTTTTCTAATGAATCATCCTCATAATGTATAAAAAAATGATATATATAAAAATTTAAAATTTAGGATGAGTTCAAATAACATTAATTTCTATTATGGATAATTCTTCCAATTGTACATGAATTTCCTTACTTATATTCAAGAGAATTGATCATGGAAACTATGAAAACAAACACTCTAGAACTATGAAATTAATCTCTATAATTCATCAAAAATACTATATTTGAAATCAATAAATCTAAAATGAATCATATAAAATTATAAATGGTTTTTTATTTTTAAATTACTGAATTTAATTTTATTATCTAAGATATTAATTTAGAGAAAGCATTCAGAAATAAGGTAAGGGGATTCTCAAACCCAAATCCATTTTCTTGGGGTATCCCTCTTTCACACAAATTATAGTATGTATATTCATTTAATGATTTTTAAATACCATTTATTTATTCCACCTTTCCATTGTGTTGGATATATATTTTCTTACTCGAGTTTATGAAAACCACAAATTTTTTCCTATATATCTATTCCTTCTAAAAATATACCTTTTAATTATATTATGATTGTTTCTTCTTCACTCCAGATTTAAGATTACGACACAAAGTATGTTATTACATATTTTTTTGGGAACCCTATGGTTCACTTGTGAATGTACTCTTTATGAAATGAAACCCATTCATTTCAATGAATTATTATATGTCGAATATTGATATACATTCTATGTGGCATGAATGATAATGTAAATGTTTTGACATGAAGGGTGAGCCTAGAAATATTTAGCGCATGTGAATGAAATGATGTGACAGGTGCACCCAAAATTATATACGGGTCGAATGAATTGTGTAATGTGATGAATCTCATAAGATAAATTGAAACATGAATGAAAATGATGCTATCTTTGTTCAAAATATTGTGTGGTATTTGACAACTAATTCACGATATTTCATTTTTAAGAATTTACACATTCCATGAATTTATATAATTTTTCCTCTCATGATTATTCTGATGATCCCCTGATTATTTCATGATGATAATGATTATGCTCACCCATATTATGTTGATTCATGTTATTATCTATCCTCTTTCTAGGATTTTATCTCACCACTTTTTGATGTATATACCCAAGTGAATACTTGTACTAAGGAGAAAATGAGGGACAATAATAATCTAGAGAATAAGTAATTAAATAAATGTTTATGTTTTATTATGTAAAATTTATATATGGTCCTAATTTTACATAGACACTAAACATTTGGATTTGGGTTTTGTAATTGTTTTATGTTTTTTATTTTTAAAATAATATAATTGTAATGTAAGAAAAATTAGGGTTTCTATAATCGGTATAAATGAACAATTTAGTTAATTCTAGAATTAGGATTAGAGATTCATAGTGAAAAAACATATTATAAGAATAAGTATTATTAGGAAACCAAGAAGATTTATTTTAGAAAAATGATGAACAAAGGGATCCCAAAAGATATGTCTTTAGATTTAATTTAATGAAGGAATAAATGATTTATTCCTAATTTGATGAATTATGTTATATTCGATCTTTTTATATTTTAGAAAATATAAAGAACCATGAGAAACCATGACACCAATCCATGCCAGGGATAATACAATGATTGCTCCAATGACATCCCCCGAGCTTTTGTGAGGTGGATTTAAAAATTTCATGGAAATTATTTCCCAATATTCTCAGGTTATGAAACACAAAATAAATAATGTGGAACATACTCCTTCACCTAATAGGGTTAAATTGGAAATTGATTCATTTTTTTGGAAATGGCCACTGACATTTAGTTGATATTTTGATCCACTAGTCACAAAAAATTGGGTCAGATCAGTGGAGATGTTTTTTTACATCCTCATCGATTCTGAGATAGTGAATTTGACTATGTCCATTTATTATATAGATATATAGGTCGACCAATGGTGGGAATTTATTAAGAACACCAAGGAAAAATTATTAAATTGTAGAGATAGAGTATAATTTCTTTAAGATAATGTTTCCAAACAAGTATTTCCCGATAAATATTCATACAAAGATATATAGAGAATTCATAGAGCTGATGAAAAAGGAAGGTGAATCTGTCTTATACTATGAACCAAATTTCAAAATGATTCTAAGGTACCCATCATGACTAGTTATCAACAATGATATCAAAATTGATATATTCTTTAGTGGTCTAACACCACACCTTCAAAAGGATATATCAATTAGAGAAATTTGTGTTATGAAGAAGTTCTTTGTTGTTATATCAATGTAGAGATAGAGTTTGGATAATGGTACCATGGATATAGTGATAATAAAATAAATATAGAGGTTTAATCTAGAGGATATAATGAGAAATGTGGAAATAAAACTCAACCACCCAGATGTCCCAATTGTTATAAGAAATATCATGGGAATTGAATCAAAGTTATGGTGAAATAAAATATGTCTCGGAGAGAAGGTGACCATGCTCATAAATTTTAAAGAGACTTTCGGAAGAAGGAAAATGTGGTGGGGATAATTAGAGAGCAACCCATGGTTCAATAATTCAACTATAGGGAGAAAGGGAACTATGCAATCCAATACGCTAAACCCCGAGTCATTGAGGGTAATCAGCATCATCAACCACTAATTCCAAAGGATAAAGGGGATGATTATTCCATCACTACTATTGAGGTGGTGCATAAAAATGATATGGTGATAGGTACACTGGTTATTTATTCAATAATAGAGAATGTACTATTTTATTCCAGTTCTATGCATTATTTAATATATTGCAAGTTTAGTAGAACTATTTAAACACTGCCTAAAATTATAGTGGCTGAATTATATGTAGGAACATAAAATGGGGTATCTATTGCGTAAAATTTATATAAATCCTTCCGAGTTAATGTTTTTGGAATGAACCCCCCTAAAATATAGTCTTACTTACTTTGGTGGAGTTTGATTCTATTTCAGGAATAAAATGACTATGTTTATACAAATCCAACATCAACTACCAGTAAAGAGTGATCACTCTTCAAATCCTAAAGAATCATCCAATTCTATACAAGTGTAAGTAAATGGAGGGATATTGTTAAGATACATTGTTCTAAGTGTGGATGTTATTTCTCAATGAAAAATAATATATTGCTTAAATTTATGAGACAAAGGAGAGAATCATGATCAAATACATTCCCATTGTGAGGGACTATAATAATGTGTTCCCCAAATAATTTCCTTATCTTCCTCCCAACTGAGAGTTTGAGTTATCAATTGAATTTATTCTAGGATCTATGCCTATATCAAAGACACCATATATGATGTCCACCACTTATTTGGAATAACTGAAGAAGTAGTTGCAAGAGAATCTAGATGAGGGTTTTATATGCCCGAGTGCTTCAGCAAGGGGTTCAACAATCATTTTCTTTATGAAAAAGTATGGATCAATGTGTCCATGCATTGATTATTGTGAGCTCAAAAAACAACAATAAATAATAATCATCCAATTCCATGGATAGATGACTTGTTTGATCAACTATGTGGTGCCAAGTATTTCTATAAGATGGAACTTCGGCCGGGATTTAACCAATTAAGGTTAAAGAAGGATGATATTTCCAATACTCCCTTTAAAATGAGGTATGGACACTATGAGTTCATAGTGATTCCCTTTGGAATCACAAATGCTACAAAAAAAATTCATGGACATTATGAATAGAGTACTTAGAGATTTCCTATAATCTTTTATGGTAGACTTTATTAATGATATTATGATATACTCCATGTGAAAGTAAGAAACTGAGGGGCAGTTGAATAGTATGATAATGACATTGATAAGGTAGAAAATTTATGAAATGTAAAATAAATGTGAGTTATATATAGATAATGTATCATTCTTGGGTAATTTTATCACCACCAAAGGAATATTTGTTGACCCTTCCAAGACAAAGGTATTCAAGGAGTGGCCTATGACAACATTTGTAACATAGATCCATAATTTCCTTGGTATAGTTTCATATGAGTGGAGATTTTTGGATAACCTATCATGATTTTCAAACATAGTAAAAAAGATGAATAGGAAGGGAGGAAAGTTTTTTTGGACTAGTGAATGTGAAGACTACTTCAAAGAGTTGAATAAGAGGCTTATGACCGCACCCATATTCACACTTCCAACTAGTGGGGGAAATCATTATAGTATACAATGATAATACAAAAAATGTATTATGATGTGTACTGATGAAAAATGATAATGTGATATCCTGTAACTCAAGGCAGTTGAAAATTCCTAAGGGAAACTACCCCACACATTATCTGGTGTTGGCAGTTTTGATCATTGCATTGAAAACGTGTAGGCATTGTCTCTATGGGTAGATGTCTGAAATATATACTAATAATAAGATACTAAAATATATATTCACATAGAGGGAGCATAATATGTGCCATTGAAGATGGAAAGACCTCATCAATGGTAAAGACAGCTCAATCCACTACCATCTTGGTAAGGAAAATAAGGTGGCTGATGCTCTATGTAGAAATGATCTTATATAATTCTCTATGAGGAAAATTTAGAAGGATCCAATCTTCTTAAATTTGAAAAGGATGGACATGGGAATCTTTATGGAGGGAACATCATAAATCCTTTCTCAAATTATTTCCCAACTATCCTTCATAGAGAAAATAAAGGCTACTAAAAGAAATGATGTAGAAATGTTAAAGAAGGTAGAAGATATGAGAATGGGGGAATCCTTAGAGTACAAAATTTATGAAAAAGGAGTTGTATGATTTTAGTCACGATTATGAATACCATCCATCCAGAGATAAGAAAGGATCTTCTTAATGACACATATATCTCAACCTTCTCTATTCACCCATGGATTACCATGATGTATTGAGATATTAGAGTGAACTATTTGTGATAAAATATGAAGAAGGAGATTGATAACTGTACATTAAAGTGCTTGGTATGTTAGTAAGTGAATACTTTACAAAAGTATTATGGGATGATGCCAAAATTACCCATACCAACATTTAAATGAAAAAACACCTCTATGGATTTGACATCAGACTTCTGAAGGAATCAAGAGGAAAAAATTATATATGGGTTTTTGTGGATAATCTTACAAAGATATCTCACCTTATTCCAATTTGAGAGGATTTATCACTAAATCACATTGTACAGATATACATCAAATAAGTGGTAAGGTTGTATGAAGTACCACTATCAACTATAGCCAATTGAGATTTAAGATTCACCTACAAGTTCTGGAAAAGTCTCTAACATGCCCTAAACATTGAGCTTATATTTATTACTACTTATGATCCTCAAACTGATGGCCAATATGAGTGAATGTTCCATACATTATAAGAAATGATGTGATTGTGTTATATGGACTTCAATGGAGTATGGGACAAAAATATACCTCTGGTCAAGTTCCCTTATAACAACAGTTTCCACTCGAGCATCCAAATGTATCCATATGAAGCCCTTCATGTGAAAAGATGCAGAACACGGGTATATAGGGATCATTTCAGTGAACTTAAGGTAGTAGGACCTAAAATGGTTGGTGTAATTGTGGAAAATGTGGAAACCATTCAGTAGAACATCAATGAAGCCCAAAGTCGATAGATGAGTTTTGTAGACAATCATTTAAGGGACCCCATGTTTAAGGTTGGTGACATGCTAGTCCTCCACATATCTCCATAGAAGAGGATCATGAGATTTATGAAGCATGGAAAGCGAAGTCCTTGGTATATCGACCCTTCGAAATTATTGAACATGTCAAAACTGTGACCTATCATCTAACACATCCACCTACCATGTCTCATATACATGATATATTCCACGTATCTCTCTTGATGAAGTACAAACTATATCACTCACATGTACTAAATGTAGATGTGGTATAGTTGGAAAATGATCTCTCACACAAGGATAATCTAGTGAAATTGTTAATTATGTGTTAGTATATTTGTAATTCATCAGTATTTAATTATAGTTTTAAAATTAATATAATTATTTACAAGAAAATTAATTTATAAATTAATATTTTTTTATTATGATTATAAGATAATTTTTTAAGACCTTAATATTTTTTCAAAGCGTTATAAAAGTTGTTATACTTTTACAATCGGTATTTTCCACATAAATGATGATTTTAATTAAAAATTACATTTCTCCTAAATAGAAAAATATTTTAATAAAATTTGTGTTATTTTGGAATTCTTCTCTTCAAAAAATGGTCAGGGAGAATTTTGCAGGCTTTTCTGAAATACTTGAATTTTTATTAAATAGTAAAAAATGGTAATTTACGGTATATATACATTACATGTTAAATACACTATTCCGTGGGTCATCACTAATTTAAGGACCATATTATATAAATCCATATAATTAGTTTAATATATTTAGTGATAATTCTCAATTTATTTGTAGTCTTAAGCCAATGTAATAAACTAATGAATAAAATAATGAGAAAACACCCCTCTCATCCCATATAAATACCACCGCTCACCACCTCTTATACTCACACCTTCCAGGATTTTATCATTTTAAACTTTCTACCAAAAATATTCTTAATACCTTCCCCCATTCCTTGGAGCTCTTGGTCTAATAAAAAACCACACCCTTTTCCCTAAGGACGTTCTCTAGAAGAAGGATTCAAGTGCTAAAATCCTCTTTATTTTATTTTAATTTTTTTCAAGTTCATTGTTTTCTTATTATATCCTTACCTAACCTCATCCAAATGGTATTATAACTCTATTAACATAAATATAATGTATTATTGTTAAAAATTTTAATAGTCCATCATCAAATACCTTCTCTTATCCCTTTTATTCTGAAAATGAATGCATCGTTAGTGAGGTGTTGATTTATCACCTTTAAGGAAGAAATATTTTCATTTCCCCTTAATGTATTTAAGGATGGTAATGAAAAAATTTTATTTATTTAAAAACATTGTAATGTTTATATTAGAACCCTTTTTATTTTTTGGAAGAAACATATTTACATAATAATAAATGGTAAAACAAAACAAGTTTCTTGTGATGAATAAACTGCCGTAAAATTCTAGACGATTATCACTAATGCCTTGTCTAACAATTCATCATCATAATATTAAGTCAAAAGTCCTCTTTTGACTTTTATATCTTGTTTTGAAAATCACAAATGTCCTTTATAATGTTTATCGGATCGTACTAAGCATACTGATCGTACTGACCATGCGGATCGTACTGACCATGCTGATCATACTGACCATGTTGATCGTACTGACCATGCTGATCGTACTGACTGTTCTTTTTTCATACTGACTATAGAAATTTTATTGAATATGTTAATCATACTAAGTCTTATAATTCTACTCACTTTGTATCATTACAAAACATTACACAATAATACTTGTAATACTCATACTCCTCATTACATACTTGTTTTGGTACTTAGTCAGAAACACATGTTTCATATTAATTGTACTCATGTTTATCATATCTATAATCTTTTTTTTAACCAAACGATGTCATGGAGTTAGTTACAAACTAATCAAAATGATTTCATGCTTTTTGTTTCAATATGACTTTTGTAATGCCAGGTGTCCAAGTCCCTCCGAGTTTTTTGGAAAAATATGACCGTTGGAGACAATATTACTGTTGGAACCCGAGATCTATAAATAGGAGGACATTTGAAGCTGAAAAAAAGAGATTTTGGAACAATCGTGATACTATAATTCTATAAATTTCTAGAGAGAGACGTTGTGACTTCTCTCCTGCTTTGTGCGTCCGATCATCGTATCGAGGGATTTAAAGTGATTGAAAGATAGAGGTGCCAATTACCTACAAAATTGAGGGATATCAGGGATAGGAAGACAGACGTTCCAGTCATCGTATTGAGGGCTGCCGGGGATAGGTAGACAGACATACTGATCATCGTATCGAGGGCTCACCAAGGTGTTGGTGGGACAGACCTCTTATCCTAGGTGAAAGGATAACCCTTCTCTTTGGGTCAAATGAATTATAATACTTTTACATTTCTGCTGCTAATTGTATTAGAAAGGAAATTGTTTTGTTTCCTTTTCTATCTCATTTACATTTGTTATTTTATTAATTACATTCATACTATTACATATTGTATCAATTGATTCTATATATTTTGAGGTAGAATCATTCACTTTTGTCTTACTCTGATTATTGTAATCATCTTGAATAAAATTACTTTACTTTTCTAATAGTATTACATTACATAATACCCTTATATTCAATACAATTGTGGGTGTTTGAATTTTTATTAGTTTAAGATGATTTAAACTAATTTCTTAAGTGTTTAAACACAATGTTTTAAACCTATAATTCACCCCCTCTTGTATTATTTCATCCAGTATACATTTACATATACTTATTCAATCCAACACATACCATATAAAAAATGATATATATAACCATTTAAACATATGGATGATCATTAATAAACTATAATATCAATTTTATAGAATTATTCCTTTTTTTCATGAATTTCACTACTTATATACAGCGATATGATCATGAAAAACCAGAAAATGAACACTCTCAAACGATGAATTTGAAGTCTATAACTTATCAAAAGCCCATAAATGAACCCAATAAAACTATAATGAATCAAATTTATGTATAAAATGTTATATATTTGTAAATTATTGAATTTATTTTATTATCCATGATATTAATGTGATGATATCATTCAGAAATTAGGTAAGGGGATTCTCAAACACAGCTCTATTTCCTTGGGTTGTCCCTCATTTACACAAATTTCAGTATGTATATCCATTTAATGATATTTAAAAATAATTTAATTATTTTCCATTTTAATTTTTTAGGATACACATGTTTTCTAATTGAGTCTATGATAATCACAATGTTTTCCAAAAGAAATATTCTTTTAAAAAACACACCTTTTTCTTCTCTTGAGATTGCTTCTTCTTCACTCAATATTGATGATTTTTTTTCGGATAATGTTATTATATATTTATCTTCAGTACCAAAATGTTTATACATCAATTTATTATTTATTAAATGAAACTCATTATTTTCCATGGGTTATTATATTTCCAAGAATGATATACATTATACGTGGAGTGCTTTATATAGTAAAAGTAATAATGCGACGGGTGCACCAAGAATTTTACAGTGCATATAAATTTTATGATGTGATGGGTGAACCAGGGATTATATGGCACTCCAATTAGTTGGTTGATGAGATTTACCTAATTAGATATGGTGAAATATTCATGAACATGATGGTATATTTGTTCACAAATATGTGTGCTATTTCACCACCAAGTCTTGATGTTTTATTTTTATACATTGACATATTCAACGCCTTTATCTAATGTTTCCACTCATTATTATTATGATAATAAAATGATTATGTTATGATGATAATGATTATTTTAGATCATTTTATATTGATTCATGTAATTCTCTATCCTATTACTGGGATTTTAGCTCACCCCTTTTTGATGTATATCCTCATGTTAATACTTGTACTAAGGAGAACATGAGGGCCAATAAGAATATAGAGAAGAAGGAATAAAATAAATGAGTATATTTCATGATGTAAATTTCAGGTATTCCCATAATTCTCACTAAACACTTAAACTTTGGATCTTGGTTTTGTAACTCATTCACGTTTCTTATCTTTAAATTTATGTAATAGTAATGTAAGAAAAATAAGGGGCACTATAGAGGTCCTCCCCTTGCTATCGTAATCCCTACAAGTCCTCCCCAGGGTACACACTGTAGGTTTTTTACTAGAAGCCGGATATAAATAAGTGATGGTAATGCTCGCCATGATGTAATTCCCTATCAAGGTCCTCCATGTAGTAAAAGATTAGTTTTTAAATAAGGTCATTCCCTTATCAAATCAATTATGAGAAATCCCTCCTTTTATGAGACACTTCGGAAAATGATTTGGGTCTTAACTGATGCCTCTATTGAAAAGTAACATATTTTATAAATCTAATGAAAACATGAGTCAATGGCCATTCACTGAACCTCCCTTTGATTGATTTCCTTCTCACATAACATAGTAAATCCATACCAAAAATGATATGTATAATAAAGTAGTAGGGTAATATAAAAATTTGTTGGATCAGGCTGAGGAACAAATTAACAATTATTAAGAAGATATATTTCTCACGAGGTGACTATTGGATAAATACTGAATTACCCTGGCCCCAAAAGCCCAGATCCATGCATTATTTTATTACATTTTCATAAATACAAGCTTCAAATCCAAAGGGACCAAATAGTTTAAAATGTTTTGAAAACTAGATAACAAACATGATAACCATATTACATTGGTAATTATAAATAATATAAAAGGAGAATAAAAATCAATCCTAGAAAACTCATTCAATGTTCTATTCTTCATAATCTTATGTTTCCTTTAAACAAATATTCATTGACCTATTATTCTTTGGGTAACTCTTTTTGGTTTGAATCAAAGGGATTCATTGGATAGATTTCATCCCAAATGAAGGATGCTAGAATGAATATAGGGATGTTGGGATCTAATTTGGGCAGGGTTTGGTCAATCTAGAATGCTTCATGTGGTGTTAAAAAGTGAATAAAGAGGATCCCTTTTAAAATCAAGGTTAGAAGTTATTTTGGAAAATCTTAAAGTATTAAAAAATAGTAAGGACATCGTAGAGTCAAAGGCTTACTAATAGCCTATAGAATAATATATTAAGAGATTTTCAACCACACTATATCCCCTTTTTGATTATTTAAAATTTATGTGATTTTAAATAATTTTATAATATAATAATTCAATAACATATCATTATTTTCAAATTTGATATTTTTTTTAATTTGACTTCAAATACATAAAAAAATTGGGAATTCTAATCTAATGATTTCAAAAATATCTAATATATTCTATAGATCTATAAAATTAATTATACAGATTAACTCTTCCCAAATATATCAAATGTAATACTTTTAAAATAATTTTTTTTCTGTCAATTAAATTAATACCATATTAGAATTGGATAAAAATTTAAGGTAATAATATAATTTCTAAATATTAATAATAAATATCTATAATAAAACTAATTTCATTAGGATCACAAGAGACATTTATTTTCATTCCTATTTTTATTTTGTCAACAAGTGGACACATAAATGATATTAAATACAGAGAGAGTGACATTTTGTAACTATCATTGATTTAAATAATATATAATTTAGTTTGATAGAAAAGTGACCATTAATAAACTAAAATTAGATCATAAGGTTGTAAGAGTCAAATAATCTTTATCCAAATTTATTTATAAATGTTTACGTCATATTAATATCCTTATCTTTTGAGTTAAACCATTAATTATTAACATGATAACTTGTATTTTTACCCATTAAGTTTTAATATAGTTGATAATAAATTCCAAACATACCATAAATGGACCATTGATTGCATTTTAAGACTTATCCCAATCATTTTTCCAAATTTTAAAATTTTTCAAATTTTATATCATTTAATAAAATAATATTTATTTTAAAATATCTTTAATGTCAATTTTGAAACCATTAATTTATTTAATATTTAAACAAATATCAATAAAAAAGATAACATCAAACAAATTTTTTTAATAAATCCCTAATATGTTCAGGTAATCTAGAAAAATCATGACTACATCAATTATATCACATTATAGTTTTTTTAAATATTTTAATAATATTTATTTGATATATCCATTAATTAGACAGTTAATGCAACATCATTGTGAAAGCCTTTATTTTAATTATTTATTCCCTAAAAAATAATAAAATTATCATGATTAATATAGAATGTTTATCTTTCATAATATAATTTATATTCTAAGATATACTCTAAATAACCATATTTAAAAATCCTAACACTTATGAAAAACAATTGTTTGACAGATTGGAATTCCCTTAGAATAAAATACTACAAAAGTTATGAAGTCATCCAAGTGGGTCTAAGAGGCCATAAAATCAGACCATGGAAGATTTTGGTCAATAATAGAACATCCAATAAAAATAGGACAAGTGTTAGGGTAGTTTTTTAATATTGTTTTTACCCATAATTTCCTGATTTTCCCTTAACTGTGGTAATTAAAATATTTCTAAATGTACTATTCATATTCCAAAAATTAAAATAAACATATTTATATAACATGGGCCCTGATATTCTAAATATGGAATCAATTTTTCAAAATTCAAAAAATTGAGGTTGTATTAATTAATTTAAAAGTATGCCCTTTGACGAAACATGAAACCAAGTTTTTAAAGTGAGAATGTTCAAAAGATCGAAAGGTTTTTATATCCAATTCCAATGAGAAATTTATTCCAATGACATAAATTTAATTAAATGATAAAAATTAATATACTTATACATTAAAATCAACAAAAATTAAAGTTTAACACTATAAATTATTTCAATTAAAAAATTTATTTTCAATTAAAATTTATATTTTTTCACTATTCATCAAAACATGAAACTCATTAGAAAATTACAAAAATAAAGAAAAGTAAATTTTTATATCCTTATTTAAAATATAAAGTTATTTTTTTCAGAAAAAGTTTATAACTGTCAAAAAATCATATTTAAAATAGGTTCTCTATTAAAAGGCGGTAAAAAGGACTTTATAAAAATATTGTTTTTTATGTATAATATTGGGTTTGTTTTTATATTATTCATATAAAATATATTGGATGAATATAAATAATTTTTTATTGAATATATAAAATATATATTTCATTAATATAAAATATATAAAAACATGGCCTTGCATGTAATGCAATCCAACTCATTATTGTGTGTAGCATAAGCTTAACATGGTTTTGTTTATTAAGAAATATAGTGACAAATATTAATTTTATTCAAAAATAAAATAATTTTTATATATTTTGGTGTTACATTCACCCCTAATTTAATAAATTATGTCCACATAGTTTAAAATCAAGATAAAAAAACTAGGGTTTTGATATTTCATAACATCTTTGTTGAAATCCCACATTAGAGAAAATATTTGGGATATTTATACATTAAAATAAATAAATGAAAGTATGAAGGTCAACACAAAAATAGGCTTTCTAATAAGATAAAATTATTGAAAATGAGTACATGGAAGATAAATATAGCTAACATGTTTCGATGGAGGGTAATTGAGAACATGTCCGGCTGAAAGTTATAGACCAAAAAACAATAAAACATAGGTGTGAATAATATAGTTGAAATCCTAAAAAATTATGATAATAGGACTACATATTTTTAAGATCAATTTTTCTATAGTAGAGAAATTATTTCATTCTATAAGGGTTTAAGAAAATATACATTTTCATGAAAAAAATATTATCCTTTGGTTATGCCTTGAAATATTTCTCCTTCATATATTTATTAAACATCATTATCTCATCATCAAGAATATATTATGGTTTATATTTCCCTCAAACTTGTGTTTTTTTAAAATGTTTAACTTTCTACCAAATCAATTTCCTCGTACCATTCAATACATGATATCAAATCCTTAATGAAAAATAATTGCAGTACAATACTTATATATTTCGTAATTCATATGATGATAAAATCATCAATAAAATACTTTTAAAACATATTTATTAGATCCAAATATAGGAGAACATTAATCATCCCACTATGATTGCATCAACATCCCGTGAATTACCTATACCCCTTACCTTTTTCTATGGTATATTTCCTTGACACTTGGGGAATTATTTTCCATATTTCCCCATCTCTTTGTAGTTATAACATTTAATAATAGTGTTTTCCTTATTCCCTTTGTATTTTTTTCCTGGCAACCTTTCTCTCCACCCTTATAACCTACTCCCAGTCCTTTTAAGAACTTCCCAGGTTGATTCATTCCTTAGTTATCACATGTGGGAAAATACTTCCTTCACTTATAAATATTATCTATTATTTTCTCTTCCTTTCCCTTATTCTCTTACTTAAATTTGAATCCATAAGACTTGGATAATTATTTCTATATCATGATAGTTTATAAAACTATTTCATCAAAAGAAAAAGAGGGTTGAGTCTCCATCTCCATTAAGATACATGTCTTAAGTCCTTCAAAGAGATGATCTATCTTAAATTTCATGTAGCATATAAAATCCATAGAATACCTTGATAACATAGTATGGGTTTCTTCATAATCTACAACAATTTCATCCTCTGTTATCTTTAAAATATGGATCATTTTCTTCATCTCATCTTTGATCATAAGGGAAGTTTATTTCATAGAATGTATCCTTAAAATTTATTTATTCTATGAGTTCTATTTTTTCTTCCTCCTTAGTATTCTAGATCAATGACCACCATTGATCCGTTTCTCCATTGATATAACACACTATGAGTGTAAACATTTCATTTTCACTACATGTCAATGCCATTAATATCTTGTCCAAAGACTTAATCCACTACTCAGAAACCATTGGGTATGTAGTACCACTAAATGATGGGGTCATCAATCACATAAAGTGATCAAAAATTGGAGAATCTCATTATGGAAAATGTTTCTCCAGTTGTGAAAGGTTATTTTCCATACCTTGATTAAGATACCCTAGTATGTACATAATTTTATCCATTCGAAAACTAGCTATATTAGGTTCTTTTGTAGGAAAAAATCTAAAATTTATATGATAATTGATACCATTAATCCTTTAAGCACCATTTCTAAAAAATAGAATATGCTATATTATATCATATCATTATGAAAAATAATGTAGAATCACAAAATTATTTTAATACTTGACATAAATTAAAAAATTTATATTCACCTAATATAATAATGATAAGAATTGTTTCTTTGGGGTTATCATTACTTTCAAATACATCGTAATGGGTTATAAATAATATGTGAATTATCCAAAGCGTATCTCATAGGAGTGTCAAACCTGGTTAGCAGTAAGACCCATTTTCATGTACAAGGTTACACCTAGTTAGTATCGATCGAACCTTTTGTATTTTTCACACCTAGGTACATCAATGCTAGAACAATCCCACCTATAGTATTTATAAAGAGATGTATTTCTAGGAAGACCCAAATAATCTCTACCTTACAAAAATTCTAGGATTTTATTATATTTTTATCCATATATTATACCTTAATGTTATGTTATATAGTCTTCATTTTATAAATTTATATTCTAATGTTTATTCTAAACATCTAGGATACCAACTATAATGACCCAAATCTATAATCTTGGAGCTAGTGCATTATTTTATTGCATTAGTATATATATATATATAAGCTTTAAATCCTAAGAGACCGAGCAGTTTAGCAGTTTCAGAAAATGAGATTACATACATGGTAACATTATTACATTGATAATTAAACATTGTACATAATAATCACTACTATAAATTCAGGCTATAGCCACAGACCTATAGCCATGGTTCTATCGGTCCGTGGCTATATCTTGTTTATAGACACAATTTAATAGGATGACCGTGACTATTGTTTTGAAACCCTCCTCAAAACCTCACATTCTCCAATGAAGCCCTCCTACCCTCGCGATTCCTCCTCCCCCGCGATCTCCTCATCCCTATGCCCTCTGCCTCACCACGACCTCCTCATCGTCGTGCCCTCCTCCTCCCTGACGCCTCCTTGTCATGCCCTCCTCATCACCATGACTGTCCTTCCCGATGCCTCCTCGTCGCACCCTCCTCATCTCCGTGGCCCTCCTCCCCGACGCCTCCTCATCGCGCCCTCTTCATTTCCACGACCCTCCTCCCCAACGCCTCCTTACCGCGCCCCTCCTCCTTGATGCCGCTCTTCCAGTGCCTCCTCGCCATGACCCTCCTCCTCAACGCGACCCTCCTCCCCGACGCCTCCTCCCCGGTGCCTCTCTTCCGATGCCGAGGTCGACACCCCCATCGCCCTCCCTGACACCTTTTAACCAGCAACCCTCAAAACCCTCAACCCCTCCTCGCTGTGACCCTCCTCACCCTGAGCCTCCTCCAGCGAAGCTGCTCCGAGCTGCCTCCCCTCCTCCTCCATTCCCAACGGTTCTCCCCCACAAACCTCAACACCAGAGGTAATCCCTTGTCTCTTACTTCATCCCCATCCACCATTCTTGTTGAATTTTTTAAACCATAAGTATTTTTAATATTATTCTGCACTTAATCCCATTTCCACAATGATATGCACTGCTATAACCCCTCAATTTACCACAAAATAACCACTAATTTGGGACTTGACCACATCAAACTCCTATAATGTGACCGATACAGAGTTTTGAAAATGATCTTCTCCTTAGAGTCTCCAACATCAGTGGGCTGTGTGTGAGGTTCTATAAAAAAGAACACAAAACCAACATGAATTTTGATGCATAAGTTATAAACTGGATAACATCGACTTTTTATATTTTTTTATAGAAGTTGTGAAGAATCAGAATTGCAGGAGGAGGAAGACAGAGAACAGGGGAAGAAGAGAGTGAGAAGAACATTCAAGTAGTCTCTCTTTTCTCCTTTCTATATTTTTTTACCTCTTTTAAATTATACCTTTGATATTAGTTTTTAATTTGATCATTATCTGTATTGTTTTATTTTGGATTCTTGTTATCTTTTATTGAGTGTCTGCTAATTTTCACCTTGAACACATATATTATAAATTATGAATATACATGCCATATTACGACTATTATCATCTTAAAATTTACTATATTTTTTATCCTTAATTATTCATCACATTAATCAACTAAATTTGTGAATTTGATACCTTTTAATTAACCCGTTAGATTCATGAGAGAATATAATTGTAGTTATATAGTGGAAACACCAATAATAACTCATGGAAAGTGATAATAGACCATCATTATTTTTTTTTTCAAAGCATGAAGGACATTTTTAATGTAGTTGATAAATCTTATGGTGCTTTCTATTTTCGTTCCAAGGACTATGAGTGTTCTAGATCATCAGCCCCACATAATTCATTCCTTCAGAAAAAAAGGTTCATTCCCACCCCACCATTACTTTTAGAGAGGGATCTACAATACCATGATTAGGGACCATAACATATGATGTTTTTATGGAATTTTTAGGTGTTAAATTGATGTGTCAATTAAATTACACGATTTCATCCTTTGTACCTTAAATTGGAATCCGTCCATAATTTTCATTATTTTCCACTTTATTCTACCTAATTACAATGACTATCTAGAGTTTTGAATTTTTATATCAAAGAAACTATTATCAGTTCACCCATTTTAAAATTTATTCTTTCAATTATTTTAATTTTTTTATAGTCGACAAATTATTCCATGTTTCAACCTCTACCATTTCCAAAATCTCTATGATGTTTTATTGAGAAATACAACTCACTGTTTTACTAGAGCTTGTATTATTTCTTAATCTCTTTATGGGACATACATGTTATTTTCACAATCGATATATGGGATCATTAGAGGTATTAAGATAATAATAATTTGAACAATCTATTGATTGGATATAATTTGATAAATGTTATTCATCTTAAATTCATTATTTCGTTGGACAGTGACTAAAATGTTAATGAGGTAATAAATTATTTTATTTGAGAAAATATCATAGAGAGCTCACAAATAGTAACATACATTTTTTGAGTCAGCTAGTTTAAAGTAAGTTGTACTATTTTTTCATTAGTTGGAAAAAATAGGGAATGACCAAAGAAGGTGAGACCAAATTTTAAAAACTTGTAAAATAACTATTCTATGATTTTGAACATTTCTTCATTCATGTAAAATAATTTTTTTGAATTCATTAACATTTGGGTGGACTTTTTTTATGAACTGACTCACTGGGGTCCACCTGGATAGTGGTAAGCTAAGTGTGACACCACAAGCCCACCTCTAATTGGTTAGGGGTTAGTGACCATCCCTGAGTAGGAATAACACACACAAGGTTGTCCTTAGCCTATGGTACCTATACACATGAAAAGAATAAAGAGGAAAATAAAATCCTACAAAAATAGATAAAAATAATAACTTGTTATGAGGGACATGACTACTAACATATGCCACAACCTAGCAAGAACCATGGTCTATCTAGATCACTATCTTATATCGGCTCTTGGTCCTCCTAGGATTCCTTTAAAAGGAATATTGTCTATATTAGACATGAAAAATATGGGTAGATCCCATGCAGTGTTTAGTATAACAATACTCAATAGGACACTCCAAAATCACTAAACAGTGGGAATTTGGAGAGTAGTTATCTCATCATCACATAGACACATCATTACAAATATGATATATAGTAATAGGAACAATAAACTAGATATAATCATAACATAAAACATGCCTCAATAGAATATTAACCATTATTTTATCCATAAGATTATACTCAAGGATACAATTTAACACTCTTCTGGTTGCACTCACAACATGATCTATGCTTTCACAGATGGTGAATTCCCAAGAGGTCATGCTCATCAGACCTCACCAAATATGTACTCAATGTAACTCCAAAGATCTCGATACATAGATAGGGGATTTCTCCAAGGGCATTTGGGGTATACCATACCATACTTAGAATATCCCACTATGTATGGGATTTTACACACAGATATGTTGGTAATAATGATTCCATAAAACCCACCTATGGTAATAGAAAAAATTATAGAGGATCACACCCCTGGTCACATAGAGGGATTCCCAAACACTATCTGAATCTAATCCCACATAAGAGATCATAGTCCTATTATTAGGATGTAATACCAAAATTTACCCTCATGGGGATGACCAAGGGGAACACACACAAGTTAAGATAGTCCATTGTTGTATCTCATCTTTATATAATTTATCTTCCTTCCAATTATATAATCTTAATATTCTAACAATAATGTAGAAATATATTCTTTCTTTTAGTTATTATTCTCATCTTCTTACCATTGTAATTCTCAGAAAATTATTTAATATTAATGATTGGTATATGATATGGTTTATATTTTCAAAATGTCTCTAAATTTCAATAAATCTTTGTATATTTAATACAAAACATCAAAACTCATTATAAATTAACCCAAAAACTTTTGGGAATTGATTATTATTATCTCTTAGATTTCATATAAACTCTTTTTACTATAATAAATCCTCATTATTGGAACTTATGTATGACTATTCATGAATTTTTATAATTTAAAATATTTATTTATTCCCTAAACCATAATTTTAATGTATTTGTTATGATTTTTATTAACTGTTTATTGATTATTACTTAATATCTTATGAAACAATACATATAATGTTAAGTCATTTTCTAGATTATTTATTTAATGTATGTTTATCTTCCTCAGAAAGGATAGATACTGGATGTAAAACATTGATCGGATCACTGATGAGTTTCAGAAGGAGTTATAATATTTTTTGGACTTTACATTCACTAATGATTCAGAAGGCAGATTGATTCGATGCCCATGTTTTGATTTTGTTGGAAGACCTTGGTTAAAACATGAGTAAGTGAGTTACCAAATCACTAAAAGTGGTTTCCAAAAAAATTATCATGTGTGGTATCACAATGGAGAAAAAGATCAAGTATTGAATGTCATCGATTCAGCGGAAAAGATTGGTATGAAAAATCTGATTTCTGATCAGTTTCCTTTTGTTTCTGAAGAGAGATCCTCATGTAGACCAGTGCAAGAGGAAAATAAAACTGGAACACAGTTATCATCTATTAATCAGAATGATGATGTTGAGAGTGTTAGAAAGCTGATGGAAGATGCAAATACCCTAGTATATCAAGAATGTGAAAAAATGAGCAAACTTGAGTTTTTAATGCGATTATATCATTGGAAAACAATGTATGGATTTAATAATACTGCGGTCGACTATCTCCTTATATTTATTAAGGATTTACTGCATGATGATGCATGTATTCCAGAAAATTATTACATGTCATCAAAGTTGGTTGAAAATTTTGGATTTTCATCTACTAAGATTCATTCTTATCTCAAAGACTATTATTTGTTTTGGAAGGAGAATGCATACATGAGTCAGTGAAAATAGTGTGGCACATCAAGGTGGAAGACTAATAAAGATGGATCTCAATCTTGCATACCACAGAAAGTGATGTGGCACTTCCCTTTAATTCCCAGGCTTCAAAAAAAATTTATGTCAGAACAAATGGAAAAGAATGTGAGTTGGAATGCTAATGAAAGAAACAAGGATAACGATGAAATAGTGTATCCTGCATATGGGTTGGCTTGGAATAAATTTTATAGGTTACATCCTGATTTTGCAGCCGACCCAAGAAACTGAAAATATGATGAAATTTATGTCTGCCCTTTCTTCTACACTTCCACCAAAATCGGTTGCAATGGTTCATTCCTTTTTGATGTCGATTCATTCTGCTAATGTAGATTATTTTGTTGGAGCTGGAGCCGGACCTAGTGCTGGACCCGGTGCTGGTGCTGGTTCGGATGCAGATGCCAATGATGATGTTGGTGGTGTGAGAGGTGGTGATGGTGTTTCTGTAGGAGGTGTGGATTAGGGTTATCATGATTCTGATGATACTGATATTGAGACTCACTTTTGATGTAAATTGTATTTTTGGATTGGTAATATATGATGAATTCTTTAAGACATAGGATGGTGTGTTTCATGGCCATGTTCTTGAATGAGTTTCTTTTCCTGGTAAGGGATTCATGCTTGAGAATAAAAGTTATCATGTTAGTGATCGAAGATTGATTAGCTGAGTGGTTACTACATAATCTATCAATGAAGATTATTTCATGACTCTACATGCTCCTAATATATATTTGATAAGAAGAATCCCCTATATGATTAGGGGTTTTTATAATATCTTATTCAACTTTATATGAAAGCATTTATACTACTACAAATAACACAACACTACTTCGATCCCTGGTGCCTCATTCTGTACCAGACTAATAAACTTTTTTTAGTTTGATTCAATGTTGTTAAGCCCTAATAAGGTTACTGAATTGTTGAACATTATCAACAAATTAATGACCTAATCATTTCATATCTTTGTCCCGATTTATTTTATTTATGATGTACATTATAGTTATTTGATCAAATGTTTCATATGTCATTAATGATACCAATCCATTTAATAATAGAAATTAAAACTGATTTTTTTTATTTGAATGCTTAAATCTCAATATATTTTTCTTGAGAAACCCTAATGAATTCTCACTGACAAGATATTATATACTAATGTATCTGCTACAGTTTTCATGTGATAAGGATATGAATTTGGATTTTTCTCAGGCCTCCAAATTATATAATATATGACGTGGTAATTGTTTTCTCCTTTTCTATTTCTGAATAGTTGATATAGAATGGGGAATGAAAATTTCATGCCCATCATGAAGAGGATTCATTTTTTCCCATGATTACCTTGTCAAATTTTCAACCTAGTGGGCATGGTGTATTTTTTATTTAGATATTATATTTTCTTGAAAACATGACCATTCCTCTATTTTATTTCAAGGTCTTCTTGCTTAGAACAAATTGAGAAAGTTTAGTAACTACATCTCATAAGGGATTATATCAATCATAAATTTCAAAAAACCCAGACGAAAGTAAGAAATAATGGAGTTAGATTCACTAGTATCAAACAATCCTACAACAATATATTATACATTTAGAGTAGTACATCAAAATATCACATTCCATGCATCTGATTACACTTATTTTTTGATCAATATCATTAATATTTACCATATCTTATTGGGAATGAGAATGACTATTAACCTGTAGATCTACCATAAGCTAACTATGTGTACTATTAGATATAGCCCTACCTCCATGACTTCTCAATCGATAAGCTTTGTCCCTTGATGGATATTACTGGTTTATCATCCCCCTAGATGTTGTGGAACCCAAAACACTCTGGTATGAGCCTCCAAAATTATATAACCACTAAGAATTACCCATTAGTTCACAATGATGGAATGGTTTAAGTGGGGTTGGAAATTCTCATCGCAAATTCTCAAACCTTCCAAACTGATGGAACAAGATTGATCCTACATCTGAAGCCTCAGAAGAAGATGGTCGAGAAGGATAACCTAAGATACCACATACCTTGTTATCCTTTTTACAGTCCTCCTCTTCCTTTCATATAAACCACCTCCACCCTAGCACACTAATGATGACATTAGCGATCAAAAGTATTATAAATCCCTTTTTTCACGGAAATGACACATTTGGTTTTATGAAATGAGTTCATATTGAGGAGACATATATGAAATACTTGGCTAGGAAAGGCAAAAAACCTATGGTTGATGCCGATGGCTTCATCACACCAAACCCCAAAAAAACTAGGAAAAGAAGGGACTACTCACAGGTAGAAAGAACCATTGTCACACGATCGATCAATAAGCCTATGGAAAAAACTGAAACTATTCAAAATCCTATTGTTGATGTACCTAAGGAGAAGGAAACCAAGCACTGCATGGAAACAGCGCTTTAGGAATTTGATGCACATAATAATGAAAAAGGCAAATTTCTTACCAGAAATTCCCATGTGGGGAAATATCTGCGGAGACCTACCTTAAGGCTAAATAAGGTATATTTAAAAGGAGGGTCAGTTTAACTTTAACTTCTCCAGATGCATGAATTCTGATTTATCACTGTTATCCTTGACTGACCCATGGTTTTATACTTCTCCATTCATTTTATTAGAGTTTATAGTCATTCTCAGGATGCCTAGAATATATTCATGGAGCCATTCATGTTGAGTAGTTGGATTTTTGGACCTGAGAATTTGGTATGCCTGGGTTACACCAAGATTTGATATTTATATGGTTGGCATGATATCATGAAATTCTCTGGGGGAGGGGGTGTGCAATGGGGAGGGGAAGTGGGGGTGCAAGGGGAAGAGGGAGGGGTGCAAGGTAGTGAGGGGGTGTGTTAGGGGCGGGTGGGGGGGGGGGGTGAAAGGGGGAAGGGGGCGTTGGTGCAGGGGAAGGGGGTGAAAGAGGGGGGAAGGGGTGGGGAAGGGGGGTGCTGGTGCAAGGGAAGGGGGGTGAAAAATATTCTTGATAAAAAAACATCATGAGTTTTTAAGAATAATAGATGATGTTGATTTGATTCTTGGTTTATTCATCACAGCTTAAATCATTGTGATTTGATCTGAATGAGTGATGTTTGAAAAATAAAGATCTTTATTCATGATCATCTCATTATAGCACCCACTCACATAGGTTAAGGTCCCATATCTCATCTCATATCACCAATCTATTTTTTAGGTCAGGTCTCTTATCATATCATGTAACACCATTATCTCATTCAAGACATGTCCTACATCAATACAGTAAGGCAGTATGAAATATATAGAGAACACAACCATAAACCTAGAACATGTATATCCAGTAAGCCATAAGTAGTTCCCCACTAGAGGATACCCCACTATAAAACTCATAATCAACTATTTTTTCCTTTATTAGACTTGGTACCCAGTGTACCTAGACATGGTAATTTATGGGTCTTAAAATTAAGTGGAATGGACTAGAAACCCTCTAACTGCTACTTGATTACCCCATGAACCACCTGAACACCTAAATAGGCATAAAGAATCCTCAAGAGAAATCCCAACACTCAGATTGTTTCTCTAAATACCACTTCATGAAACTATCACTACTAAGAGACTAAAAATTAAATTTCATTTGAATTCTCTGACTCATAATGATATAGGTAATTATAAACTCCCCACGAAATGGATACACACCCTTGGAAAGTATTTTGGATTATCCAATAAATCATGATTTATTAATCATAATGGAAACAACTACTCATTCCAGATTCAGGATTGAATTCCTGGAAATCATCCATGATCCTGATCTAGGGAAAATTTTTTCTAAAAAACATCACTAATTATCCTTTATACACATATTTCATTAAGTGGTTGAAGTGGAATGAAATGTGGAGGGTAGGTAGGGGGTGTATGGGGTGGGGAGGGTGGGTGTGGGGTGGGCAGGGGGGTGGGCAGGGGAGGGGGCAGGGGGCAGGGGGTGTGATGGGTGCAGGGGGAGGGGGTGTGTAGGTGGGGGGCAGGGGGTTTCTGGGGGAAGGGGTGTCCAGGTGGGGGGGTAGGGGGTAGGGGGTGTGCTGGGGACATGGGGAGGGGTGTGTGCAGGTGGGGGGGGGGGCAGGGGGCAGGGGGCAGGGAGAGGGGGTGAACAGGTGGGGGGGTTGGGGGTGTGCTAGGGGCAGGGGGAGGGGTGTGTGCAGTTGGGGGGGGCAGGTGGGGGGGGCAGGCGGGAGGGGGGTTTGCAGGTGGGGAGGGGGCAGGGGAGGGGATAGGGGGTGTGAAGGTGGGGGGTATGGGGTTGGGAGAGGGGGGTTGCTGGGGGGAGGGATGGGCAGGTGGGGGGCAGGGGGGTGTGCAGGTGGTTGTTTTTATTACAGATTGTTAGCCTCCTCTCATGTGAATTTGGTATGATTTATTAGTTTCAATTTATTGTCTTCTTTATTGTCAGATTTTCCTTGTTTATGGTTTAGTTATTTTGACTTATTGAATATGATATAGTTTATATGATTTGTTATTTATTCTAATTTTATACATTATATTTCTAATTTTTCAATTATTATGTATAGATATTGTTTAATGTGTCGGATGAACATCAGTACAAAGGTACGATGTGATTATCATTTATGCTTTCTACTATTTTAACTGTCTCCATATTTAATCCACTTTTATTGAAATATTTTGTACCACTAATTTATGCATTCAATATATTCAATATAATCAATAGTAATGCAATGTTTCTATCTATCATACAAGGGGAAATGGTGGAGTAACACTAGATTTTGGATAAATACACCAACGTGGAAGGTACAATGTGATTATCATTTAATAAACTGTAGGTTTTGTAACCTCACACACCCTTCTTTTCACAATTAATTTTTTTCTGTATAGATTTTGTTATATTTGATTGGTTTCCAAACCATCTCCATTATGTTGACATTCACAATTACAGTGTTTCGGTTTCAATGTTCATTACTATTATTTATTATTTGAACAGTACATTACATCATATATTTGATATCTCAATGGTACAAATAAATATTTATAACTTTTCATATAAAATTAATGTTTACTAATATTGTGATGATGTATTAGAAACTTCTACAACTATTAGTTATTATTTGAATAGTATGTTCATTTTTATGTTATTTGTTTTGATGAAAATTTAAAATTTGCACATATGATTAGAGCATTAAAACTGGTTTAGAATGAGAATAGGTGATGAATCAGTAGTAAACATTAACTGTGGTGGGATGTTCTTGATCCTACATACAAGGTCATATGGTGGAGTCACACTACAATTTATAGAAATACACCATCATGGAAACAGGAGTAGTGACTCATTTTGGAGCTGTGTATCTTTACAAATTAGTTGCAACACTGATGTTGGGTATGTTTTTATTATTTCATCATGTTTCAAAAAGAATTTAATTTTAGAATATCCGATACATCTCCACTACGCACATATTATTTTAACCAGTTATTTCCAAAAAAATTGTACATTCAATATAAAAATATTCAGCAGGGGGGATGTTGTCCAGCAGGGGGGGTTCTGTCCGGGGGGGGGGGGGTCTTTTGTCTAGGGGGGATATCCGGGGGGGCTGTTGTACAAGGGGGTCCAGTAAGTGGGGTGGGGGGGCTGCTGTCCAGGGGGTCCAATAGGGGGGCTGCTATCCAGCAGGGGGATTTCTAAGGGGGTCCAACAGGGGGGGGGGATTCTGTCCAGGGGGCATCTATCCAGGGGCTGTCCAGGGGGGCTGTTGTCCGGGGGGGGGGGGGGGGGTCCAACAGGGGGGTCGGGGGGCTGCTGTCTAGGGGGGTCCAGTAGGGGGGGCTTTTGTCTGGGGGGGGGGGACTTCTGTAAATTATTCTTTTAGAGTTCTTTCATATTTTTATTTTTATATATTAAGTCCACTTTTTTCTTTTCATAATCTGTTATGTTAGAAGGTTATTTTTCAATTGAATATTATTTTATAATGATATGTTTCACATGTAGGGATATCTCATACAACTCAATGACGGGGAACTTACCACACAGTTTCAGGTCACTTTCAAGCCTTGGTACACTGTAAGCAACTGAGACTTTAGTTAAGATAATTATTACTTTTTAAGGTATTTATGGCTTTATTTAGGTATTTATAGATCAATCAATTAACTGGTCTAATTGATTCTCTTGCTGGAATTCCACTTGATGATTTGTAAGTTGATGGTATGTTTAAATAACACTTACTTTAATTGACATCTTTCTAGTTTACATAGTTTTTGTTACTATGTAATTAATCAGATTTCACTGCTTTTGTTTGTATGAATTATAAGCATCCTTAGTGAAAATTCTATAACCTTTTCTTGCTTTTACCAATGCTATCAGGAATGTTTCAAACAACCAATTTATTGGAGCTTATTTGTGTATCATTGTGACATTGTTAGCACTTGGTGGACCACCCTTGTTATCTGTATATATATTGTTACTATTTTATTTATTTTACTTTATATTCAATAACCCAACATATTATGGGATATATTAAAGTAATTATTTTTAGTGAAAAACTTAATTTTATGATCATTTCCCACACATGTATACAGATTGTTACTATTTTATTTACTTTACAGGTGTTGTGTTTTTTTATTTTCAAGAGAATGATTTTTTTTCTACTTTTGTATTTGAATTTTTGCATTTTATCAAGTTTTTTGGTTTCAGGTTTATAAGTTTCACGGTTTGAAGGCTTGTAAGCTAGCATGTTTGGATGTTATATGTTGATGGTTTGTTCATTACACATTGACATGTTACTAATTTTCTATTTTTTGGTTGCTAGTTTTGTGGGTTCTAGTTGCAAGGCTTACAGGATGAAGGTATTCTTGTTTGTAAGGTATGAATGGTAGAGATTAAAAGGTTTCCATGATTATAGATTTCAATGTTTTTAGGTTATAAGATTACATGTTTACAGATAGTTTTATAGATTCACTATTGGAATCTCCACCTATACCAACACCTCTATACCAACGGTTTGAAAAACCCATTGGATTAAGTAACCTATAGCAACGGTTCAATGAAACAGTTGGTGAAGGGGAAAAATCATGATTTTTTCTAATGGTTTGCAAAACCTGTTGGATAGTAGGTGTAATTTTCCCAACGGTTTAACAAAACCATTGGTAATAACTGGTTTTCCAATATTTCTCTAAGGTTTTTATGAACCGTTGGGAAAAAAATCCCCAAAAACCCCATGCCCATGAACATAATCCATCCTCCATCGAAGCCATGATCGAATATGTGTCTCTACTAACTTGTGGGCGGATCTCTCCTCTGTCGAACCAAATCTCTCCTCCATCGAACCCTGCTTCCTGAACACGAACCCGTGAGCCCACTTCCTTCGTCGAATAGAATCTCTCCTCCTCGAACAGATATCTCCGCTCTATGAGATCTACTCCTCCAATGAGATCTCTCCTATAACCCTACATCCCGAGCACGAACCCTAATTAGCGAGCTCACTTCCTCCATAGCGAGCTCACTTTCTCCAGAATGTATCTCTATAGGATTCCAACCCAAATTCCTGATCGCACTTCCTTTAGAACCCATCTCTAAGATTTTTCCCTAAATGAGATTTCTCCAAACTGTGAACCCCACTTCCCAGCCGATGATTGATTCAAGTAATTTTTGTTCTTCCACTTAAATTCAGTATGCTGCAATTGAATTATCTCTTCTGCCTCCATTTATTTTAGCTTTTTTCTTTTGATTTTTTTTTGCAATATTCTTTGTTTTACCCACTCTGTATTAGGATCCCATCACAATCCATATATCATTTTAGGTTGCAGTTTTGTTTTGATTTATCGTTATAGTATAATTTTGATTTATATTGAAGACTTAAATATGATAATGAGTTATTTTATCCTTGGTTTATATTAAATATAAGATGTATTGACATTATTTTGTCGGTCAAACATAAATACAAGGGGAGTGTTAGGACTAGGGGCAGGGGCTTTGCCATAGGAGGGTTAGGATTAGAGGCAGGGGAAAGGTCTAGGGCTGTGGAGTTTAGGATGGGTTGGGGTGGTGGTTAGGGCTAAGGGGACTAGTAGGGGTTCTGGATAAGGGGCTGGTATTGGGTTTATGGGGGATAGGGCCAGGGTTATGTTTAGGGGTTTATAGTTAGGTTAGGTTTAGGTCGGGGTGGGGGTATGTTTATGTTGGGGTTTAGGTCTGGGGGGTAGGTTTAGGCTCGGACTGGGGGGTCAATGGTAAAGGGGCCGGATAGGGCCAAGGGATGAGGTTTAAGGTTGTGGTCGTGGGGGGTAATTGTTCTAGCTTAATAACCTTAATGAAAGGACATCTAGTAGGAAATTAACTTATGAATTTTGAATTGAATTATGTGAGACATTTTTGTGCAGGGTAATTGACTTCTGAATTCTGAATTGAATTTTGAATTCAATTCTATATGTATTTAATTAACTTCAGAATTATGTGTTATACTTGTAGGTAATTACTGAATTTTTCATGTGGGTTAGGGGGTACAGTGGGCTAGGGGGAGTGAAGTCGGAAGAGGGTGTATGCAGGGGGGTAGGGGGAGTACAGTGGTGTGGGGAGGATGTGTAGTGGGCAGGGGGGTGTGCAGTGGGATGGGGGGGACGTTCAGTGGGCATGATGGAAGTGCAGGGGGCAGGGTGTGTGCTGGGGAAGGTGGCAGGGGAAGGGGGCTGTTTTTTTTAATTGAATGGGGGGACATATTGCCACAGTTTTAAACCGTGGCAATAGGGATAATTCCACAGTTTGAAGCCGTGGCAAAAGGCCTATTGCCAAGGTTTACAACAGTGGCTATATATATTGCCCGACTTAGGATTCTTCCACGGTTTGAAACCATGGCTATAGGTTTTTTCCTATAGCCACACCAATACCAGCCATAGTTTATGAAACCGTGGCTATAACCTATAGCCATGGTTTTTGGGCCTATAGCCATGGTTCCAAACCATGGCTATAGCCTTAATTTGTAGTAGTGAATTAAATTAAAATTAAATACTTGAAAACTCATTCAAATTTATCTTCTTCATAAATATATGATTCTTTTAGAGGAATGTTCTTTAACATCATCTCCTTTAGGTAACTCCTTTGGGTTTTCACCAAAGGGAATCTTTGGATAGATTTCTTCCCAAATAAATGATTCTAAGATGAATATAAGGAAGTTTTGAGCTTATTTTGTTAGGTTTGGGTCAATCTAGAAGGCTCAATGTGGTGTTTGGAAGTGAGGGAGGCGGTTCCCTTTTATAATTGAGGCAAGGGGAACTTTTGTAAACTCTTTAAATTTTAAAATATAATGAGGATATTATATATAAAAATACTTCTAAGTGTCCTATAACTTAACACATTACACCCTTTTCTACCATATATTATCCCATATGGTATTATTTAATATTTTTGTGCTTTTTCAAAAATTTAATAATATATTAATTCAATAATCTATCATTATTGTCAAATTTTATAATGTTATTCTAATTGGAATTAAAACACAATAAGATAAAGTGGGAATTTGAATATAATTCTCTAAAAACCTATAATATATCCTATTTATCAATAAAATTCATTATGATCATTAATGTATAAAAAATATATCAAAATTAATACTTTTAAAATCAATTATTTTATTATTATGTTATTTAAATAAATACTATATTAGCGTTGCAGAAGAATTTAAGGTTATCATATAATTTATAAAAATTAAGAATAAATTTCTATAATAAAAATAATTTCATCAGGATCATAACAGAAAATTAGGTTCATTCATATCATGATTTTGTCAATATGTGGACACTTAAATGGTATTAAATACAAATATAGTAACATTTTGTAACTATCATTGATTTAAATAATATATACTTTATTTTGATGGAAATGTATACATTAAAAAAAATTTGTTCTTAAGGTGATAAAATTTGAATCCCTTATATCCAATAATATTTATACAATTTTAGGTCATATTATTGTCCTTATCTTTTGGATTTAACCCTTAGTTAAACCGTTTAATTCTTACTGTGAAAACTTTACCTTTTACTCATTAAGGGAAAATATATTTACAATAAAATACAAAAAGAACCATAAATAGACCACTGATGACATTTTTATACTTATCCCAAATATTTAGTCAAATTTTAATTTTTAATGATTTTTATATCATTTAATAAATTATTATTTATTTTAAAATATCATTAATGTCAATTTTGACACAATTCATTTTTTGACATTTTAAAAAATATCAATACACAATATAACATCAAAAAAACCTTTAATAAATCCCTAATATGTCTATTTAATCTATAAAATTCTTGGTTGACATTAATTATATAAAATATGTTTATTTTAATATTTTTAACAACATTTATCTCATATGTCTATTACTTTAACAATTACTGCATCATCATTGTGAAAGCCTTTATTTTAATTATTTTTTTCCTAAACATTAAAAATTAATTACCATGATGATGATATAAATTTTATATTATTTATGACTATTTATAGTATAATCTATCCTCTAAATTACTATATATAAAAAATATAAAAGCTATTAAAAACAAGATGTGAAATATTCGGTTTCCCATAGAATAATATAATATAAAAGGAATAAAGTAATCCATGTGGCTCCTAGAGGCCATAAAATCAGCCGAAGGTTGATTTTTTATGATAATAAATCAACCAATAAAATGATGAAAAGTGTGAGAGTAATTTTATAATATTATTTTTACACATAATTACTCGATTTACCCTTAATCATGTGAATTAATATTACAAAATTTATTATTTATATGCCAAAAAAGAATATATTTACATAATTTGGACCCACTGATTCCCAATATAGAATATATTTTTCAAAATTCCAAACAGATAAATTGATTTAATTAATTTAAAATTAATCTTATTGAGGAAATGAGGAAATTAATTTTTAAAGTGAAAACATTCAATAGAATGAAAGGTTTTTGTATCCAATTTAAATTTCGAATTGATTACAATGACCTAAATTTGATTAAATGATAAAAAATATAATTATACATTTAGAAAATCAAAAATATAAATAATCACTATAAATTATTTTTATGAAAAATGTTTTTTTTCAATTAAAATTTAGAATTTTCACTATTCATAAAAACATGAAATTTATGAGAAAAATAAAAATAAATCAAAAAAAGTAAATTTTTATATCTCTATTTAAAATAGAGTATTTTTTTTCATATAAAGTGTATAAAGGTGTCAAAAATTGTATTCAAAATTGGTTCTTCATTAAAAGGAAAACTGCTTTTATAAAAAAATATTTTTTTATGTGTAATACTGGGGTTTTTCTTATCTTATACATATCAAATCTATTGGATGAATATAAATTTTTTTGATTGAATATATACCATATATATTTCATTAATATCATTCACTTATAACAATAATTTAATTTATTAAAATAAATTACTTTGTGAGCATAAGAATAGTTTATTATAAAAACATTTCCTATATATTCAGTTGGATCCTATATTCATTTATAATTAATTTGTTACAAATGAATTCAACCATATATTTAAGTTAATACTATTCATAACCATCAACTTAACAGGTATGCTATATCTTATTATATTAAATAATAATATTTTAATAATATAATGTTGTTTGATAAAACTTTGTGTTGTGTGTAACAGAATCCAACTCATTATTGTGTATAGAATAAGCTTAAGATGATGTTGTGTATGAATCAAGGTAACAATCAAAATAAATTTATTTAGAAATTTAAATATAGTAAAATCATGGGATGTCACAAAGAAAATATACCACTTGTGTTCAGTCCTTTATATTCTCTAGAATATAGTATTACAGAGGTTCTTTCAGAAGATTATGTGCACGACATCCACACAAATATTTGGACTGCTCTTTTTCACATAAAAAAGTATATCATTACAAAGACTATCCAAGAAACATCAAGGTAATATAAGGGGTACACCATCAAATATACATGGTGGAACTACTAATTCCTAACACTTGAAATTGGGAAATAGAAAGGATCCCTTCAACATGCACAGTGACGATCCACTAAATGTGTTGTATTAGATGGTTAAATATGCCTCATCCAGTGTTCATATCAATGGATGGACAGAAAAATGGAAATTTTATTTCACCTTGCTCTCCAATATGAATATCTTTTTATAGGTGACAAGTACTGTCATAACATAAGGTCATATTTTGAAAAAAGTGATCTTCTTACAGTGGGTGGTATAATAAAAAAACCATTCCTGAATGAATCTTGAAAATATTGGGATAGAAGTGTGAGATAAATCAAAATAACCCTGAATGAATCATCCAATAATAATGAGAAAGTCTCCCAAATAAGGGAATCTAATCATCGATCATAAGTGATATATTTGGAAGTTGGTGGCTCAGGATTAAATCATACAATGCACTCATCCCATGTTCGATAAAGCTTCATAAAATCAATAGAGTAGTTAAGATAGCAGTAGCCATGGAAATCCAAGAGAAACCCCAGCCTAAATGGATGGGATATTTTTTAATAAAAAATTCAATGCCATTATACCATGATCTAATGGTTATAAAAATGTAATGAGATCATACCCAACCTATAAGGATGAGGGTTATTTTTTACCTCAACCACCTTTTAAATGGATGCCAGTATTTTACCATTAAAGGGGAGAGATGGAATGCAGATTTTCTCATCTTTTCCTACCATGTGACCTAAATCACTTGCATATAACATGTAAAACAATATTTTCAAAAGATTCATCTCTGATTACCCTTCATTAAAAAAATCCCAAATCACTAGAAAATGATAGGATGAGGCCTCATGGTAGATACAAACAAACAGAATTTCTCATAGAGGATGATAACATTATTGCAATGTGTTATTTATTGGTGAATGTCCTTAACATCATCCTTACATATGCTATAGAACATGAGGATGATACAGAGTAATGGATGGAGGATGTTTATGATCTTAATACAATACTCAAATAAATTATTAATGACAATATTTATAACTAAAACCACACAATTACTATGAATTTTTGGATTCCATGTACTAATCCCATACTACTTCCTCGGTGAGCATATGCTAAAGAAATGGGAAAGGTTTATTCGTACCCCACCCATCACCTGAATAGGTTGAAATCCTCATAAATAATTAAATATTTGATCAATAGGAGGAAGAAATGAATGATTTTATAAAAAAACAATGAAAAACTAATCTGAGGTATCATCCCTACTAGATATTTTCTAAATGTACACCCTCACCCTGTTCTCCTAGATGATACACCTCAATAAAGAGTGTTCCTCCCATCAACAAAAATAGATCTAGAGCATCCTCTGAACATGGGTTACAAAAAAACATACATGAAACCCAAAAAAATAATATATTAGGAGGTACCTATTTTTTTCCTTAACTAGAGATAGTCCAAAGACATCCTCATCGACCAAACCTAATAGGCTACCTACTATGGTAAAAAGTAGATCCACCACAGATGGACCTACCTATTGTTTCTTGTATTCATTTATTTTACAAGAAAGAATATCTCATTATATTAGTAGTTACTGTTGAGTCATTGATATCTATATTAGAATCTATGTATTAATTACAAGAAAAAGTAAATCTATAATAGAATCCTTATCGCAAATGGATGGATCTGATCCCACCTCAAAAATTTGGGAACCCTATACTTTCAATTTTCAATAGATCAATGGGCCTAAACTAAAATTTGATTCATCTTGTGTCCCATTGTGATCACATTATAGGAACCCCCACATAATAATAAGTAGTGAAAGAAAGTGGATTCATGAAAACTCTATAAGAGGTACCTTCATATAGTACACCAATTTGACAGATCAATCAATCAATGAATGAAAATGTTTCTCTTAAAATTTTTTACTTTAAATTCATCTCAAAATTGTGCAAGATAATAATCCTAGACCTTTAAAACTATAAACAATGGGAGAATGAGAGGGTATAATGTTTTATTTATAGGTGTAAGGGACTGACCTACTACCTTAACCAACAAATTTCCTATGAATATTCTTTGTCCCTGTGTATTGAGAACCTTCACAATTAATTTCAAACACCACTCATCCATGTAACATGTAAAGGATGGTTTTAGGATATTTATATAGTTTCTAGAAGATTAGAAGAGTATATCTTACTAACCAAGGAAAATTATAAAGTATTTCCATTAGCTCAATAGAAGAGAATACGGAATGTAAAGGTTTTCATAGTCATTACTAAGCCAGAACCTATAAAAATTCGAACTCTAAATCCATTTCTATATTTCCGGACACCCAATCAAAATCCTTAGTAATAACACAGTCCTAATAAAGATGAGTGGAATAGATAGAGTTGAGACTAGTTTGAGTAACTATGGAATAATTTTTATTTATTTGAATATCAAAAAGTACAAAACTACTTTATATCACCACTGGAAAACAATTTAATGAACTTGTCAAAGACCAAGATACAATATCATGTTGGTCATGAGGATAACCCCAATCATTTCCCCTTTCTCTAGATATTGTGGAAAAATATATTGGAATTATTTATCTTTTAATGGATCCATTAAAAAAATGGTTCATTATGGAAAAGTTTAGTTGAGAAAACAACTAGCACATGTGTTATGTTTCTACTGCTACCCCAGAGGAAGAAATTGAATTGAGGAAAGTTACAAAAAATAATGAAAGGAAGTTAAGTTATTGGATAACAAAAAAACAATAATTTGGACTCATACTATCCTCCAAGAGCATTTTAAAAAACCAACTATTACCTCAAACACTTCTTATATAGAACAATAGACTCTATCAACAATAAATATCTCCAATGGATAGTCTCGTAGGAAACGACATAGTTAGAAGGTATGGAAACAAAATCATGAAGATGAAACTATACGAATACCAAAGTTACCTTTTAATCTATTATATTTCTAGCCTCAAGTCCTAAAACCAAAGGATCTTCCCCCCAAATGATACCACAATTGTGGAACCACCAAATTAAATTCTCATTAGAATAATAATTAATCTTCAGTTCTATTAATTCTAGTCACTCGTTGGATCACTTATCTATTGATGAGTATATCCATGAACCCAAGTTCCCTTCACTTGATTAGGGCACCAGAGTGTGATTACATGAATGGAAAGGGTATAGAGGAAGAAGCGGTCATGTTAGAACATAATACAGTGGCCACGTCCCTACTTGGACTATCTTGTCCATCAAACTCCTAGGAGATCCCTCCATCAGTCCTAGAAAGAGTAGGAAAATTCCCCAAATAATTCTAGGAGCCTCCCTAACATGATATTCCTAGAAGACCTACTAGAAGGGATACAATTATCTGATCAACCTTGGTTATAAATTAGAATTGTTTAGACCATCCTACCAAGTAAATGAGAAATTTTGTCTCTTATTACATGGGATTTTCTACATACATCATGTACTTTAGCTCCTAAAGTGCCTATAAAAGATAAGCCACATGATGTGAATCAGGGATCTCTTGACAAAAAATTATAAAGAAACTAGCCCTACTACTGCAAAACTTCTTAATCTTGAATTCTCATAATCTATTGAATGTCCTCCATAAAGCACTCACCAATGATTTTATTAGCCCTTATAAGATTGACAATGAGGTTTTAGGTATTAAATATATCATGCAATGATAGATTATAATAAATTCCATATGATCATCTATTTCATGGAGCAAGAAAAAGGTAAAATTATTTAGGATCCATTAGACCATTTTATGTGTATGGAAAGATAAATAAAGTTGTCATCTCATTAGGTTTAATTTATAATGGCTCATGATTCAACCTCATTATAGTTTTAGTGAATCATCAACTGGGTTACAATGAGATCCACTTGTACACTTCCACTATAATTATATATGGTTATGAAAAAAGTGATCAAAATCCTCTCTAAATAATCAAGCATAGATATTTGTTTGGGGACCTTATATCTAACTTAGTATTTATTGTTTTTTGGTAAGATACAACCATTAAATGTTCTTCTAGTAAGGATTTGGTTACATTATCATGCGGAGATCCACTCATCATACCAAAAAAAGCCACAAATATATATCATTAAGGGAATAATTGGGATGTTTTATGGTGATAAACCCCCTTTTGAATATTTTAAATATCAATATATTGATGAATGTCTCTATTAGAGGGAATGGAAACAACCCATGACTGGTGGCGTTGCTCAGTTCACTGACGTATGTGGTCTATAAGTGACCTCGATCAATACCTTCAGGTAACTCAGTGAAGATTATGTACTTCCCATCAATCATATCAAAGATGTTGTTTCAAATTAATGTAAAAATTAAATTACCATTTTTATATCAATAATGATCACTAAGAATTAAAGTGATGAAGATGTCATCAACTCTATGACCAAGGGTAACATATTAGATTAAAATACTACTATCCAATACCTTGAGCATCAATAGATCACCTCCGTACTATCGGAATTAGAAAAGGATATCATGTCGCCAGGAGATAGCGTAAATAACCCTTATCAATCGCTCAATTCTCTTTGGAACTTTAGAGAGACCCCACATCGTCATTTGGGTCATAAGAAGCTATTTAATTTCAAGATTTCAAAATTTTAACTCCTCTCCTAACTCTATGAAATTACATTCATTGACTCTTTACCTTATGTGTAAGGAAGAAGTCAAAGAGGAAGTGGAAGAGTAAGAGGAGGGGAGGAGGAAATCATGGATTCCCCTCCAGTATTTTAGGAATGTGTATCTACTATTATTTATGAACCTATAAAAAATAATATGGTTTCAGAGGAGGTCCCATGACCCACTTTAGTTAGTATGACTATGTCTTCTAAAAAAATATTTAACTCCTTAATAAAGAAAAATCATGATGCATTTGATTGAAATTATGAATAAATTCTAGTTGTTGACCCTAATGTGGCCACTCACCAACCAGGTTTTCTAAAAAGCCACTAGTGTTAAAAACAATCATCATGAAGGACACGCACAACTCATGTCATCAAAATTAAGGCTGAAGTTGAAAGGCTTATCAAGACCAATATCATTCAATTAGATCAGTATTTGAAATGGTTAGACAATATAGTCCTAGTAAATATGAATAATGGGAAAATCCAGATTTGAATCTACTTTTGAGACATAAACCAACAATTTACAAAAGATAATTTCTTCGTACAGATCAAAGAATTATTTATTGATGATACAACTAGATGTTAGGACCTTTCCTTCATAGATGGTTATTCAAGGTACAACCAAATAAAGATGGACTATAAGAAGGATGAATCCACTATTTATAGATCACCCAAGGGGAATATTTCAATCGATTAATTCCATTTGGTTTGAATAATGTCATCACCACATACCAACATTCGATGAATCACATATTCAAACCCCTTTTTGGAAGGTCTTAAAAATGTGACATTGATGATCTGATGGTTAAGTCTTGTAAATGATATGACAACCAAGAAGACTTTGAGATCATATACAATAAATTGTAGTTGCATATCCAAAATATGAACCTATTAAAATGTACAATCAGAGTTAACTCAGTTATGTTTCAGGACATCATGGTATCCCATTGTGGTATCGAAGTCGATCCCAAGAAAGAAAATGATATCCTTAACATGTCACATATTCAAAATCTAAAATATCTGAGGGTATTATAAGGATATATATATCTATTTGGAGGATTATAGTAAAACTCATTGGAATATTTTTTCCCATAACTTGGTTGATAAAAAAGGAGGTAACATATCAGTGGACTGATGACTATCAGGAAGCATTGGACTATCTGAAGAAATATATTTTCAGTCTACTAGTGTTAATTATTCCTATAGAGGATTTTTTTTGAAATAGATAAAAATATCACTATGTGATTTCCCCATATAAAATAATGACACCAGTAATGAAAAAAACCCTTATTATCTCAGATATCAGTGCTCGATACCAAGACAAATTATTCAGATATCAAAAAGAGAAGTATGGAATTAATCTTCATGGATTATAAACTGAGGCACTACCTACAACATCATAGTGCCTATTTGATGTATCATAAAAAAATACTCAAATATATACAAATAGATAATTTGTTGACTATACATTTGGAATGTTGGGATGTCATTTTACAATAGTTTGACATTCAATTTGGGCCTTATAAAGTGTTATAAGGTCATGAAATAACAGAAATCCATAAAAATCATCCATATATAGAGATAAAATAATTGAATAATTATTTTAACAATGATGATATCTTATCTATTCTAGACATCCCCTAGAAATTTTAAATTTATTTTGACAGTTCATACATAATCCCAACATGGAAAAGAATGGAGGACCCCATGCTCAACATAGTCAGGTGGAGAGTTGTATTCATCTCTCCAGTGAAGTTTCGTATTTAATTACTCATTCCTATTTTCAAAAGGCTATACAAATAATGAGGCATAGTATCAGGCCCATATTATAGGGGTATATCTACCACATTATATTATAGTAGATTAGTTGAGGTTAAACTTGATAAAAAGTTGTAAATAAAGAAGATAAATGATGATTATGACATCATAAATTAAGATTCATTCCACCTTATTGACTATATATGAGGTCTAATGGAATAATTACCATCAGAGTCAACATTCACTCCTATCCCATGATCAAAAAATTCCTAGAAATATGCATTGGAAATGAAGATACAACATTAGCTAATCCAGATTGGGACGAAATAGCCATTAGCATTACTCATTGCAGAATAGTGTCTTCTTTTTTCATATTGAAATTGATGAAATCAATGAGGCTAATTCCATACCAGAACCATATATCCCTATAACTATTGGGATGATTCCAATTTTCGAGTGCCTTAAAAATATATTTATCTCGTCAGAAAGAGTTGGAAAAGAGAAAATTTGACGATGAGAGACCAAATTTAAACTTTATGACATCCCAAATCACCAGAATGTTCATTAAAATAGGGGTTTCGAAGGAGTCCTTATTAAGTGCATTGATAGATTAGAGACTATTTTTTGTATGAAATAAGTACATACAGGGGCCCATAGTGCCCATAGGTTAGGGTTCATGCTTTCCCATCAAATCTGGAGGCATGGATGGTACTAGACTTTAATGATGCTGGATTACACACTATTTTTTAGAATGTTTCATTCCCTCCAAGTTCACACCAAATTCATCCATATAACATTAGAGTTTATGCAAACAATGATATACTCTTGTCTATACAACATATGAAGAATTTATGTTTTATGGGCTTATCCACCAACTTCGATCATGAAATTGAAATATATACCCTATTCAACTAACTTATCCAAATATGATAAAGAAATAGCCTCAAATAAGTATGGAAAAAAATCATTTTAATATTCACTAAATATAATTTGTTTACCATATTTAGTTTCCCACATAAGTTACTGATAGGCAATGTCACCAACTTATCTTTTACTGAGTTGGAGATGCTATATCAGGAGTGTAATATAATGTCAAACCATTCATCTTGTACATGTAGTATCTAATGTAATGATAAAGACCTTCAACAAAACCATATTGAATATACTCTATACGATGGGGTATAAAGAAATAAATTTCGAACCTGAAAAAATCTTGCATGCCTTGTGGGGTTATTAAACTATAACCCACACTACAATATGGGAGACCCATATTCACTTGTATATAGGACGTAAAAAATTCTTCCCATTTTGGTCCAATTTCCCTCACTTAATGTTTCTAGTTTCGATTAGTTATCTATGAATGAGAAATACCAAAAATGATTTGTTGAATTAGAGTGACTCGATGAGTAGAGAATACATACTTTGTATCACTTCGAAGTAAACTAAAGATGGATACCCAGATCGTTTAGCAATAATTTCAACCTATTATCATTCCTCTAAGGAGAGTTGGTAATGGTCAATAGGACCCCGATGATACCAGGTAATGAATCTCTAAATCTTGTGACAAATTGGGAGGGACATTATGTTATACACAAGGTCCACTCCAGCAATTCTTATTCCTTGATCTTGATGGATTGAGAAATTGTTATGAACCCTACCAATGGAAGATCTCTCTTGAAATTATTCATGTGATAAACCTATCATTCTCTTCACATGATTATGAACTAGAAAACATATGTTAATTAATGAAAGACCCTAAAATGAACCCCAAATGGTATTCTTTGCATGACCTTAAAATTCATAACAAATGTTCATAGTGAAATGACCTAAATCTACAAGGCACTATAGTTTGAGCTATAATACTCTAAACTACATTGCATAAAATCAAATACACAATAAATTAAATTATATGAAAATTTAATTGATTCTTGATGTAAAACAATATGGTTTATGTACTTGTTTCATGATGTAAAACTATATAACATTTTGGTCCTTTCATGAGAGTATCATAGTCCATGGTGTTGGTGTACCACCACACATCCACATTAGAATGACATGAGGCTTGATTGTAATCTCAATGGGATACATAGTGACACATATTCCTTATGCACTAGGTTCTCACATGGGGTAAGCTGTGACGCTGTCTTCTTTGTGAGGATGGAGGCCACTACCCTGGTCCCTCTCCCACCAGTGGGGGAGGAAACCCAACATCAAACATTGGAGGGACATCCACCTTCCTCCCCTTCTCAAATCCCGACCTTCTTCCACCATTCCCTCATGTTTTCTATACCCTAATGTTCTGTATATTTTTTTATGGTTTCCCTAATCTCTTGATATCAACCACGATATTACCAAAATTGTTATCTCTCTTGATGCTTACTTCGATGGTTTATTTTAAGCAGAAAATCCCATCGATCGATTGATTTTATAGGTATGTCTTTCTAGCTTTGGATTTATAAGAAAGGATAACAATGTGTCTACTGGATAACCATCATATTATTTTTGTTTTGTAATAGAGTAATATATTATCATATCCTGGTCATATTTCCCTAGATGATTCAATGGATTTTGATTCTACCTATTTAGATGGTATTTCGATTTTCATGTGAAGAAGGATCCTCCTACAATGGAGATTTGGGTGAGTTTCCTAATATCAACTTATTGTTTCAAAACCCCGCCATTTTTTGTATGATTTAAAACCATATTTGTAGATATAGGTTCTCCGATAGTCAAACTGAGTCTCTTTTACATCCTATTAACCAGCGTGTTTCTATTTTAATCGATGTGTCAAGAGTGAAATTTGAGTTTTTTTTATTAATGTTAGTGAGGAGTACCATTTCAAATAGTGGATGGTCTATAAATCATGGACTGAGTTATGTTCTATCTCTAAGAGTCTGAGAAACTCAATGGATTATTGTCAATGAGGTTCTCAGTTTTCTCCCATGAAGATGGGAAATGCCAATGGAAATGAGTGAGAGAATCATGTTGATGAAGGTTTGTTGAAACAGATGCCAAATGGTATGGAATGTAGTTTTCTGGGCATTCACTCTCTAGGTATTTTGATGAAAGACCAGGGTGTTCCTCATTCTCCACTGATTGCTTCTTAGAGAAAGAGGGGTTTGTGGAGGAGGAGTGTCCTAACAATGTCTTAGTGGATTGAAATGAGTCAACTAGGGCATGTGATGGTTTAGTTCTGAATGATGGAAATGAAACTGGTTTGAGTCATTCATATTCTGTTGATTGGAATCAAGTATTGGTGTTCCAGGATAACCCAATGTTCTATAAGGTATTTGACATATTGGGATTAGACATGGCTATTCCTTCCACTCGAAATTCACATAACTATAATGACAATGATAGAGTGAACACAGGTTATGTCGATAATGATGCTAATTGGAGAGAAATTCAACTTTATGTGAGTAATACCATTGTAGTTCATGTGGTGGGTGGTGAAGAGGGTGTTTTTAAGCCTCTAATGTTGAGTTTATTAGTTTGGTCAATTGTGTGATATGCAAGAGAAGGAAGGGTACTACACTAGATGTGGCTAATCAAAGATTAGTTTCAAAGCTAGGGGGTTCTATATGAAGGAACTTGTCACCAATTCAATTGAAACCCATCTTTTAAGGACTTGTAGTGGAAGGTTTGAGCACCAAATAAGAATATTTTACCTATACAGATAGAGTCCATATGGAAGAGCCCAATGAAAAAGATCCCAATTTTTTAAAAGGTGAAGGTTCAATCTTGAGGAGTAATAGGAGTAACCAGCAGGGGAATGGCAGGAAGGATTACTCATATTTTCCTACCCATTTGGAGACATGATCAATAAAAATGAAAAAAGACAAGAAGATGGACATCGAGGCTGTGTGTGTGCGGAAATCAGGTGGTATGTTTGAAAAATTCTTTGACTTGGTTTTGAGTTCAGAATATAAAGTGGTTGATAAAGATCTGTTACTAAATGCTTCTGAAGAGGAAGCTGCGAAAATTATAGGGAGGTAACTAAGAGTGACTTTAAATGGGGAGAAATACAACAGAATTGAAAAAAAGAACTGATTATGGTTGGGGTATTCAACAATGGGAAGATCAGACTTCAGGAGTGCATAATTTCCAGGGACAAGCTTGCCTCAGTATTTTATGATATGATAAGGGATATACCATTCTCTCAGGTAACCACTATATCCTGAAATTTGTTTAGGGAAATGTATTCTGGGAGACAGAAATTGGTTTTCAATGACTCTACTTTAACATTTGGTGGTTGAAGTTTGGTTTCTCATTTTTTACATAATAGTATTTTAAATAATAAAATTTTAATTTTCAGTCCACCACAATGTAATGAAAATTTCCCATATCATGTATATAAATAATGATCTATCTAGGGGACTCTATATTCCATGTGCAAAGCTGGACTAAATGCTTCCTTTATATTCAGACATAATCCTTCAACAAATCATACTCATTATCTGGGGAAATTTATATTTCCATAAGCATTCCTCAACCATCAGTGATTGAATTTCTGATTCTTTAGAACACCTTTTTATTATGTATGCATTGATATTCCTTAGATTTATTTTACATAAGTCTCTATCAAAAGTTTAGTTGACAAGAATATACTTTTGTTTTACTATGCATCGATAATGCGTAGTTTTTATTTACACAATTCACCCTAAAAGGCCTATCAACCAAATGAACATTCATCTTTAATAGAAACTAATTATTTCTACATAACCTCCAATTATATCATTCTAGAAACATATTTTTGAACTTGGTCCACTAGCATTCTTTCAATTCTTTTCCCAGTTCACTTATCTTTATATCAGAATACATAAAATCATTGTTTACAATATCCTTATTCATCTCCAAAGTATGTCATACCATCTTTGGATGTATAATAATTTTGTCAAGAACTATTTTCAGGATGTATGGTTCTATCTATATTAACTAAAACTAAAATAAACCATCATCCTAGTCACATGACACTAAATTGAATGGAAATTTCTTCTGAATAAGATGTTAAAATGTATTCTTACCCTGTGTACCAATAATAGGATGAATTGGGAAACTAGTCAATGAATTCATGTGTCCCCATCATGGGATGAATCACAATAAATGATTATATGAATGTTTGGATAATGTTTATGGGGACTCATTCTTTCTTTTTCACATTTAGTGACTTTCATCCTTAGCACATGATGTTAAACTACAATGTTTACCAAAAATATGTACATCATGTTTCATATTCAAATTATATTTATAGAAATGATTGCATCCTATATCCTCGTCTAGACACTATAAGATCGAAATACCCATATCATTCTTTTAATCATATTTGGGTTGAAAAAAAAATTTCCACTCCTTATTTCTCACAAAGAGCATAGATTACGTGGGATTAAGAGTTCCTTTGAAGGATTCTATGCATGATCATGGCTTATCAATTCATGTTAGGGGTATCATCGTCCAGAATGAAATACCCAAAAAGGAACACCAAATATATTAACCACATGATGTCAAATAACAAGTTTGAGGTCCCTTTCAGGGTGAAAATCCAATAATTACGTGTGTCTTGAATCTTGATTTGATGAGATACACAGTGAATCCAAGATTCTACATCCTCATATATTTGTAATATAAAAATTCACCCACTCTTATTTGTATAAATAAATCTATTTAAGAGTGTTTATAATGGGTTCTTTCCATGCTCATGAGTTCATTTTAAAAATATATCCCCCTCTCCATCTCATAATTAAATTAATGTGGGGGAATCTTTCCTAGAATTCCATGTTGCTTGACGATCACCTTGATGAGATATGTAGTGACACATGAATACTATGTATTGAGTTCAATAGAAATATATATAAAATTATCATTCCTTATGTCTGATTCCAACCTTTATATGAAGAATTCCTCCCCATTCTTGAGGGATTTTGACATTAAATGATCCTGCCTTATTCCGGAACCTTCATTCCACAAATCAAACTATATGTCATGGTAAATATGATTATCCATAAGAATTCCTTGGACATCAGAGATAGAATGTACGATACTAGAGGAAACCCTTTTTTACTATACATTGATATACCATAGTCAGTCATTGCATAAGTCACCCCCTAAATGGCCTATCAACCAGGGGACCATTCGTCCTAAGAGAAACTTCTTCTATCTTTCCAATACCTACCCAAACCATTACAAAAACAACTTTTTGAACATGGTCTATAGTCACTCTTTGAAAAATTATCCCATTTCACTTCTCATATATATATGCCCCTATATTAAATCTTACAACCTTGCTTCCTCATGCTTAATGTGTGATGGAATATTCTTAGTCTAATCAATGTGAAATTTAAAATCACAAATATTTCTGTCAAAGCTAAGTGACCTTAAAATTGTATCCATTAACATTCTTTATATAAGATGTTAAGCTATATGGTTTTTGTCCCAGTCACACGAAAATAAAATAGATAATATTTTAACCCTTGTGGGGAAGGATCCCTTTTCCAGATGTTGGTCATCCACCAAATCAACATGAAGAATTGCATGAAACTTAATACTCACTCCATAAATATATGTAGAGATTCATTGATAATCCATTATATTCCCATCTACTACAACATCCAACATGATCATGTTTCTATATTATCAATCACTTCCCATTCACAAACCACCACCAATGGTCTTATTAGAAAAACAGGTATTTGCGACGGGTCATTTGCGACGGGATCCCGTCGCAAATGGCCTTTTGCGACGGTAGCCCGTCGCAAATGGCCCGTTGCTGAAAACGGTGTCGCAACAACCCTTATTTGCGACGGGCCCGTTGCTAAAACCTTTTTTTGCGACGGGAATGATACTCGTCGCAAATAGTCTCCATATATTTTTAAAAAACTTTCAAAATAGTTTTTGCGACGGGTCCCGTCGCAAATACCTGTTGTGACGGGCCCGTCGCAAATAGTTATTGCGACGGGCCCGTCGCAAAAACCTATTTTTTTAAAAAAAATAAAAAACTATTAATAAATACTATTTGCGACGGGACCCGTCGTAAATACTATTTAAAAAAAATAAAAAACTATTAATAAATATAATAATAATACTATTTGCGACGGGCATAGTATCCCGTCACAAATACTATAAAAAAATAAAATAAATAAATTATTAATAAATTATTTTAATTAATATAATAATAATCCAATTATAATTTAAAAATAAAAATTAATAAAATATTAATAAATGATTTTAATTAATATAATAATAGAATTATAATTTACAAATAAAAATAATAAATTATTTTAATTCATATAATAATAATAGAATTATAATTACAAAATAAAAAATAATAGAATATTAATAAATTATTTAATTAATATAATAATATTAGAATTATAATTCATAAATAAAAAAAATATTAATAAGTTATTTTAATTAATATAAAAATAATAGAATTATTTTAAATTCAAATATTAAAATAATTCAAGTATTACAAAAAAATATAATTAAATTATAATATTATAAATTTTAATATATATATATATAATTTAATATTATAAAATATAAATAATATTATTATTCATATTATTGTTATTTAAAAATATAATATTATTAATATTTTATAATGAGACAGAAACTACGAATAGAAAAAAATCATATTTTGATTTCACAAATTTTATAACATAAATACAAACTCTAATCTGAAGGAGGGGGGGAGGTGGGGGATCTGCAGATGGTGGTGGAGAAAACTCCATCCCTAAAGCATGAGTGAGTCGGCGCATGTACTCCATTTGCTCCTGATGCTGCTGCTGCCACCGACTCGTCTGCTCCTCGTACAGCTGCTGCTGGTGTCGACGGTCCTCCTCATGCTGCTGACGCATCTGCTCATGCTCCTGTCGGAGACTCTCTATCAGTGCAGTCTGAGATCACAACTGATCCTCATACTGTGTAGTAGAAGAAGATGCACGAGCTCCTCTTGAACTGGACGCCGACATCGCAGCACTGCCATAATAATCTCTGGGAGTTAGTCGAGAGCCGATACCAACTACCCGGCCCTTCTCGAAGGCATACTGGGTGGCCTGCATCCATGCCGCCTCATCAAACTGACGGACAGTGGTCTGATCTGATGACTCGGCCTGACTCTCAGGCCGGGCCTGTGACGTTGCGGCCTCATATGACTCCTGTAGTTTCAATTTAAAATTAAAATTGTGAATATATTATATGCAGTTAATTTTTAAACTTGAAAACAAATAATACTGACCATGATGTGATGCTGACGATCACCTCTGAGCTCCCCAGTAGCAGGATCACTATACATCCTCCGATATATGTCGTACTCTGTAATATCGGGGTGCTCGACAGCCTATAAGAATAAAAAATAAACTGTTAATATTTATAGTTATATAAAATATTTATAAATAATGTACGTACCAGATGCTGTCTATCAGTACTGAAAGAACGACTCCCAGCTCGATGAGTCACCTCCTGCCTCCCCCGATTCTGCCTCCCCACCAATGATATCCTCTGAAAGGCACCACTCAACCAGTGCGCACATAATCCATCCCATACATGGGATGAAATGTACTCTGGTCGGTGTGCTCTACATGACTCGTCAAAATCTGACACTCCTGCTTTCTTCATGGCAGCTTTTCTTAAATTGTGCAAAAACTGACGAAGGCGATCACGCATTGCCACCTCCCATGCCTCGTGGATGGAATCACGCATGGTATCCTCGATCGGATACCATAAACCCTACAAATAAATCAAAATATCAAGTTAGAAATGAAATAATTTTCAAAAAAAAAATTATTTATTTACGTACGTACCAACCAATGGCCGAACATGGCCTGCTGCACATCAATGGGAATCTGCTCCCATGTGGTCCACGGCTGAGAGAAATAGTTGCGCAAAATAGCGCTGCCCTGTCCGACTGCTATATGCGAAAAACTGTAAAAATAATAAACATTTATTATGTGAATAGATTAATGAAATCTTAGTCAAATCCACAGGTTATCACACAGGTTATCACACCTCCGTGTGCGCGGATCAAACCCAATACGTGGACGTCGCTCGAGGACGGGGCCAGGAATCATCAATCGTGCAAGACCGCGCCCCCTCTGCATACTCCCTGGAGCGCCTGCAGGCTGAGGGTCATCTGCCAGCAACTCATCCGCATCGAAAGGCAGGTCAGCATCCGCCAACTCACGAAATGTTTCCTCGTCCATCTGAAACAGAAAATGTTAATGTTAGCAAATAATTGATAATTACTATTATATATACATATATACATATTATGATTGTATATAAATACCATGTAATTCTATAAGTGTTCATCTTCATCATCATCTTCATATATGTCAATGTCATCTTCATATTCCTCCTCAACATCATCGATATCCATTCGAGTTACAGTTGCTTCATCTCTTACCATTTCAAATTCTTATGTGACATCATTAACATCATCGTCATCACCGACTCTTAAATGTGGGGTGTCGTCATCGATACTCATGTCTCTTTGTAAAAAAGATTGATTTTGAGTACTCTCTTGAAAAACTTCAATTCTTTGCACATCAGTGAAAGCACATTCAGTTTGACTAAACTGATTGTCTCGAATTTTGATTTTTATTACACTCCACCAATCAGTCAAGTCTCTTGATGTAGCACAGTACTTTGCGTAATAAACTTGATATGCCTGTTGAGCCAATAAGAATGGTTCATTTACTGTGAGAACACTTTTACATTTAATATCGATGATTCCATGAGTCGGATGAACACGCACGCCTCTCTCTGTATCCAACCACCGACATTTGAACATGGTTATGTAATGTTGTCCAAGATAACAGAGTTCAATGATTTCATCAAGTATGCCATAAAAGTCAACTTCATTTTCTTGATGATGATATCCTCTCAAGCTAACTCCACTGTTCATTGTTCTTTTCGATTCCCCATATGAATGTGTGTGGAATCGAAATCCATTCACCACATATGCATTATAAGTTTTAACAAGTTTGGAAGGTGGGTTACTCAATACACACAGCCGTTTGTCAATTTTATCAGCATGTCGAGACACCTGAAAAATTGTGAAATAATTATCAATATAGCAAACTATACATTGAATGAGTTGCTAAAAGATAAAGAATTTATGTTACAAGTTTTTGAAACCACTGAGAGAAATTTTTCAGTCGACGTTCTTCGAGAGCAGCTGCTGTAATTTGTGGAATTTGTTTCTTGATATGATTATCATACAACCTATAAAAACCAAAGTTATTTACTGTAACATAAATGATAGAATAAGTGATATAAACACTTACAGTACAACTGATGTCATCTCTTCATAGTTGAGCAGAATATACGTATGAGCTCTATGATGTCCATCATCTGAAAGCCAGCGTTCATAAACTCCACCAAAACCAAGCTTTGACTGGTTGAAAACAGATAATTGATTGTCGATTTCATCAATATTCCTCTCGTTCCGTCCCATTCGGTTGTGTTTTGAAGGATACTCAGATTCAAAATAATGGGAGCAGAAAAAAGATATTTCCTCTTGCAAATAAGCTTCTGCAATAGATCCTTCAACAGATGCTTTGTTGCGTACTTTTCTTTTCAATTTTTGCATGCATCTTTCAAATGGGTACATCCATCAAAACTGTACCGGACCTCCACATTTGGCTTCATATAGAAAATGTAACATCAAATGTTCCATTGAGTCGAAGAAAGACGGCGGAAATATTTTTTCCAGTTTACATATAATTACAACAACATCTTTTTCAAGTTTGCCTAGGGCATCATAATCTGCCGTAGCCGCACAAATTTCCCGAAAAAAATGAGACATGTCTGTTATGGAATCCCAAATCACAGAATTCAACAGACCTCTTAATCCAATGGGTAGAAGTCTCTCCATTATAACATGACAATCATGACTTTTTAATCCAGTAATATGACCATTCTTTACACATCTACCCAAATTAGAAGCACAACCATCTGGAAGTCTCAAATCTGCAATCCACTGACAAAATAATAAACAGTTTTCTTTAGACAGTGTATAAGCTGCTTTTGGTTTTAGTAACCTTTCTGTTCTGACATTCTCAAATAGTTCCAATTCTGGACGCCTGCAAATTTGGGCAAGATCTAAACGTGCATTTACATTGTCTTTTATCTTTCCTGGCGTATCCAAAACTGTATGAAACAAATTATCAAAACAGTTCTTCTCAATATGCATGACATCTAACATGTGTCGGACCAACAAATCATACCAATATGGCAAATCCCAAAATATGCTATGTTTAATCCAATTGTGTTCTTTCCCAAAACCAGAAATTTTCTGTTGGTTTATTGTGGGACCAAAAGTGATGGGAGGTAATGAAAATACAACTGATTTTAACTCCGAACCTGATAGCATTTTTGGAGGTCCATCCCTTTCAACTGTTCCTTTTCTGAAATGAGATCTGTTTTTGCGAAAAGGATGATCAGCTGGAAGAAATCTGCGATGACAGTCAAAATAACAAGGTTTATTTCCATGAATGAGCATAAATGATTTGTTCTCTCCCATACAGTAAGGACATGATTTCTGACCATGTGTACTCCAGCCAGATAACATCCCATAAGTCGGGAAGTCACTTATTGTCCACATCAATGCTGCTCTCAGTATGAAATTCTGTTTCGTTGCAACATCATATGTACTGACACCAGTACTCCACAATAAATTTAATTCATCAATCAATGGCTTCAAATAAACATCAATATTTTTCTTCGGATGTCCTGGAATTAGTAAAGTCAAAAAGATATATGGCTCCTTCATCAACATCCATGGAGGTAAATTGTACGGAGTTAAAAAAACTGGCCAACATGAATATTGACTACCATAAGATCCAAACAGATAGAAACCATCAGTGGAAAGGCCCAGTCAAACATTTCTAGCTTCTAAAGCAAAGGATGGATGCACTCTATCAAAATGTTTCCATGAATCACCATCGGCTGGATGATTCAAGCTTTTATCAGTTGAAATATTCTCTTTATGACATGACATCATTGTCGCTGTATTCTTAGACATGAATAAACGCTGAAGTCTGGATGTAAGTGGAAAATATCTCAACCGTTTTACAGGAATCAAACCAGACTTCCCATGTTGTCCTTCGTTATATCTCAGTTTCCCACATGTGGGAAAACTATCCAACGACTCATTTTCCCCAGAATATAAAATGCAGTCATTTGAACATGCATGAATCTTCTGACAAGTAAGTCCCAAATTTCGTACCAGCCTCTTACTCTCATCGTAATTTGCTGGTAAAACATTTCCTTCGGGTAACAGTGTTTTAAGCAAAGAAAATATCTGGTCAAAACAGGTTTTTGACATTCCGTTATCTGATTTGATAGACATAAATTTTGCAGCTTCTTCTAATTTTCTCATCTTGCAGCCAGGATATAATGCATCCTCAGCAGACTTCAACAACTCATAAAATTCAGACGGTGCCAACTCAGGATTTGAAGTTATATCAGCCGGAGTTTCTGTATGTTGAACATATGAACCTGCAACATCATGTACTAAATCTTGAAACCGGGATGGATCCGGAATCAAGTTGGTATCACCTGCTCTAGAACTGCGTTCATCGTGTTGATACCAAAAAACATAATCTGGTTGAAAACCAAAACGCAAGAGATGTTCTCCCACTTTGTCAAACATGTCAAACGTTGTCAATGCACATTTTCTGCAAGGGCATTTTATTTTGCCTTCTGAAACAAATTCTGGATTTGATGCCGCAAATGATAAAAAAGTCTCCACACCCTCTACATATACTGGATTTAAACCAGAACCGTTTGGATTTCTACATTGATTTATCCATATGCGGTCACCTAATAATGATTGTTGACGACCCCGTTGTTCCATATTTCTCTATAAAATATAAAATCATTACTGGTTTTGAATAATTTGTTAGAAAAAACATTCAAGCTAGGATAATTATAGATTTTAGATCATACACAACTGACGCAAACTTTTTATTGAGATACACCTAAAAATTGACCCTTTAAGAATTAAATATGTTGAGAATAAAGCAAAACATGTTACAAATATTGATAATTTTAATATTATATAAATTTTTTATTATTTTCATAGTATTAATATTATTGGTAATTATTACTAATTATTACCAATTATTGGTAATTATTGGTAATTAATACGAATTATTGGAAATTATTACTAATTATTGGTAATTATTGGTAATTATTGGTAATTATTACTAATTATTACTAATTATTGGTAATTATTACTAATTATTGGTAATTATTACTAATTATTGGTAATTATTAATAATTATTGGTAATTATTACTAATTATTGGTAATTATTGGTAATTATTGGTAATTATTGTTAATTATTACTAAATAATACTAATTATTGTTAATTATTGATAATTATTACTAATTATTGGTAATTATTACTAATTATTGGTAATTATTACTAATTATTACTAATTATCACTAATTATTACTAATTATTGGTAATTATTACGAATTATTACTAATTATTACTAATTATTGGTAATTATTAATAATTATTACTAATTATTACTAATTATTACCAATTATTGGTAATTATTACTAATTATTACCAATTATTGGTAATTATTGGTAATTAATACCAATTATTGGTAATTATTGGTAATTAATACTAATTATTGGTAATTATTACTAATTATTAGTAATTATTACTAATTATTGGTAATTATTACTAATTATTCGTAATTATTACTAATTATTCGTAATTATTATTAATTATTACTAATTATTCCTAATTATTGTTAATTATTACTAATTATTGGTAATTAGTACTAATTATTACTAATTATTACTAATTATTACTAATTATTACTAATTTTTACTAATTATTACTAATTATTGGTAATTATTAGTAATTATTGGTTAATTATTACTAATTATTACTAATTATTACTAATTATTGGTAATTATTACTAATTATTACTAATTATTACCAATTATTGGTAATTATTACTAATTATTGGTAATTATTACTAATTATTACCAATTATTGGTAATTATTGGTAATTAATACCAATTATTGGTAATTATTACTAGTTATTGGTAATTATTACTAATTATTCGAAATTATTACTAATTATTCGTAATTATTATTAATTATTACTAATTATTCCTAATTATTGTTAATTATTACTAATTATTGGTAATTAGTACTAATTATTACTAATTATTACTAATTATTACTAATTATTGGTAATTATTACTAATTTTTACTAATTATTACTAATTATTGGTAATTATTTGTAATTATTGGTAATTATTGGAAATTATTGGTAATTATTACTAATTAATACTAATTATTGGTAATTATTGGTAATTATTACTAATTATTGATAATTATTACTAATTATTACTAATTATTACTAATTATTACTAATTATTACTAATTATTACTAATTATTACTAATTATTGGTAATTATTACTAATTATTACGAATTATTACAAATTACTACCAATTGTTGGTAATTATTACGAATTATTACCAATTATTGGTAATTATTGGTAATTAATACTAATTATTGATAATTATTACTAATTATTGATAAATATTGGTAATTATTACTAAATATTGGTAATTATTACCAATTATTGGTAATTATTACTAATTATTGGTAATTATTGATAATTATTGATAATTATTGGTAATTATTCCTAACTATTACTAATTATTGGTAATTATTAGTAATTATTAGTAATTATTGATAATTATTAATAATTATTACTTATTATTGGTAATTATTACTAATTATTGGTAAGTATTACTAATTATTGGTAATTATTATTAATTATTGGTAATTATTACTAATTATTGATAATTATTACCAATTATTGGTAATTATTACAAATTATTGGTAATTATTACGAATTATTGGTAATTATTACGAATTATTGGTATTTATTACGAATTATTGGTAATTATTACTAATTATTGGTAAGTATTACTAATTATTGGTAATTATTACTAATTATTGTTAATTATTACTAATTATTACTAATTATTGATAATTATTACTAATTATTGGTATTTATTACTAATTATTGGTAATTATTACGAATTATTGGTAATTATTCCTAATTATTGGTAATTATTGTTAATTGTTCCTAATTAGTAGTAATTAAATGAATAATTACCAATAATTAAGAATAATTACCAATAATTACGAATAATAACATTATCAGTATATTTTATTATTAATATTAAAATAATATAATTTTTTAATTTATATACAATTCTCCTTTCATCTGTGTGTTTTCTATCTCCACATACAAATAATACATGTGGAGACAGCAAACACACAGATGAAAAGAGAATTGTATATATATAAAAAATTATATTATTTTAATATTAATAATAAAATATACTAATAATATAATAATGTTATTATTCCTAATTATTGGTATTTATTACTAAATATTAATATTTATTCTTAATTATTTGTAATTATTACTAATTATTCCTAATTACCATTTAAATATTAACAATGAATACTAATAATTTAAATTTATTAAGTAACAAAACAATGCAAACATAATTAAATTACAACTAATTAAGAATAATTAAAACTAATAAAAAATTAAAAATAAATATTAAATTAAAATGAACATAAATACCTTGAAAATTGATCTGCTCTGATCGTTCTTCGAAACTTTAATATCAACTCCGAAGGAAAAAATTAAACTTGAGAAAATCTAAACTTTAGAAATAAAACTTTGAGAGAAGAAGAAGAGGGAATTTGAGAATGATTTGAAAAAAACGGATGGGGGTATTTATAGGTTAGATTATTTGCGACGAGTCCATTTGCGACGGGATTCCCGTCGCAACTAGTATTATTTGCGACGAGTACCGTCGCAAATACCTTAGCCATCATTTATTACGGTCAACGGGTAAATAGTTATTTGCGACGGGACCCGTCGCAAATAACCACCTGCCGACATACTATTTGCGACGGGGGAATATTCCCGTCGCAAATACCTTTTACCGCCGCCGGTTATTTGCGACGGGAATATTCCCCCGTCGCAAATAAGTTTCCCGCGATTTGGCGTGCAAACCGCGCCAGTCCTTTTGCGACGGGGAAAGCTATCCCGTCGCAAAAGGCTACTTATTTGCGACGGGCAAATAACCCCGTCGCAAATGCCCATTTTTCCCGTAGTGTAAAAAAGCTAAAACCTCATAAAATATTTGACTATTATTAATAGAATGTATGATACTAGTGGAAACCATTGTTTTGACTATTAATTGATATATCTGATAAGGGATTTGTATAGGTCTCCGCAAAATTCCTATCAACCAGAGACACCATAATCATTTGTAAAAACATATTCTATCTCTATAATCCAAGACAACATCTTGTTTGAAACCGATATTCAAAAATGGTCGACCATCATTCCTTGTATACTTTTCATATATCATGTTATAGATCTGAAAGCCAAAAAATCATAACTCAAAATACTCCATTATTTTATCTTAAGAATATTGGAATGTTCATGTCCAAAAATCCATTCTTGGGATTTCATAACATAACTCTTGGTCAAAGTTGTTTGAACCAAAAAAATCGATGCATTAGTCTAACTTTATAGAATCTAAATTACCCATGAAAAATGGCATAGAACTTGTATGATTTATAACATGAAATCGGATCCATAAGAAAAAATAAAGCCTCTAACTCCAATTATTATTCATTTCTTACATAGAAACAATGTATTTTATTGAATCAAAAGACAAAAAGTTCATAGAGTCTATCATATGACACTATAAATAGTCAAACTATGCTCTCTATGACCAACGACCTAGAAAAAAATTAAATCACTCTCCCATTCCTATCATTGTAATTAATATACAAGTACACAATGGAATTCAATCAAATGAGCTAGTTTTAGTTCCATTTTATGTTTATAATGGAAGATATTAATACAATAATTGATGGATGGGATTAAAATCATCTTCATTCAGGTATTAAAATGGGATGGAACACCCACATGATGGAGTCTCTCTATCATGTTCTAAAAGTGTTCCTCAACATAGTATTTGGTTTGTAGAACTACAAATGGAGAAGTATATGTATTAATCGAAACCTAGCTAGTTGTTTGTAAATAACCACTTGAGTATGAAAAAAATTTCTCTTTCTCCATAGCAACATAATATTCCACTTATTCCAAGATAGTCTTCATGGATTTTGTAGTTAGAACAACTCTTCCTTCAAGACATATAATTCTTCTTAATGGAGTAGCATTTGTAGATGTTTTAAATAAATGTATCACTAATTTTCATTCACCTTATAAGAATTTCTACGCTCATCCAAGGAAATGTGAGTTCTCAGATATTGAGATTAAACCCCTAAATGAACCTCAGTAAACTATGGTCTTTCATCCTCTTCCCATTATCGAATGATTAAATTCAGGGAATAGTTTATCATATAGCATTAAAATACACATTACCCAAAATGAAAAACATAGTTGTAAGTAATAAAAGTCACAATAGAAGATATTAGAGTGGAATATCCAAGGTTGAATTATATATTTCTCACCAAAGAAGTGGTCTGAGGCTTGGTAGGAAACCTCTACCTCCAAGTCTATCATTGAGTCAATTTCAATGGGATATATGTACTCTAGGATCAATTCACTAAATGAAGTGCCTTATTCCCTTCCCTCTGAAGTGGTATAGATTCACCTTCTACAATTATTAGAATTTACATAGAGTATCCTCCCATAGGATCATTCATCAATGTTGAAGATAATAGATAATAGGTTGGACTCATCATTAGCTTCTGGAGATGAAAAATATAATTAGGCAGAGAGAGATATAGAGCAGTTAATAATACTCACCCATTGATGTGTCAGCCTTTGGTAATGATGACTCACTAGAACCCCTTGTCTTAATGTATTGATTAAGGATCTCTGAATGCGGAACACCCTCCTTTGTTCACATAGAAATAAATACATAAGGCTCTTGAGAATCTCTCACTCTAGGAATCACTCCTATTATTCCCTCACCAGTTGGAGCATGATGAACTTCACTACCTAGGTCATGAATTTCCTTCGTAATTTTTTGGACTAAGATATTCAAGTTAAGATCCATGGTTTGAGACATCAAATATAAAGAGAATGACCGTTTTAGAAAACTTAATAGAGGAAAACTCAGATTTGTTCAATTCCTTATTAAATTCATCAATCTTCATTAAGGAGGCATGGAAATAAAACTTTTTAAAATGTTATTTCATGTTCATTAATTTATTTTATTATTATTTATGTATAATAAAATCATAAATAGTAGGTATATCAGAAAATTTTGGTTCTGAACCCAAATTTTTTGTTCCATAGGATTTTTCCCACGCATTATCGACAAGAAAAACCCTTATAGGCTCCACTGTATTGGGATTAGCTATAATATTTTCATCATATGGTCTATGTCCTTATTAAACCCTTATGGTATCGTATTGGGACCTACAACAGTGGATGAAAGGTCTTCTAGTTCATGTGGAATAACTACAATATCTTAAGAAAAAAGGTTAGTTATTAGTATATTAATGAATATGATGTTCATTTTATATTTACAAGATCCTCCCCCTCTCCTCAATGATGGGAACATATGTAGTTTCATCTCTTGAAACTTCTCCTATTAGAGGAATGGGCTCACCAACACATCTATGTGACTCAACTAGAATGTCTCAATATTTCCTTGATGGATCAATTCTAAAGAACATGATAGAGGAAAGTACAACATCTCTAAAAAAGGGAAATCACATTCAGATGGAATCATCAGATGAGTAATATGACTGAATGAAATTATAAAGAATTTATATTTCACAAACACCTAATAATAATATTTTAACTTTTATATTTCTTTACATGAGACAGTGAAGGGACCTTTTTTGTTCTACTTGAATATGGGAACTAAAGGTGGAAATAGTCCCCCACAATATCCTTTTATATTAAGCTATGACCGTGAAATCACTCTTTAATATCATAGATATATCACTCAACCCTAATTGGGGTTCCTGTTAAGGTATACCTTTGGGAGTCTAGTTAAAGAGAATCCACCTTATGGAATTTAATTTTTTTCTTTATTATTCATTCCTCTACATACAAAAAATTGTTTTTGGTTTCTATGGAAATTCAAAGAATATTACATAACCAGCATCAATGAATTATCCCATTTATCATTATATTGGCCTAATATTACATCTGTGATAGCATGTTCAAGAATATCTCTTACCCACATGTGTAAAAGATCTGATCATTAGTTTCATATACCTGCCTCTCTAGCTCCAAAATGAATTTATCCACCATAATAGAATTAGCGTCAGGATGGATATCAATGGGATATTGGATATCCTCAAGCTATGGGATATGTATGAAATCCTAGAGAAATAGGGGTAAATCTCTAATTTGTTGGTTTATTTCTTCCCAATCTTAGATTACCACCTATTTCACATAAAAAGATGTTAATGTGGCTGGTTGTGAGGAATACCCATCATTTTTTAGCATTGAGGTCCTTTAAGGCCTCTTTAAACAAGAAGAAAACCATGCAAATAGATCTTGGTTTTCCTCCAAGTGATAATTAATAGACCACCTTAGCTTAAAACATGTGGTCATTTTAGCTCTGTCCTACTTCTTTACCCACAATTATGCTTTTCTGGAAGATTTTGGGGCTTTGGTGTGATCATCCCTACTATGAACCTTCCTACCATGCTTTCCATGATTAGTAGTCATAATTGAATCTACTTGGGGGACATATGATGTTAACTAAACTTGAGGGTAGGAATAAATATAGGCATTAGAATACATATAGTTTAACCAATGGATGCCCTCAACAAAGGTATCCTAATCGAATATTAGGATACATCCAAGGACCTAAGGATCCAAAACTGAAAGGATACCGTCAGGTTCTTCTCTAACCAATCATGTGTGGGTGGAGGTACATTAATCTATTCTAGGAACATGAACTAATGGAAAAATTAGTAGGAATAATATTCTATATAGATGATATTTATATTAATACAGACCACTAATACATTATCTATAAATGTGATCATGTATGATCTCAATTCATTATCACCTTGGCCATTATCTCTGAACATTCTGGTCGGAGGATCACTATATAGGAAGAAGTTAAACTATAATAGTACATGTATATTCTAATTGGATTCTCTATATTTTAATAATAAAGGCTGAATACTAGAAACAATCAAAATGAATGGATTAAACTATCCTTTAGGGAACTTTAACCAAACTCACCATGATATAGGAACTGAAGTGTTTCACCATCAACCCACCCAAAACATGAAATGGCCCTAAAATTTGGTATTATTCCATCCCTATGTAAAAATGTAGTAAACATCAATAGATTTTTTTAGATAAGGTGTATTCAGCCCAATCTGGTTCCCTTATGATTATTTTTCCTCTATGAAGCACATCCCCTACCTCACACCACTATTGGATTTTCATACTGAATGCTGATAGGTACTCAGCTAAGTAAAAAGTAATCCTAAAATATGGGTACTTATTTGGATGATGGATTTTAAATTATAACCCCACTGGTCATACTATCCTTCCACTATGGTAGGCATGAACATGCTCTGAATTCTTCTACTATCCAAACAATTGTATCCAATTGGGTTTTAACATCGTGGTCTTCTCCTTTTGGTTCAAGAAGGACCTTTATCCATGAATCATAATGAATAAGTTCCCTTGGGATGAGGTCCTTTTTCTTTACTGTTTGAGAAAACATTAATAGCTCCTACGTTGAAGATGGAGTCGTTTTTGAATTAATCACATGATGCCTTCGGCGGAAAGAAATCATCGTACATTTCTATTTAGATGGGATCCCTTGAGTTCTTGTAAAAATCCAATTAGCTAAAAATGGATTCAATATGTGTCAGATGGAAGTTATCTATATGATGAATCCATATGCTCAGAAGCTTTGAAAGAATGTTAGGGTTCTTATACACTTATGTTTGGGCGACCCAAATATCTTCATAAATACCAACTACTTTGAACTCGGTCTTAAATTCTTCACAGTATTGATAGACCTAGTATTCCCAAATCCAGTCTGTCATGAATCTCCCTCTACATTGGAAGTAAAAACACTCCTTCCAACATTTTTATTAATTTTTTTTAGAAATTATGTTAGATATATTGGTATAAGTGGGGCTTTAATTATTGGTTTTGAGGATTCAAACTTAGGGCACACAGGATATGGTGCATGATGCATGTAGTAGGAACTACTCCATCATTAATAAATACACCCAGGGAGGAGATGTTTTCAGTGGGATATTTAGTTTATTCTAAAAACAAGGACCTCAGGGACTAACTTTTTTGCTTCTAGATAAATTCTTCTCTATAATGTCCATGTTCATAAAATGGTAAATAGTCACATTGTGGGTATTCATTCTAGTACTTCATCATGTGATTTAATTTGTATATATGTATAAAATCACAAATGATAGAAAAAAATATCCTGAGAGTTTTGTGAATATCCCTATTTAAAGTAGCAACTTGATCATTATAAACCCTTTGAGTGTCTATTGGAAATCTAAAAAGAGTTATTTGGATTATCCTCAAAGTTATATATTTATAGAATTATAATATTTTTTCAAGGGAGTTATCTTACGTAGGCTTCTTTACCAATTTACCATGAGTAGGTCACTCTCCCAAGGTATCTATGTCATATAGAATAAATAATACAATGCAATTTTTTGAGGGAATTATCCAGATGGTTTGTGTGAATGATTTGATCATTGAATTTAAGGGAATCACATGTCGATAGCATAATGAGAAAATGTGAATAGTGAAAGAGGAAGTTAGAATCACTTGGAAGTCAATGCAATAAATTAGAATAGGCGGCCGACATAAACAAGCTACATAGCCTACTTGTGTAGACCAAATACACTGCTCACCTACATGGGTGCAATAAAGAGATGTCCTATGTGGGTGGAATGTCCACTCTATCCAACAAATACCCTTTTTTATAAAGAGAAAGTGGTAAAGTTTGCTAAAATAATATATTGAGATAATAAAATTCATGATAACTGATAGGTGAAGATTCTATAAGTATATTTTTGTCTCTCTACCTTAGGATTAGAACAATTTATTCAGATTGGATCCAATACTATTGGGGGTAGGGATTCATTTGACACATAATTTTTATGTGGGTATGAAAATATTTTATATACCTCAAAAAATAGTAAAGGAGAGAAAGAGAATAAATGTACTCATGTAAGCTAGCATTTAAACACCCACATGCATGCCAAAGGGATCAAGTAGATCCCACCTATGCATCCTAGTAGGATCAGTCACACCCACATGAGTTACCATCTAGAGACACCTATGAGGTGGACCTGCACGAGTGACCTCCATCACCCAGGGTCCAGAGTTTTCCTATAAATAGAACCCTTGGGATACCTATCTGTGATGTTTGGAATAATTGAAGAATCCTTGATGATATACTATACATAGTCATTTTCCATAGTCCTACAAACCATTAGGTAGTGATTTATGCCTCAAAATAAGGGAAATTATATGTAATATAGTGGTATTAGAGTTCCCCTTATGTTTAAAACACAAAACAACTATGCATGCTATGAACCCTAGTCTAAGTGAACAATGGATAAGTCCCCTTCTAGGGCCCAACACATGAGCACTGGTCATCCAAAGACACTCAAGGAGACCCTTGGAACCAAGATCATGGCATCTTAGAAGTGTTTTATTTTAGGGTTTCTTTGACCAATGATTTATCTAGCTCACCCAAGCCCACCCTATGGGATACCTCTTTAACTCACATAGACCTTACCTATACAAGAAAAATTCAAATCACCCATGCCTTACCTATTTGATTCACCTTATATTCTCCAAATGTTCATTTATGTGAGCCATCATTTAGGAAAATTTTTCATTCTACTAATAGAATGGAACCTCTTTACATGGATCCATCATGTGAGGGGACTAAGCTGAGGCCTCACATGAAGCCACCGAATATATATAATTATATCATAAAGAAATTATATGTGTCATATTGATTAAAAATATATATGGTAATGGATTCAAATCATTTATCCTACCTAATAAGTGGAATCCTTAAAGTGTTATTGATTATAAATTCATGTGGTAATGAGGATCTAAACCATGGATGCAGTACCATGGATCTACCTATTTCGTACAGTGAGGGGAGCCAGTTTCCTTTCCCTTTGATGAAGGATAATGACTTATCCTCCCCTCATCTTCTCTTAATGATAGAGTTGGGAATCCCTTTTTTATTAATCCCCTACTTTTTTTGTGGTGCATATTTATATGGGTGGGTATGTCCTGATCACAGGCCCAAAAAATAAGATTTGGAACAAGAAAAAAATTACTTTCTATCTCCCTTAGCCCCAGCCTCATCCATCAGTGGGTGAAGTAGATTTGTGGTTTTCAAGATATTCAACTTCCTCTTGTTTCTCACACCATGCTTGAGTATCATGGGATTAAACTTTTTTTATGATCACTACATCTCCATGATCAAATACATGTCTTGGAATAGAGTCTTTGAAAAAGGCCTCATATTCGGTGTATGTCCCCAAATCCTAATATCAATCTCAAAGAGAGACATTCCCAATGAGGAAAATAGTTGTACCTCATGATTTTTACTCATCAATGGCAGTGAACATGAAACACCTAAAGGTAAAATTATCAAAGGGAGTGAAATATCAGTCTCAGTGGAAATTCATTCGATGAATATTCATCTTACCTTAACATGGGGATTTGACATAGTTGTAATCCCCAATCCGTTATAAATACTTGGGATGTGATTCCAATAAAAATTGGATACATAGAAAGACTCCAGGTGGTCCTAAATCATCACCCAAAATTCACCCAAATCTTTTTTGGTCCATATATCTAGTAGGGTCATTTATAACCTGGTAAACCTCATTCCTTCTAGGTATCTAGGGATACTTCAACATAAGTCCCACACCAATATTGAATAGGAACATTACATCTTAGTATCCTTCCTACATGAAGTTAGAATGCGTGGTTTGGTCTTTTTCACATGAACATAAATGGTATAATGTTTCTAGTTATGTGACGTCTGAACCCAACTCAGTAAATAATAATTATTGAACTGGCTAGCCACATAGGCTCATGTGTCCTTCCTCAGACTCTGTAGGTTTCAGAATAGAAGTGAGGGTCTAAGTTTGTATTCTGGGATACTATACCATCATGATTAGAGTAGAATAGAAATATAAATATTGTGTAATTAAATAATGAGATATAGATGAAATAATAATGAATAACATAGTTGTATAATTATAAATATCTGAATCATAAATAATCAACTCAGAAGATAATGTAGTACCATATAAAAGAATGAATTCATGTATCCATAAACTTACAACCATACAAGGAAGTAGAAAGATACAAAATCATTAAAAATACCAAAAAATATCTAATCATCCTAAGTAATTGCCCCATCATTTACCTATAATCTCCCATCATAATATAAAAATTCACACATCTATAATTGGATTCACTCGCTTATCCACACATGTAATCATATAATTTCCCCACGTACCCTTGAATACCCTTATAGGGTGTGAGATAAACTTCATAGTTCACCATTCACATTTTTTATAAAAATATAGCCTATTAATATAAACTATAATAGTGTAGAGTTATATCAAAGTATAATAATAAATAAATAAAACCCAAGCCGAGCTCAGGTTCTCCATAGGACACCTAGCTAGCCATACCTGCTTAAGCCTATGCTGGATGTATCGGACCACCTATTCATTTAATAATTTATTCAATTTACAATGAAATATAATATAGGTAACCATGGGAAATAAAAATGATAATATTATAGATTATCCAAGAGGTATCAAGTAACCTAGAACCTTAGAAGTCTAGACTAGCTCATGGTACACAATAGTGAATCCTATATATAAGGGATAAGTGTAATATATGGGGTACTCCAAAGGAATTCCACAAGATATTTTTTTAACCGAGTCCATAGATCATGTCTAATGTATATATTGGTCTAAAATGAATGGATACTAAGGAGAATAATCTAATTAATCAAATGTCATGTGACTTCATGCTGAATCTAATGAGTGCATCCTAGTTATTCTAATATTCAAAAATATTTTCTTGTGATTCATTGGTATATCATTGATTCATTCCCATAATAATAAAAGTACAAAGTTATATCACAGGTATCTCCCTTGTAAATTGGATCTACGAATCACAATGGAATCCCTTAGTGCTTTGGGTATCCCCATGTGAATCGAAGGTAGGATCAAGCCTGATCATTCCTATAAAGATAAATATTTCCATATGAAATAGGGAAAATATACTCATTTCTACATGTAATTACATGTTATCATATGCTATGTAATAGGTTTCCAAATAATAATTCATTATTTTCATTCCATTACCATTCATCTTATTTGACAAGGTCAATAAGGACATGCAACCAATTTTCAGTTAATTCACAATTTATCAATGCCAAGTGATATTTATACATAAATATACACATTACATTTAAATATTTACAATTCATTTAATTAAGAGAGGGAATTTATATGATAAAGGTCATGTTAGTACACCCGAATGGTGTTCCGAGTTATCAAATCATTGGTCACTTAGACATAAAAAGGAAAAAACCCTACTTGGGGTGGTTAAAAATGATTTACCAACCTCCAATGAGTTATATTGGTATCATTAGGCATTTTCATTATTATTTAGAAAAATGTATTTTAAACATATAAGTTATAGGAGAAATTATTAGTATAACCAATGTTCGTACAATGATGAAAATTTATAAATTGCGAGACCTTGGGAAAAAATTCATACACTACCTACTATAATAATGTAGTGGACTCCACATCCAGAATTGGCCTTTGGTTTGGTACAGATTAGAAGATAGAAAAAAAAACCCCTTAAAATAGGGAATATGAGATCACACCAAAATAGCATCAAATACAGTATGATAAACAAGATAATGAATGATGAATATAAAAGATATTATTAAGAGGGATCCAATCAGATAAATTTTTCTCAATCATGTGTTAGATGGATGTGAAATCCAAAATCCAAGATTTGGGAAACCATTTAACTCTCATGGAGGAGGAGGCACTTTATGTTTGGAATAAGAGGTGAAAATGAGAGAAAAATAAAATCATTAATAATAATGGTCTTTTCCCCCATGTTTTTATATGTACAAAGTTTGGCCAAATGTTTGGCCAAATATTGCCTCAATTGTGGGCTAGCTTCTATTCAAGGATATTGGACCCTTAGGGTTGGTGGCCAAATTATTTTTAACCATTTTCAGCCCTTACCCCTATTTTTGGAGCCCAAAAGCACCCCACATGGGTCTTCTAAACCATGAAACCTCATGTGCACGGTTAAGTCAAACTATATGTCTGCCCCATTTCCACCATAACTTGAAGCTCTAAGCTCTAAAAAATCCTTAGACTCTCCCAAGACCTTATTAGGCCATAGGTCACAATAATAAGGATTGAAGAAAAAATTTAAACTAAAAATAAACTCTTCTATATGTCATCGAAATGATACGATCATACAGTCTTCCTTAATTAAATAAAATCATCCACAAGTTTCCCTTATAAGGTTGGTGAAACATCATCTATGAATAACCCCATCTATTGAGGACATACATTGGACCCTCTCTCTCTCTCCCAAGTATCATTATATACACAACAATGCTTCTATATCACCCATACTAAACAGATAGTCCTTCCTCAGAGGGCCTTTATGCTTTGATCAGTGATGAAAATTGGATACTCTTAAAAAGATTCAACAACCTCCAATTAAACATCCCTGAGGATCAAAAGTATGAGATGTGTCTGTATGGTAAAAATTAATAGAAAAACATAATAACATTATGCATGACATTGTACCTATGATGTAATAATAATATATAAAATACTATCTATAGTTTATCAATGATCTCAAATTATCCATGAAAATGAGGTTAAAACTTCCCATCAATCCATATTTTCTTATTTTCAACCCTCAGGGAAAAATAGAAGTAAAAATTATCCTCCACCTCAAACATCAAAGGTCGTCAATGGTAATAAACATATCATTTATGTATAGAAAACTAGTAACCCTACACTTCCTGATAAAATAAACATACTCTGAAGTATCCTACAGAAGACTAGGACTTAATAGCATTTCCTCCCCAACCTCTAACTATAACAAAGGTTATTAGCATGGCCTATCATAAAAGGACTCCAAAGGTGATATCCCTATGGTCACATGAATAATATTATTGATGAATAACTAGATAAGAGGTATATGTTTCTTCTATGAACCCTCGAAATAGAGGGTTTATTCTCAAATAATATCCTTTAATATATGTATAGTTTGTTCTGAATAGCCATCAGTCTGAGGGTGAAAAGTTGTGCTAAAAATAACCTATATACCCAATGCTTCCTGTAACCCTTTTTGGATTCCCAACATAAAATGTGAATCCCTATATGAAATTATAGTATGGGGAACCCCTTGTAGGTGTATAATCTCATTAAAATACACTCTCTCTAGCTCATTTTCTAAGAATGTATCCCAGATTAGAGGTTTTTGGGATATCGTCAATATACCATCGATAAATACCCAAACCAAATCACTACCTAGAGGTGGCCTTGGTAAACCAGTCACAAAATCCATCCCAACAACACCCCATTTCTATTTTAGTACTGGAAAGGGTTGAAATATTACAATGTTCCACTAGTGGTCTACCTTCACATTCTCACATGTAGAACACCCAGTGATAAATATTTTGATCTAATGTCTCATCCCATGCCACCAATACTAGAGGCACATATCATGTTACATCATGGATATACCTCATTTCACTACCCATAGATAATCATGTGATTCTTGTAGAAACTCCTCCCCTATAGTGTGCCACTTGTGTTATACCTTCACATAATCACATTTAGAACAAATAGTGATAAAACATGTGGTCTAATGTATTATCCCATTCCACCAATACAAGAGGGACTTATCATGATACATCATGGATATACCTGGTTTCAATGCCCATAGAGAATCATGGAATTCTCACATTAAATCCTCTCATATGTCTGTTGGAACCTAGATACCTCAATGAATATGAAAAATATTCTATCTTTTGATAGACTAATACATAGACATGTCTGCACCTAAAATAATTTTCTATAAGACCAAACATTTTGGGTCAGGAAACTACATTCTCTTTAACTTATCCTAGAGTGAAGAGATTTTTGGAACAAAGACCTCTCACAACTGGAAAATGAGTCTAGACTGGGTTTGTTGTCAATCCAAACTGGGTTGATTATGGTGTTTTCTAAGAAAGTGATCTTACAATAAAATAGGGATACAATGTTGAATGTAGACTCATTTCCTAATGTTTTCGAAATTTTTGGGCTCAAAATCAGGAGGAAGGAGGAATCTTCCAGAAAGGTGTTTTTTGGATTGATTATTCTCTAATATATAAAAGTCATGAGTTTTTCCATAATTATGTTTCAAAATGATTGAGTTCTGAAAAGGGTGAAATTGTGAAGGTGTGGAGCTTCACAAACATGTGATGAAAATATGGTGTTCTTCATGAATACAAAAAGCATCACCAATGTGCAATGGGTTGATGTTGAATCTTGGAGACTAAGAGAATTTTCATGAAGGGGTTATATTTCATAAAATATTCAACAATAGAAAATATTGAAAAACATGATTTTTGTGGTTCACGAAAATTCCTTTTGAGGCATGGTAGATTCACGAAGTACAGTTCTTTAAAATAGGTGGCTACCTCCACTTAATTATGAAACGAAGAGAATTAGAGAAAAGGATGAATCAATCTGATTTCATAAATGATGGTAGATTATTGAATCTAGAATTCTGTTCACGATTGAGTATTGAAAAAGGTATGGTTAAGACTTAACCTATTTCAATTCTTTTGATTTATGGGAGTTTCAGAAAGAATTAGTGTTCCACAAAGGCAATGATCTTGATGAAGGAAGTTTGTTTCATGAATGTGGTGAGATTCATGAATATAGTAAGTTCCATGACGGTTGTAAACATCATTAAGGTTAGTAGCTTAATGAAATTACATGGGTTCATGAAGGTTGGTATTTCTTTGAAACATAAAGGGAGGTTCAATAAGGCTAGGAGCTTCATGAAAAATAGTGTTGAGAAACTGGATTAAGTGATTTGTGCCTTCAAGTGAATCAGCATATGATTATAGTGAATGCAGAGTCTCATGTTAGTTTGAGACCAATACTTAAAAGAAAATATACTGAATAAAACTTCATGTCATTTAAATGATTAAGACATCACCCAAAGCAGTGAGCTTGGTGGTGGGGGGGGGGGTCTACCGAATTGTTCTAAGGGAGATAGTGTGTTATCCCTAAAATCATGTAAAGGATGTGAGCTTGGAATAATGTGACTATGTATAAAGTTTTTTATTCTTAAATAATTTATGAAAGTTATGAGTTTCACTACATCCAAGTCCTTGGGGTATAAACTACAATACATATATATATAAAAGTAAAAATAAGGGAATGGTGGAAAAGATTAATTTCTTGCACAATCAGTTTGATGTTCTAAGAATGCATCCAAATGAAAATTTAGAAATATTCATCAATTTCATAGGTATTATTGTTGAAGATATTTGAGTAAATTGAGAAGAAATTAATGTTATTGACATTTTGAAAAAAAATCCTGAGAAGGCTACCATCTTTGTACAATTGAAATCTTACCTCTCTTAAAGAAATATATTTATCTAAGCTCTATTTTGATGTTCTGCACTCCAGTCTGATGGCTTGTGAAATGAGAGTAAAACCATAATATGAATCCAATTGAGTAATAAAAGAAATGAAATTCAAGTCCATTAAAAAATTGAAATTTCTATAGTAAGTGATGATAAAGAAGAATAACATACTCTCTCTTTTTCCCATTAAATTCAAAAGAGGAAAAATGGATATTTGAATGTAAGCTTCTATTAGATTGTTTTTTGGTGTGGTAAAGTTGTAAATATTACCTATCAATGACCAAAGAAATATAATGATGTAGATAGAGAAATAAAAATGATGTAGAAGTCTCAAAAGAGGTTCTATAGAAAATGAGACTTCAAATCAAGAAATAAATTTTATAGAAAGGGATTAATCATCAATAAATAATAATATTAAATTGATTTTTTTATGTTATAGAACCATAGTTTTAATCTACAAACATATAATCCATGATAGATATAGTGAAAAAGTAATAACCTATAAAATATGAAGATGCTAATTTGTCTGGTGTTGTTGATCTCAATATTGATCTTAAGGGTGAAATTGATGAGATTGATAATCCAATAAATGTAAACAAAAATATGAGAGCTGTGTTAAATGAGTTATTAGAGTATATTTATTATCTTAAATAAGAACATTATATACTTGATTTAGAGTCAATATCACATGTAACAAATCTTGGAAGCTCGGAAGAGGTTGGGGATTTAAACTCAGAATTGAAGAGAAGGAAAAATATATCAATGAATTTAAATTTGTACTAGAGGAAAATGAAAACATAGTTGAGGGACATAAAGTATAAGTTGTTAATCTTTTTAGTAAACTAGAATTAGAATCAAAATCAGGGGAAACAAAGAATAAATTATATTTTAAAAAATTCTCAAATGAAGAGCTACTTGATAGAGAATATTTTTTTATGAAGGTGTAGAGAGTGTCTTTAATAACCATTCATATAAAATCATAGGAAGAAAATGAATTGTTTATGATGATGAAACATCAATGGATTGAAACAATATGATTCAAAATAAATGAAATCATAAAGTTAGATATATCACAATGTCACTTGGTGTAGTAATAAATAATGTTTCCAATCAAATATAAAATTGAGCTGAAAATAATCCTCAAGATTCTAGAGAGGACCTCCTGTAAAAATCCATTGAAAATAATGGGAAATGAGGATGAGTGGTAGTTAAAAGACATTCCCTTTTCTGTAATGTAAATTCTTATGTATTTATATTCTATACTATGTCTTACTATGAATAGGTAAGGATCTTTTTGAATAATGAAGAGATTGGAATTCAAAAAAGGAGAATGAGACTATATACTTCATTATATAGAATAAATATTGTATATGGATATTGTTTTCCCTATAATAACTATGTTCATATATCTATTCATTATAGGTTGAGGAAAAGAGAGAATAATACTTATAGTACTCCGAGACGAGTCAATACCCACCAACAAAATGGAGTTACTCTTTGAAATAGGTATTCTCATTTAGGAGAAGAACATGAGCTTGATGAAGACAGAAATATTGAAAATAGATTGAAAAACCATATGTAGACTCCACCCAATCGAGTATATCATGGAAGGTAATGAAGAAAATCATGAAATACAACCTTGAAAAAAATCTCTCAAAGCTATAAGGAATAATATTTCTGGGATTCTTGATAGTGGATGCTCATCCCACATGAAGGAAAATATAAATTTGTTGCAGAATGTTTTGAAATTGGTTGATGGAATATCGATATTTGTAAAATATGTGGCTTTAATGATCCAAGGTAGTGGTAATATAGAACTGAAAAAGTTGACCTAAGGAAAACTGAAGTTCTCCAAATAGATGATTTACATCACAATACCCAAAGTGTGAGTCAAATATTTGAATTTAGATTGATTATTACATTTAATCACATGGGGTGTACTATCAAGGGAATGATATGTAATTGTCTCATGAAAGGATGTAGAACAGATCAATATTTATACCAAGATGATAGTAAATAGATATCTTGTTACTTAGAAGTTAAAGAATAAAATAACATGTGGCACCGATGGTAGGGTAAAATTAATCAACATATCACGGAAAAAAATTTAAAATCTTAAGATATATGTAGAAATTCATAATAGGATGTGTGATTGTGAAAATCCATCCGATGCATGAATATATGGATTGATGTTCATCGGTTCATATTGTAAAGACCCGTAAAATTCAAGGGAAATTTTTTCTTAATTTTCTTTAGAATTTTACAAGAGCGCGGTTTCTGACGGCACCTGATTCCGAGGCCCGGAGTGCCCGGAATTAATTTCCGAAGTTTGGCTCGGGTACGTTCAGTGAACGAACGAGCGGGAATTCCTAACTTTTGATCCGGTGCTCGGAATTGAAATCTGAGGGCACCGATGGAACCGCAGCACCGGTAATTGCTTAAGTGGACTTTTCCCGAAGGTGCGTTTGTTGAGGAGGAGTTGTTAAAAAAAAGGGGAGTTAAATGTGAAGTAATAAAATTGTGTTACAATTTTATTTCATGTTCTAAGTTGTTAACCTATGTGTGGAAGTTGGGTGGGACCTACTTGTTGTTAACTACCCTTGAGAGAATAAAGGTGGGGTGGGGCCCACACGAGCCCAACCCCTCACCTTCCCTAACTCCTCTAAACCCCCCACTTAAGATGTGTAACTCATCTTAACCTTTAAACTTCCCATTAATTGGGTGACTTTCCCTCTCCTCACTTTAATCATGCCAACACACTAATCCAATTAATGGAATTTAGTTTTTGAATTTTGAACTCATAGAATGACTTAATAAAATAAGAATAGCTTATTTTATTTTTGGGGTTAGATTGGTTGTGTTGAGGATTTGGAGGAGAGAGCTCTAAGTCTCTTGAAGAACTTCATCTTCTCCGGCGAAGAACGTCTTCATCCTCAACGAAGAACGACAACACTTCGTCAAGGATCATCGACTCGGCGACCCGGTATCTTCGGACCTCTTCTTCCTCCTCGGACCTTCTTCGTCGGCAAACGAAGATCCGCCAACGTCGTGTCTCTTCGGGCATATCTCTTCGTCAACGGATTTGACGAACGACGACCGCGACGCCCGACCTCCGCGACGCCGTCTTCCGCGGAACGTAGACGAATCTTCGAATCTCAAACCCGAGGTAGGGGTTGTCGTTTTCTTTTGGTTTCCTTATTTTATTCTTGATCGTGATTTTATCAAGACTAACGTGTGACTTGATTTATTTTAAGTTGCGTTATTATTTTAACGTGATGGGGGCCGGACCGCACGAACACGGCCGAACCCCCCCTCCATCGTTCTTGTTTTATTCATGCGGGTGGAAGCAAGTGGCGTGGTGTCGTCGCACCACGCGGATGATCGTGCTTATAATTTACGCAACGCCGTCGCGCTACGCCGAGGAGAATCTTCAAGAACGCGACGCCGTCGCGCCGCGTTGGAAGGAATCATGGTACGGCGAAGGGGCGCGGTGCCGTCGCACCGCGTCGGACGACGAACACCGCGGCCGGTTCCGGGCCGCGGCGGGACGAGGAGACCGCGGCCAGTTCCGGGCCGCGGCGGAAGAGAAAACCGGCGGCCGGGCCGCCGGCGTCGGAAGCCGAAGGGGGAACCGGAAATTACCGATTCCGTTGGAGAAAACCGGCCGGCCAGCTGGCCGGCCGGAAGGCATTAAACCGGGGAAATTAATTCCCCGGCCAGCCTGTAAAAACCCCCCTCTTAAAGAGGGGGGCGGTTCTTGAGGGAAGGGGGCAACCGGCCCCCTTGGTTCGGCGCCAGCAGGCCCCCCACGTGGGGGGGGCTTCTTTAAAAAAATGGGGCGGAACCCTTTGTGCCGCGCCGCCCTTCAAAAAAACCGCGGGGCTGAGCCCCAGCGTGCGCCGCCACCTCGCGGCGCCAGGCCGCCGCGGCCCGCCGCCGCCGCCGCGCCGCCGCCCGCCGCCGCCGCCGCCCGCCGCCGCCGTTCGCCGCCGCCGCCGCCCGCCGCCGCCGCCGGCCGCCGCCGCCGCCGGCCGCCGCCGCCGGCCACCGTGCCGCCCAGGGGGGGGTCGGGCCGGGTCGGCCCGGACCCGGACCCCCCGTTTCGGACCAGTTTTGGTTTTTGGCTCATAACTTGAGCCTCGGACCTCCGAATGACGAACCGTCTACGGAAACGCGATCCTTGGATCGAGACGTTCGTTTCGGTATATCGCACTCAAGGTTTCGGATTACTTTGAGTTCGGCCGGGTTGGTTCGTTCACGAAACCAACCGGGCTTTCGGAGCGGAAACGCTCATATCTTGAGCTACGAACGTCCGATTGACGCGCCGTCAGTCGCGTTGTGTTCCTCTTAGTGAGACGGATCGTTCGGCATACTCCGCCCGAGGTTTGGACGCAGGTGGAGTACGGTCGGGTTTGTTTTGCCTTAAAAACCAACCGGGCCCCGGAGACGAAAATGCCAATAACTCTCAGACCGGGCGTCCGATCGACGCGCCGTTTGTTGCGTTGAGTTCCTGTTGACGATACGGAACTTTTGGATACATCAACTTCGGTCTTCGTGACAGCTGATGTATCAGCCTCTCGGCTCGTGGAGCGGACCCTCCGAACGAGCTTGCTGTGTGCGGGAACCCTAGTGCTGGCTGCGACTGCTACTACTGCTACGACTGCTACTGTGACTGCGACGACGACAGTACAGAGATCCTGTGTGGATTCGACGACGACAGTACAGAGATCCTGTGTGGATTCGACGACGACGACTACAACACTCTGCGATCCTATGTGGATCAGTGCTACAGGTTCTGTGTGAGCCCGATCCTGTGTGGGTCCTTGCGCTCAGCGGTTCTGTGTGAGCCAGCGCCTACAGGTTCTGTGTGAGCCCGATCCTGTGTGGGTCTTTGCGGGGGTTAGTTACCTATCGATCCTTCGTGGGTCTGACGACTTAGATGGATCAGTGATCATCTTTATCGTCCTTGAAGAAGTATACCTGTGTGAGCTGAATCCTGTTCTTTCCTGTGTGGATTGTGTTGTGCAATCCTGTGTGGATTATGTTTTGCTTTCCTATGTGGAATACGTATACTTTCCTGCGTGGACTGAGTTGTACTTGGGCTCGGAGGTTGGAGCGTATTTGAATTGATGACTTAGGTATATGTATGGGCATATACCTAAGCAGTGTCGGTTGTTACTTCGTGTTTGTACTTTTCTTCGTGGTTTATCCTTTGTGGATTTGAGAGACCTTCTGGGATCTCGGGGTCCCTACAGAGTAGCTTATACTCACCCCTGCACGGGCTTTGCCCACACTACGTTGTGTTGGTTGCAGACGACGGACAGCGTTGACCTTAGCCGAGGCTTGTAGAGCGGGACGGTACCCGGAGGTGGACCACTGGGCGGGACGTGCATGGAGCGGACGGTGGGACCCGTGGAGCAGAGGAGCTATCTGTACCCACCCTTCAGGTGGGATTTCCAGTGGACAGCTCGGAGTAGCGGCTTTTACTTTTCAGTTGCTGTTTTTCCCTTTTCGAGTTGTACTTTACTTTCAGTTTGGGTTTGTATTCTGGCCCATTTACTTTTCCGCACTTTCAGTCGTACTCTGCTTGTTTAGTGTTTACTTTCCGCTTGTTTACTCTGTGGCGTGTGTTTACTTTTCAAAGGCAATGCCTTCCCTTTTTACCGGGATTTACGCCTTGGTGCTAGTCGCCAGCCCCTGGCCTATGGAAGGCGGGCTTGGGGTAGTCACGGCACGGACCCCAAGGGCGGGTCGTGACACATATCTTCTAAAGAATAAAAGTGTGTTGAATATTCTTCATCTTATCCACACAGGAATATGTGGTCCAACAAATATGGAATGTAAAAATGGAGATAGGTATTCAATTTATTTTATTGATGATTATATTAAAATATATTACAAAATGAATTTGTTTTAGAAATGGAATGTTCTTGATTTTATAAATATTTTCCATGGAAGAGTTGATAATTAAATTGGTTTCCCAATAAAGATTAAATGATCAGAAAATAGTGTATAATAAACATTCATTGAATTTTAAAATTATCAAATAAATACGGGATAAAGGGTGGGGTTCCTCAACTGAGATCCCCTCATCAAAATGGGGTCATTGAACACATAAATCGACAGGTGAATAATATTTCTTGAACTTTAATGATTGAGAGTCATGTTTCCCATCATTACTGGGAAGTGGTTGTTCAAGTAGTAGTGTACACTCAAAATCATACATGTGTTTTTATGGAAGAAACTAAGACACTATATAAGATATGGTATATAAATAATCCATCATTGAATTATTTTTTTGTTTTGGGATGTAAATATTTCATCTGAACAATTATGTAAATCATGGAAGGTATGATGATGCTATAGATGAGGGAATATTAACTAGAAATTAAATAAAGAGTAAATCCTAAAAATGTTAAAATAATAATATTAAAAATATTTTTGAGTGTAATGATGTCAATTACATTGAGGATAAAAACATATGTACTTATAGAGGATCATATATTGATATGATTAATGATGAAGAAGATAGTGGACAAGTTATAGATTCAAATGTAGAAATAATGGAGGGCTCAAAAATAGTGATGATTCATATAAAGAATCAGAAGAGGGAACCATTACTGATAAAACTTCATTATAACCTCATAAGAGAAATAGAATAATAGAAATTTGTTAATCTAACAAAATTAGAGATTGGATTTAACCCTCAAAGTCATGGATAATGAGGAATGAATCACATTACACCTTTTTATAAATTGTACAAATGACTTTGTTTGAAGATGCCACAATGGATGAATCATGGGTAATGGAAATGAATAAAGAACATAATCAGATTGAAAACAACCAAACATGGGATCTTGTTAAGAGACATTAAAATAAAAATGGGTTTGGAACAATTTTTATCATAAATAAATTGTTCAGAATGAAAATGTGATCACAAATATGGCAAACATAGTGTGTAAAGGATATGCATAGATTTATGGCATTGAGTTAGAAGAAATGATTTCTCCAATAGCTTGATTGAAGTCGATCATGATTTCATTTTCTAGGTAAATTCAAAGAGATTACAAATTTTATAATATGGATTCCAAAATGGAATTATTAAATAGAGATCATTAAGGAGAAGTCCACATTAAACAACCAATGGGATTTATGTTTGGAAATTTCGAGACTAAGATCTACAAATTAAATAAGGCTCTCTATGGTTTTAAGTAGGAACCATGAGCATGGTATTATCGAATTGATTCTTATGTAAAGATGCTTGAGTTTAAAATAAGGGGCGTTGGTCATAATATCTATTTTAAGAATTTTTATAAAGAAAAATTTATGGTTATTTTGTATGTTGATGATATTATTTATAGAAATAAAGGAAATGATTAGTGGGAAATTTCTTTAATCACATGAAATCAAAATTTTAAATTTCCATGATTGGTGAACTTGGGGTTGAAAATGATTTAAAATAAGTATTACACCTTTAATTATTAGGGAAAATATGTAATATAAATTTTTAATAAATTACCCAAGAATGGATCTAAAAATATGTAGACTGTGATTGTGGTTGGGGAGAAACTTGGGAAGTGTGGGCATGGGACATATGTGGATCCCACCATGTATAAGAGAATCATTGGAAGCTAATTATACTTGACTTAAACATGTAAATATATCATCATTGTGATATTCTTATATTCCCACTTTCAAAGTAATATGAAGTAAGATAATTTGGAAGTAGTTAGAGGAATCATGAGGTATATTCATGGTACGATCAATTTTGGATTATAATTTTTCACAGGAAGAGATAATGAATTATCAGAATTTTTTAATACTAACTAGGTTGGGGATATAGTGGATCGAATGTCCACCTGTGGTGGAGGATTATTTATTTGAAACAAATGTGCATGATGGTTAATAAATAAATAATAAATAACTTCTCTTATCATGATAGAAACCATGTATATCTCTACAATAAAGGTATGTACTCAGTTATTCTGGATGATGAAACAACTAACTAATATTAGTGATGAAGATAAACAACCAATGGTGATTCATTATGATAATAAGAGCACAATTTATCTTACTAATAATAGAATTCATCACCCTTGTACAAAACATATTCAGACTAGATATCACTTCATCAATGAGAAAGTTGAAAGTGGTGTGATTCAAATTGAGTATGTTGGAACTGATCAACAAGTGGTTTACATTCAAACTAAGCTATTGGTAGAAAAAATAATCTCAAAAAAATATCTAAAACACATTGTTCATCCACCTATTAGTACATGGTGAGGTTACCGTTGTTTCCCTCTTCCTTGTTTTGTTAACTTTTTGAATCTTTTTGTGGAAGTGATATATGTTTATGGGAGAGATATGATATTGGGGGAGTTTTTTATCACTAAATGTACAAATACAAGAACATTGTGTTTATTTACAAAGGATGAGATAAGTTAAATTCAACAAGTATTTGTTTTCCAAATTTTTAGGTGGTCCATGGTGTCTTGAGAATCTATTTTTCCACTATTGTTTTATGCAATTATCTTTTCTCACATAGACTTATAGTGATGGATGAGTAATTTCATGTCTATCATGATCTTTTTTGAGGCTAGTGCATTATTGAATTTATTTACAAATTTCCAAAAACCTGAAAGAGATATTTTTGGATCTAAGGACTTTAATAGCTAGAAATATAGTATAGTTTTGTTTATTATCAATCCATAATGGGATGATCAATCAGTTTTCAAGGAAAGTGATCATACATTACAAAATAGATACAATGTTGAAGGTGGATTCTTTCCCAATGTTTACCAATTTTTTTGGTAGAAAATATAGAGGAAAGACCAGATTTGTGAAAGGAGGTTTTATAGGATTGACACTTCTCAAAAATTGTAAAGGAATAAGTTTCACGATGAATAAGTTTAGTGAAGACTAGATTTCACAAAATATTGAGATTCATGAAGGTTTGGTACTTCTCAAATGAAAAATGGATATATTTTTTTCATCATGATTATGAAAAGCATATCAAGTGTACGATGAGTTTATGGGGAATCTTTATGACTATGATAAGATTTTTGAATGAGTTATATTTCCCTTGAGCTTAAAAAATAGAGGAGCATCATGGACATGATTTTGAAGGTTTGAAAAATTTCCACCGAAGGTGTGTGATCTTCATGATATTCTATGCCTATAAATAGGATGCTACCCCCACTTTATTACTACATGAATGTAATTAGAGAAAATTTTTAATTACCTAGATTTTGTGAAGGCTGGGTATAGTGAGAATTATTTTTCTTACATGAATATTACATCATTTTAAAGATACAAAACATAATATCATTATAAAACCTTGATCAAAAGGTTTAATATATTTTGAGAATAAATACCATATAAAAATTATGAATTTTAAAATATAGACAATTATTTTAATTCACATTTTTCATCCTTTTAAATATCAAGTTATCTTTGTACATATAGTCACATAAGGATATACATCAGTGAACGAGGAGAGAAAAATCTTATTAAGAGGATAAATACAGACACAAATGAATATAAATGGGTGAGTGTAATCATATTCATCATAACATAATCAAATGATAATAATCACAGTCATTAGAGTAATAATTAGATAAATTCATGGAATGTGACAATGTATAAAAACGAAAAATTATATCAAAGTATTCTAATACCACATATAGTTGTGAAAATATCTAGCATCATGTTCACACATAAAATATGTTAATAATAATAACATAATAATTATGAAAAATTTTATAATCTTGTTCATGTATATTTCAAATTATCTCATGAGATACATCACATTACCTAATGCATTGGAGGGATATATAATTCTGGTCCAACACATCACGTAATCACATTTACACAACAATGCATGCCACATAGAATATCCTATAATCATTGTGATGAATTAACCCATGTCAGGTTTGAGTTTTAGAATGGTTTCATCAATAATAATCTCATGAATATACTTGGGATTCTTGAATAATATAAAAAGAATAAAATACTTGGTATCATAATCATAAATATTGAGTGGAGAAGAAATAATATCCATTAGAGTTGAGATGTGTTTTATGTAGAAGAGTTATTTTGATAAAATCTTTGTATTTTTCAGAAAAAAATTTGGAAACAATTTATATCCTTGAAAATAAAAGTTAATAACAATGAAATTTTGTTTATGGAAAATTAATTGAACATCTACACTAATATTTGGTATTAAATATGGATAACCCAAAAAAACGGAGTTCAGTTTGAGAACCCCATTACCATATGTATAAATGCCTTCTTAACATTAATATACTAGATATTAAAATTAGATTCATTAATTAATAAATACAGAACCTCTTCTACATGTATTTCATTAAGTTATTTTGTGACCATTTTAAAGGGTTATAGGTTTCAATTTCATCATTTTTGGGAGTGTTCGTTTTCATGGTTTCATTATCGGTTTACTTGTATATAATTATGGAAGTTCTTGTAAAATCAGGATAATTATCCAGAAGAGATATTATTGTTATCAATAACCATCCATATGATCAAATGGTCTCAAATATAATTTTGTTATATGGTATGTGTATGATTCATTAAATAAAAGGATGATGGAAATGTTTTAATTTATTTTCGTGATTTTTACGACCATCGTAAATGTGTATCATTTTATTCAATACCATGTTTATATATTTGATCTACTACATGAAAAAAGTGATAATATTAATTTTATAATATTATTTAACCATAAAAATAGTTTTATGACCATCCATGAAGGTTTTCATGGATATTGAAAAGTCATTATCCATGAAGGCGGTGAATCAAAACATCACAAAAGATATTTTTATTTGATAAATAAATGTTAAATTAGATTTAATGATTGTTATTCCATTAAAAAAAAGATCATATTATATATAAGACAATGGATTTATAAAGCCTCTTTGGATAGAATATGTGAAGATATAATAAGAAAATAAATAAAATTAAAGGGTAACAAAAGAGGATTTTTCCTCTTGAATTTATTATCCTTGAGAACTTACCTAAGGAACGTGTGATTGGCCTTTTGTTAAGAAGAATAGCTCTTGGATGTGGGGGAGAAGATTATACAGGGAACTAGGTATAATTTATACATACTTGAAGTCTTATAATGTTTAAAAAGAATAGGTGGTGATGGGTGGTATATATATGGGTGGAGAAGGGAGTTTTTTTATTTTATCCATTTGTTTATTATTTGGTCTCAATAATGTAAATAATATGAATTTTGGTTACTAGATATAGTAAAACGTTAAGGATAGTTATAATAATCGGGTTCTTTCTACAGCCATTTATCATCCATGGCTCAATAATTCTTGTATTTAGCTTATATCGTAAATTATTTTATTCCAGTATTCACATAAAATTCAAATATTTTAGAAAAATCCCAAAAATTCACTATAAACATTTTTCAATGTGTATAATTCCAAAATGGACCCCATTTTATGAAAATAATCATCTGAATATATTTTTTAATTAAAATCATCATTTATTTGAAAAATACTAATGTTAATATTATAATCGATTTTATGACATTTTGAAAAATTAAATATGGTCTAATAAAATTATATTATAATTATAATAAAAAAATATTAATTTATAAATCTATTTTATGAAAAGAAATCTTCTTTTAAATCCTTATATTAATTATAAAATTTTAAATATAAATTTATGTTTCACAAAAATATAAACACATAATTTATCAATTTTAAAAGATTTGTTTACTTACACTTTGATATAATTTTTCATATTTTAATTTATAAGTTACATAATTTTTATTTTTACTTTCATAGGCGAGGTTACTATTTTATTGGATAGATTACTATTCTTAATGGTCATGTTACTATTCCAACGATCAGGATTCTTTTCTATTGGAATAGTTTCATTAATTTCTATAAATACAACTCATTTAATTCTTTATTTATGAGAATGGTGTTTTCATTAGGCTCTCTGTGTGATGTATGTGTTTTATACTATAAAAAAAATTATAATAAGGGAAATTACATTTATAAAAGTTTGGGTCATTACATATAGAGAATTATGAATATGGAATTCTATATGAGCATGAGCATCATTAAAAGACTGGTTATTTTTTAACTAATTCATATTCTTTTGAGTTATGTGAGTTTTATGAATATGGGGAGATTCATGAAGACATAGTTTCTTACAAAGGCATTGACTTTCAATAAGGCAGTTTGTTCTATGAATGTAGTGAGAATCATGAATTAATTTTATTCTATAAAGGTTATGAGATTAAAAAAGACATGGAGATTCACAAAAGTGTGTGGGTCCATGAGGGATGTAATTTCTTTTAAATAGTAAGGGGGTTTCCCAATGGTTTGTAGCTTCTTGAATAGAAGTGTTGGAACATCTAGTTTAGATGAATAATGAATTCAAATGATTCAAATTAGGTTTATGATGAATCTAGAGTCTCATTATAGTCAAAGATAAAGTCATTGATCCTAATATAATGAAGCGACATTCAATTCATGATATTGAGTTTGAATTCTCCCAAAGAAGTGAGCTAGGGGGAGTCAATGGATGTGTTTCAAGAAACTTAGTATGATGTCCCAATTTTTTCAATAGAAGTGTGCTTAGAATAGAGTGACTATGAAAAAACTTATTTCCCATCATGACATGTGAAGATTAGTTGATTCATGTAAGACTGAAAAAATGTCAACATATTATCCTTTGACTAGACTTTAGTTGTGAACCAAGTAAAACTGTAGTTTTTTCTCTATTCATGTGAAATCCTTGATACGCTATGATTCTATCAATTTTTTTAAAAGTACCTTTCTCTATTTGAATGAGATATTTAAAATTAAAATCAATAGCTAACACCCTAATTCACCCATACCCTCTAATGGTGTTTTGGGGTCATAGATAGATAACTACTAAGGCTACCTAAAATGTTTACTAATAACTATCTTGAAACTATATATGCATAAAATAAGAGGGTTCCATCATCTTATATTAATCACTAGATTGATAAATTTGTTGGGCATGAGTTTTCCAGATCAAAAAATATTCTACCGCACTTCCCTTCCAAACATATGGGTAATCTTTAAGCCAAAGGACTGAAGGTATTAAAACTCATATCAACTATTTGAGATTCGAGTCATGTTGAATGAGAGGCTCTTATGGTCCATAAACCACAAAAATAACACTCCCATAATATAATATATCTAACAATGAAAGGAATTAATTTCTAATATATGATAATGGTTATAAAATGAGTAACTAATCTCATGAGGTCTCATTTATTAGAAAACACACACAATGAATCGATCCTCCTACATTAGTACTGAAACCAACCTAATGCTTGATGCGTTAAAGAAAACTATATAACCTATTCAAGGATTTAGTAGGATCATAATATATGAGGAAGTTATTCTTCCTTTATTCCCCAAAAAGGCCATTTCACATTCTTTAGAACACCATAACATCACACCCTTCTTAGTTAGACTGTTAATAGTTGACCCATGAAATGAGAATTCCTGTATAAAATTCCAGCAATATCAATCTAGCCGCAATAAATAATGTATTTCAAACACATTCTTGGGATGATCCCAAGAAACTATAACCCTTAACTTCTCTGGGTCAATTAATACATTTGATTTTGATATAATATGACCTGGTAATTGATCATTGTCAATACATAAGTTTAACATTGTGAGATTAGAAAAAAAAATGATGCTCTCTCTGTGTATTTAATATGATCTCAAGATTATTGGCATAGTCATTTGGATTATGAGCATACACCATGATATCGTCTTGGAAACCATGATGATGGAATAAAAGTAGTGTTGGATAACCCTATTCATCAGGGCCTTGAAAATAACAGAAATGTTCATATAACCAAACTACATAAAAAAATACTCATTAACATTATACTTACTATGAAAATAAGATAGAGGTATTTCTGAAGGCCTAACAACTAACTGATGATTTCTTACCTCAACTCGATCTTCAAGAATAATCTATATTATTAGAGATGGTTGAAAAGATCATCTATTTGAGGAAGTTGATACAAGTTCTTAAATATAATATGCTTTAACTGTTTATAATCCAAAAATATCCTATGGGTTCCATCTACCTTTCAGGATAAATAAACTGGTGAACCCCAACATGAAGTACATAAAACCCTTACATCCGAGGTCTTATTGGTACCTATTGATATCCTACAACTCAATAGAATCCATCATATATGTAGGAATGGATACTGATTCTTATCCCATCACGAGCTTAATAGAGAACCCCAACTCTCTATTAGGAAGTAAAATAAAAATTATTCTGGGAATAAATCCGTGAAATTATTTACTACAAGTTGGAATTTATGTATACATATTCAATGATTCTCTATATAAAGGCTATCCATATGGGCCATGATTCCAACCAACCCATGTTTCTTGGGACTATCTTTATTTCATGGGAATCCCATTCCCCTTTGGAACCTAATTTCTGAACTATGTTGATATAAAAGATACCCAACAGTGATAGTATTCCACATAAGCATGATACAGGACCAACCAGTCCATCTTGAGAATGACATCAAAGCCTGTTATCTTGAGGGTAATGAGACTCAATAAAAAATGATAACTGCCTACCTCAATAGGGAATTCCTTACATAACTGCACACTCATAGATCAAATTCCTAATAATGTATCAAGTTTCATCATGCCATATATGTAATAAATTTAAACCCCAAGGATTTCCACAATCGATAAATAATTAAAGTAGTGTAAGGAACATATATAGAAAAAACCAAATATGATAGTAGAGGATATTATAATAGTACCTCATATAGTAGAATATCCTTCACTCTTCTCCTTGGATATTGACTATACTACATGAAACTGGTCTAATTCATGGCATTCAAATACAAATGGAATACACTAAATAGTTTTTATTTATTGAAGCTGAAAAATAGATTTTGGCATCCTCATCCATGACCTCCTCCTTAGCCTGATCAGCTGGTTTCAGTACAACACCCTTCCTGATGAGGATCTACTAATCCTTCTCTAGAAAGTGGAGTTGATGCAGACTCTCTCTAACTTAAAACAAATTAGGAGGTTTTAAAGAATATATGAAGATAGATCATTTGGAAATATGATCTATATTCAACTAGGTTCCCATCACATTGAGGTTTTATATGACCCTACCTCCCACACCAATGGAACATTACTAAAATAATATTTAAATTTATTTATCTACTACCTCCATACTAATAACTCCCAGGATGAAGTTTCAATCCATTGGAGGAACCAACACTATGTCTTTAAACTATAACATAGTGCCATGTTCCATAGGACACCCTCATATTTCATTTTTTTTAATAATGGTTTGATTCACAATCTCTTAAATGGTAGCTAGAAAGACTACATTTACATTATGCCAGGTAGTGTACCTAATACCTTCAAGAAAATTCCTCTCCATAGATTGATCATATCCTACTAGGGTTGGTGAAAAATGTTAATCCTCTATCAATTGATGTGAATAATTTATGATGGACATATTACCCATTCTACATGTTCCTAAAATTTCTCATCCTACTAGCTCTTAGCATATCTATAAAGAATACAACATTAAAATGGGATAATAAATATCCCCAAGTCATGACCAGGTGCTGGTAATTCTAATTCAGCATATCCCATGAAAATTTAGAAGAATCGTGAAGCATGTATGTGGAGATATTCACTCTCCCCATGGGTGGTGTATTAATGTGATTGAAAATCAATTATATGGCTTCCATTCATTACTATGTTACATATGGACCACCATCCCTTGAAATATGGGTGGGTGATAATACAGAAAGTCTCCAGTAAACTCTTCTATAGAAGTGGCAGGTCATGGAAATCCATACAAACTCTTCATAAGATGTAGGAATCCTTATCGAAAATGGGCATCATCACACACATTAGGGATAACTAGTGGTGTCGTAGGTGGAAATAATAAAGTTAACACTAGTAACTCAAGATCATGGCCATCACCACCCTCCTGGTGCATGACTCGAGGAAATCATGGTGGAATTTTTCTTCAAGATCAAATTAGACACCTCCTATAGAATTTTAGATCTATATACCACATATATAAGAATAGTATAGGTAAAGTCCTTCCTATGAGTGAGTCACTCTCCTCTTTTAGTAACTAAATATAGGTTTGGCTGATGTATTAGATCATATAGAACCACAATTGACACTACCTACTGACCAATAATATGGTTTGGATTGGGTCATGTTCCCTTTATCAAACAAGTGTTTTGGTATATGATTTTTTGATAGCACGTTATAGAGGAAATAAAACCTTTAAATTGAAACTGGAATCACTGTTTAATGGAAAACATATTTAAATTAATGGTTTAAAAGACCTTAAATTTATATAATAATCTAGTTAACTAAAGTCAAATTCCCAATTTAAACAATACATTATTTATAAATTACAACTGATATTTGATATAACTCAGTCCAAACCTTTACATTTGGTAAGATAATGTAACAGTAATTTAAGATGAATTGACTAGATGAATCATAATTACCAATTTATATAGGTACATACACTCATTAAATTATAAATGGAATTCACATATTCAAAATCATGTAATGTTTTAGTTTATGTAACCTCATTTACATAACATAAACATGTGATAATTGATTAGTTAATATTCCATCATTAATCGATATAGAAAAACACCATTTAGATTAATGAAGACACTTTAACAACCAGTTATTCAATCACCCATTCCTGTAGAAATGTTAGTTTCATAACATATATATTACACAACACACAAACAAAAATTAGCATTTAGTCAAACCATGGAACCTACATGGTATAGAATAATGAAGGACATATTAATATTATAAGTCACCTAAAATGATGAATTATCAATTCATCCTTGCCATATCAGGCCAAGGACAAAATATAATCAAAAATCATAATAATATCAACATCACATATCATGTGCATCACCCAATGGTGGAATGAAATCAAATGTATCATTAATAATATAAAACATCAGATCCCATCCTAGGAAATTTGGCCTTTTCTCCCATACATTGGTAAGATAATCCCAGGAACATTGTCATTACCAAATTTCAAGACATCCTAGTCTCCTCTATATTATACCAAAATAGTAAGGGAAGAAAAGAAACCAATTTGATACTAATATGTGAGATCATGAAACAACTCACTTGATATCAATAAGTATACCAATTCGACACATGGCCTCAACCATACCTCCCCACACACCATAGGATGTCGAATAATAGCAAGGTTCCAAGGTGGTATGATGGGGGAGAATATATCAACATGATAAGAGTTTAAAATAGTGGTAACAATGTATAATCAAACAACAAGATATAGATTAAATAATAATTAATAAAAAGAAGAACAAGTATAAAAATTTGATTCATAAAAAAAGAAATCAACATTTGAAATAGTACAATAAAAAATAAGGATGTCATGTATATATAAATGTACATGCATACAAGGAAGCATGCTGATATATAAGAGTCAAATGACCAAAAACAATCGAAGCATCTTGAGTGATTTCTTGATCATATACTACTGAGCTCCCACACTAATGCAAAAAATCATGTATCGGGAGCTGGACACTTTCCCTCATCCACACATTCAATGATATAATATACAAAGGTACTATCGATAGCCTAAATTGTAATGACCCAATTTTTTCCATGTAACGTTTATAATTATAAGAAAATATTACGAGTCCATGAAACATGACGACATGTGATTCCAAGGCCCGGAGTTCCCAGAATGAATTCCTGAACCTTTTTTAGGTTCTTTTAGTAAACGTGTGAGCGAATTTTTGTAACTTTTGAACCTGTGCTCAGAATTGAAATCTGAGGGCACTGTTGAACTCACAACACCGATATTCGCTTAAAGAGACCTTCACCTCGATCACAATTGGTCGAGGGAGAACATTAATTTCCTGGAATTTCATGGGAGAGTTAAAAGAATAAAAATAAAATAAATAACAACTTTTATTTTATTTTTAAAACATACCATTTGAATTTTCAGTGGTGGTAACCACATGATCCCCTCATTTAATGGAACGAAACTCTTGGCTTTCTCCAAATTAAATGTGCCAACTTAATTTAATTTCTGTACAAACATTAATTAAATTATTTCTTAATCTAATATAATTTGGAACATCACATCCTATGGGAAAAGGGATTGGGAATGGAGGGGAGAGATTTCGAGAGTTGGAAAGATCATTCTCCAACAAAGGAGATCTTTAAATGAAGAATGAATTCCAGAATCGAAGAATGAGGAACCAACCTTGGAGCGTCTTGTGGGAGTGACAAATGCCAACGTCAATCTTCAATGACGTTTTATTCTTCCTCGCGCCACCTCCAATGGAAAATTGAGGTAAGGGATTTATATATGATTGAATTTATTTATCAATTCTTCATATTATGGTTTCACAATGATGATGGCCAAAAAAATATGGCCATTGTCCCACAATTATACCTTGCATATTCCCTTTTTATTCTCCACGCGTTCTTCGTGCGTTCTCCAATGCAAAATAATTAATGATGCTAAAAACAAATTTTTTTGTTGATCATGACATATGGACATGGATCCCTCGACCAGAGGATCACAGATTTGTGATCGTTTTATGTTTTTGGATATGAATGGAGATGTGGTGAACCAAAGAAGTGGATGAGGGCCATCACACTGGCTAACCGCAAGGAATGTGGGGTGGTGCTCGTTTGCGCCGCTAGAGGAGAAGGAGGACAAAGAGCGGCTGACACGCAACCAACCATATTGGAGTACTATCGTGCGACAACACCACTAGGAGGAGGACCAGATAGAGTACCAGCCAACCGGAGTGGATCAACGAGACCTGCTAGGGTCCCATGGGTGATGTGGTAGTGCCCTAAGGCAGTGCCATTTTTCATTCCGAATAGAAGGGGGTGCTCCCCCTTCGGGGCCAGCTCAGGCGGACTGCGCCATCTCAGGCAAACCTTGCCACTGGGCCGTGCTAGCTGTATGTGCCTAGTCGACTGGGCCTACTGAGGACCAAGCCAGCCGGGCCGGACCTAGTTCGGGCCGGTTCGGACCAGACTCGGGCACATCCGAACCCAGTTTCGCCATTTTTTCCATATCATGAGAACCAGGAATCTGTTTGATGAACTATCTACAGAAACAAAATCCTTGGACAGAGATGATCCTTTTGGCATACTCCACTTGAGTTTTGGATAAATTTGGTGTACTTCCAAGTTGGATCGAACCCTTAATCCAACCGGCATCTCAGAGCGAAAATACTAATATCTTACAGACCGGGCGTCGGATTGACACGTCGTCTATTGAGTTGGGTCCCTTATGATGTGAAGAAAAATTGAGATAAATTTCCATGGGACTTTGTGGTGGTCTAGGTATGACCAAAATCTGAAGGGATAGATTCTACGGAGCTCAAGTGCACCGGGAGCGAGGAATATGGTGGCTGACAGCGAGGTGGAGGTTGGAGACGGATAATTTGGAGGTTAGTTATCTATCGACTCTGAGCGGGTCAGATCCTATGTGGGTCATTGTGGGGGTTAGTACCTATTGATTCTATGTGGTTTAGAGCTCATCGATCCTGTGTGTGTCAGCACATACCGACACTATGTGGGTGCAATCTTGTGTGTGTCAGCGCTAAGCGACACTATGTGGGTCAGCGCATAACGATCCTTTGTGGGTTAGATCCTATGTAGGTCAGGGCTTAGAGATCCTATGTAGGTCAAAGCCTACCGATCCTATGTGGGTCAGATCCTATGTGGGTCATTGTAGGGGTTAGTACCTATCGATCCTTTGTGGGTCACTCCGTATATTCAGTATTAGTGCCTCTTGACAGAATAAGATGATCTAGCTTCCCGAATACTCATCTGTACTTATATATTTCACATATACCTATGTGAGATAAGTCTTATATCTTCATGGTATACCTGTGTGGTACTATATCTTCGTGGAGTTATCTGTGTGGTACTCCTACCTTTGTGGTGTTACCTTTTTGGTATTAATCCATCTAATGTGAGATGAGTTTATCTTGATAACTTAGGTATATGTATGGGCATATACCTAAGTAGGGATGACTGTTGTTTCCATGTTATTTGGTTTATCCTTTTTGGATTTTTAGAGACATTGGGGGGTCTCGGGGTCCGTACTGAGTATCATTATAATCACCCCTACATGGGATATGCCCGTACCTCATTGTGTCTTGTGCAGACAATAGACATCGCTGACTGAGGGCGAGGGTACTAGGACTGGAGGCTGATTGGGGCAGACCTTATACAAGGCATACCACAAAGACAACCATTTGAGATTTGTACATACCCTTCAGGTAGGATACTTTACGGGTGTTTTCATGAGATGTTTTTTATTTTTATTTTTACTTTTTAGTTTTCATTATACATTCCAGTTTGGCTTGTATTACAACCCCTTTTACTTACTTTACTCACCCTGTTTACTATCTAGTTTACTTTGTTCTTGTATCTTTCTATGCACTTGGTTGTGTGAGTTTATAGGTTCTTATGGAAATTCCTTCACAGTTTTAGGGATATGCATTTTTGCTGCTAGTTTCCAGCCCTAAGCCTATAGATGGAAGGCTTGGGGTAGTCACAACATGAGCCCCGGGGGACGGGTCATGACAAATTGGTATCAGAGGAGTTAGGTTCTACTGAAGAACCAAGACTCTGATCTTTTCTATGTAGAAATAGTGTTAAGTGTGATGAGTGTGGTTTTCAGTTTGGGGAATGAAGTATTGGTGTGTTGATTGACGTATCCATACACAAGGACCATGACTTCTGATTTCCAACTCAGTCCATGAAATCCCTGATTGTGTATGTGTTTTTGAAAATATTTATTTGTGATCACTTTGAGTCAGCCCTCCAGGGATAACTTAATGACCGTGACACACCTGTTTCTTTTTAGGATGCCTCCACGCAGCCAGCCAGCCAGGGTTCTTGGTAGAGTACATGATGAAAGCCCACTAAGTGAAAAGACTTTGGTGTAGGGACCCCTTATGGAAGTTGTACCATCTGGTGGTGTACCAGCATCACCACTACCCGTTGGGTAGCTGATGCCACCAGCCCCAGCAACTGAGGGTGCATGCTGCTTGAGCACATTTCATGAGTTCCAGCACTAGAGGCCACCGAAGAACCGGGGTGAGATAGATCCACAGGCTACTGAGGACTGGTTGGAGGTCGTAGTTAGAGTTTTTCAACTGGAAAGGACACCAGCCGATCTCATGGTGATCCTTTCCACATGTCTTCTTCAAGAAGTAGTGGGAAGTAAGTGGAGATTGATGCTCCAAGTTCACCACGAGGTGAATCTCATCTGGGCAGAGTTCGAGAGACTATTTAGGGCAGATTTTTTCCAAGAAACCTTATGCTCAGTGCATATACATGATCTTATCCACTTGTAGCAGGGCAACATGACTGTGGCTCAATATTCTATGAGGTTCACCAAACTCTATCTCTACTCCACTGACATTGTGAGAGACCCTTTCTTCAGTCTTAGAACCTTTTATTAGGGTATCATATGGGAGATTAGAGATTCAATGGTTTCTCTCAGTATCCCGGCGTAGGCGGGGGTGTTAGAGCCAACAGTCTTAGTGGAGAGCTTCCTTGCTGAGTAGTCACTAGCAGTGAGAACCACCACCAGAGGACACGTAGAAGATTCATCGGCAGCTGGCAGCAGATAGATGATGCCGAGATCCAAGAGGACCATACCTGCATGTGAACGACTACATGATACAGGGTTGGTTGTAAAGGTATCTTGATACAAAGGACCGACAAGGAACAAGCAGTGTTATTCATGTGGCGAGCAGGGTCACATGGATCACGACTTCCCAACCTTCCATATAGATGACTATCAGATGGTCGAAGGACCACCTGGGTAGAAGAAAGGATTTGATTGAGGAGGTCTATAGGTAGAGGGCTAATGTGGTTGAGAAGCAATCTGTGTAGTAGGTAGTGGGTGACGATTCGAGGTTCTACTACCACCACCACCAGAAGGTCCACCCTGACTAGAGGGAGTAGGTGGATAGGGGTGAGCTCAGCTCTAGGTAGCTGAGGCTTACAACCATGGTGCTCAAGAGATGATACGAGGTATAATATGTGTCTACTTCACCTTAACTACAATACTTATAGACACATGTGCTAGTCATTCTTTTATTGCCACAACCCTCGTTTAGAGATCGAAGATACTGGTGGAGCCGTTGGCTCGATCCATATGGCTAGAGACTCCTATGGGAGAATATTTTATGATTACGCACTGGTGCTGACATTGTGAGATAACTCTAGGAGGTGAGGACTTTGACTAGGATCTTCAAGTAGCAGTGTCGAGGCCTTACAATGTCATCTTGGGTATGGACTGGTTATCCATAGTCAATGATCAGATTGACTATATTAGGTGCAAATTGCAGTGTTTCCGCATAGATGGGACTAGGTTTTCCAATATCAGAGAGAAGGGAACCTATGCAGCACAGGATGGACTTAGCCAGAGGAGGGTGCAGCTGATCACACATCAGTTGGCTTGCCTTACCCTTAGAGCAGTTGATGTTGAGAGTCTGAGCTATCATGTAGTGGTGGACTAGTATGCTGATGTTTTCCCTGATGATGTTCCAAGATGACCTCCTCACAGATAGGTGGCCTTTTACATCAACTTGTACCCCGGGATGACACTGATATCTACACCAGCATATCAAATAGCTCCCGTAGATCTTTGAGAGCTGTGAGTATAGTTGGATGACTTTCAAGGCATGGGGTTCATTAGGCCTAGTGTTTATCCATAGGTAGCCCTGATTTTGTTCACCAAGAAGGTGGATGGGAGTTTAAGACATTGTGTGGACTATCAGCGCCTAAACCAGGTGACTGTGAAAAAAAAGTACCCACTAACAAGGATTGAAAATCTCTTTGATCACCTGAAGGGAGCCCGATGGTTTTCGATGATAGGCCTCAGATCAAGCTATCACCGTCTTAGGGTATGAGATGAGGATGTGCAAAAGACGGCCTTTAGATACCATTATGGCCACTATGAGTTCTTAATTATGACATTATGTGTGACCAATTCCCCAGTAGTGTTCATGGGACTCATGAACAAGATCTTCTAGCCTTACCTTGATCTTTTTGTAGTAGAATTCATTGACGACATCCTAATGTACTCAACAATGGAGGTGGAGCATGCCTATCATCTACAGATAGTTCTATACGCACTTTGAGAGCACCAACTTTTTGGTAAGCTCTCAAAGTGCCAGTTCTGGATATGATAGGTCCACTTCTTGGGACACCCTATCTCAGAGGCTAGAGTTGCGGTAGATGCAGCAAATATTGAGGTTGTGCTTTCTTGAGAGCCACCCTGGAGCGTGATGGAGGTGCAATGTTTCCTAGGTTTGGTTGGTTACTACCAAAGGTTTATTCCTAACATTTACAAAGTTACGACACCCTTATCATTGTTTATGAAGAAGGGGAAACCCTTCGTGTGGTCAGAGAGATTGCAGTGGAGTTTCTAAGAGATGAATTAGAGACTGATGAGTGCCCCTATCTTGAGGCTAATAGAAGAGGGCATTGGGTACATAGTCTACTGCGATGCATCAGGGACCGGTATTGTATGTATCTTGATTCAAGGTTGAGCAGTGATCACGTATGGTTCCCGATAGCTGAGATATAATGTGAAGAAATATGCTACCCATGACCTGGATTTGTTAGCGGTGGTCTTCTCCTTGAATATGTGGTGACATTATATGATGGGAGAATGTGTTACAGTCTACTCTGATCACAAGAATCTCAGGTATATCTTCCCTCAGAAGGACCTGAACCTGAGACAGTGGCGTTGGCACGAGTTCCTCTAGGAATATGACTTTGAGATAGTCTCTACTCCTAATAAGTGGAACGTAGTAGCAGTTTCACTTAGAAAGATGTCTGGTATACAGTTGCTGAGTGAGGCAACATAGCATCTTGCCTCTTTACGGACATCCTATGTGGATCCAGATGGAACATAATATCTTCAGCCTCTGATAGTCACTCCCCCACACCATCTATGAGTCAGGGAGGCATATCTTGGGGAAACTGACTGCAAGGATCGACATGCTCAGATATCCATAGGATAGGCACCTGATGGATTTTATGAAGATAGGGAGCACATCATTCTCTTTAGGGGGCGTACTGTGGTACCGATGGTGCTTAGGGATAAAGTGTTGAGGGAGTTCCATACATCCCCTCTAGCAGTACATCCAAGAGTGGCGAAGATGTACCAGAAACTTTGGCATCAGCACTAATGGCTAGGAATTAAGAAAGTAGTAGCAGAGTTTGTCTCTCGGTGCCTCACTTGTTAGCATGTGAAGGCCTAACATCAGGTTTCTATAGGATTAGTTCAACCACTAGAGGTGACATAGGGGATGTGGGATGGAATTTCCATTGAATTCGTGACAAGACTTCTACGTACATCCAAGGGTCATGATTCTAACTAGGTGGTCGTTAAACAACTCACCATGTCGGCCCACTTCCTATATATTAGAGATCAGGGATCAGTAGAGAGCTTGAGATGACTCTACGTACAGGAGATTGTACAGCTTCATGGAGTGTCATCTACGATTGTCTCCGATCGTGGTGAATGTTTTACTTCCCTTCTATGGAAGGGGTTGAAAGAAGCATTCAAGACATAGCTTAATTTGATCACCCCCTTCCATCCTCAGATGGATTGTCAGATAGAGCAAACCATTCAGACCCTTGAGGACATGCAACATTCTTGAGTCCTAGATTTTGGCCACAATTGGGAGGATCACTTTCCTTTGGTGGAGTTCGCATTCAACAATAGCTATCATTCCACTATCGGAATAGAACTATTCGAGGTGTTGTATGGTCGACCTTGCAGATCACCTCTATGTTGGAATGACCTTGGGTAGTCAACACTCATAGGAATAGAGATGGTGTGCCCTACCATGGAGAAGGTACAGATCATCCAAGAGTAGATGAAGACTGAACAGAGCAGGTAGAAGTCCTATGCTGATAGGAGATGAAGACCTTTTGAGTTCGAGGATGGTGACCATGTATTTCTAAACATCTCACCTAGACGAGGTTTGCAGAGATTTGGCCGAGGTGGAAAGTTATATCTAAGGATCATCGAACCCTTTCAGGCCCTCATCAGAGTTGGCGAGGTGGCTTACTGCTTAACTCTTCCACATTAGTCGGACCAGGTGCATGACATTTTCCACATATCCCAATTGAGGAGAAATGTACATGATCATTCACACATCATTGACTGGGGTGAGCTAGACATCGATGATGGGGAGACGTTTTCATAGGTTCCAGTAGAGATTGTGGATCGATAGGAGAGTGTCCTTCATGGGAAGTTGATACCTCTGGTGCGCATTCGTTGGCAGCATGAGAATCTCCAGGGAGCATACGAGAGTAGGAGGCTCAAATTAATGCTCAGTACCCCCACTTGTTTCCCAAGTTTGTGTTGTGGATTTTGGGGATGCAAATCCCAGAGATGTGGAGAATGTAAAGAGCTGAATTTTTCCATGCAATTTTTTTGAACCCCAGATGGTTCTCATGAGAGGAACCAAAATAGTGAACCTTTTGCGAATTTTATTGCACCTATTCAATCCCTCACAATCAATCATTGGGCCCAAATTTTCATTGGAAACAAATGTCAAAAACCTGTATATATCAATTATAGTATAAAGAAAAATAATGGTTTTATGATGGTTTAAAATATATAAAAATTTAATTCATTTAATTCCATTAATAAAAAAAGAGCATTTATTTTGAAAAGATGATTTAGAATTATTATTAATTGTCGATTGTTTTTATAATATATTATAATTTTTAATAAATTGAATGGGTATATCAATTTTTCATCAATCTCATTAATTGTATTGAAATGATTATTTTGAATAAATAGTATGGAGTTATTGTTGTGTATATTGAAATATTTATGTACACAATAATATATATATATATATTTATTTATTTATTTTTGGTCATTTTTTCTTGTGTATATATATGTAATATGTTATTCTTTTCCTATTTTTTCATTCCAAAAATAGTTACCCTGTGAAATATTTTTCTTATATTGTGAAGTGAGTTTAAACTCATTTATAACATATCTAGAATTTATTTCTTTTATATATGAATATTTTTTTAAAATTTGAAATATAAAATTTTATCATAATTTTTTTAATAGAATTTTTTTTTCATGTAACATTTGAAATTGAAACAAATTAAATATTATAACATGAATTTTATGGTATGAATTGAATATATGTTATGTTTCTATAATTATGATAATTTATTTTGTAAATATAAGAAACTCCATAATAAATTTTTTATTATGTTTTAATTTTTTTTCTCAATTTGACACAAAACATATGTTACATGTGAATTGAAATAAATTCTGTTTGACAAACATAATTGTAAAATTTCCCATATTCTAATAGTTTAATTAAATAAAATGACTCTATATTTTTGAAAACATAATATAAAATGTATACTCTATATTAATTATTTTATTTTATTCATATGTGCATATGTTATAATTTATAAGTATATTTTTTAAAAATAATACCTTATATAATTTATGAATGTAAACAACGATACATTATATGCAGAGATTCTAATTATTCATTTTTTAATTAAATATCACTAATATCGAACCAATTATGACTGTTATAACTCTAAAATTGATGGAAACAAAATAATTTGATGAAAAAGTATGAGTATTGGTTAAATTTACCGTCATGTTTTCAATAGAGCATGGAAATTACCAATCTAAAATCATTTTCCCATGATTAAGTTATTATTCACAAAAAATGGTAAAGATGTATAGGTGGACCTAACAACCTTAGAATTTCAAGGTGCATTATTACTTTTCTTAGTTTTTCATTAATGTTTTTTGAGTTAATATTTTTGGTTGAAGTCTGAGGTAGTGTCTCCATGATTTTATATGGGTTTAGAAGAAATTATGGGGAAACACTGTTTGAGTGTGGTTTATGAAAACTATATGGCACTACCTAGGTAACCACGCTACTTGTTAGTGTGGGTAAATGGGTAGAATAGGGTCGACACATAGTTTTTTATAACCATGGTCAAATCTAAATGAACCTTTGTAACTAGGAATAGAGTCAATAGTATATTGGAAAATGGTTTAATAAACCTTATGGAAAAACAATGAAAGTACCTTGAAGAGTATGGGATCCTTTCCCATTTGGAACATATTTTGGTAAACAATGAAAATAAACCTTAAAAATGATATTTAGTAATACTTTTTTTTAATTTTAACTTGAATACTCACCCAAACCCCCAATTATACCACCCAAACCTAGGGATCACATCCACATGGAATCTAGTGGCTATTATTCATGGTTAATTTCCCTCAAATCTATAATTTTTGTTGATTTAGAGTTTTCTTACATGAGAATTCAAGGTAATTGGTCATTATTCAAATTTAATACTTATCTCTATTATATCACCTCTCACATAAATTTTTGGAATAATATATCTATTCCATCATGGTTATATCTATGGTTTATTATATTATATAATGTATAATTCATAAATAATTTAAGGATAAGAGCCTTGATATATGGAGGAAAGTTCTCTATCTCTCTCTTTATCTGATCCAGATCTATTGGTGGCAGTGGTTCTCATTAGGAAATACTACTTGAACCCTAGTTATCATCATGTTATTTTTCTCTAGATAATGATTGTTGAATCCCAATGTGATGAATTAGGGATGATTATATGGATTTTTGGTGTATAAGATTGATCCATGTGTCAGTTATTGGATTTGATAATCAATACACTTGAGGTATGTAACACCCCGAGATTTTATGAGATATATTATTTTTAATTTCTTTGATGTCTTCTATTATACACTACACCAAGATTAGCTTGTACTATACATAGTACCATATTATCTTGCAGGATATGCAACACTATTATTGGTTCGTGTTACACACAATTTAGAGTTCGTTTTGTGTAAATTATTCTACGCAACATTAAGTATAGATTTTGTTTAATGTATAAATGAAATATGTATTGATTATGTTATACACAACACCAAATAGAGATTTCACTACACGCAACTCTGACTTGGCTTGCATTACAGGCAATCAAGACCTTCTTTGACAGCGTGTGTAGTACACAATATCGAGTTTCACTAAACGAGATATCATTATAATATTATTATGAGCTAGCCGTTATGAATAGTAATACCCACTTTTTTAAATTTTATAAATTTTATCTTTCAAAATGGAATTTATTTTTTGATTTTGAATATTGAAATTATCCTAGGGTGATGTTTTTGTATTTGTCTAAAAACTTTCAATTTTTGATGAATAGTGAAAACACTGGGTTACTATTTAAAAACTGAATTTTTATTTAACTACTTATTTATATTATTTAATTTTTTTTAGGTCAAAATTGATACATAATACTTATATAAGTTCAAAGTAATTCATTTTAGTCATTTTATAATAATTTTAGATATATAAAAATTTTATTGAACTTTTCACCGTCTATTACCCACCTCCTAGGAGAATTTGGAAATTTACATAAAACATAATTTTACCGCTTCTTTGAATGGAATTTCAAAAATCTGAGAGACACGGTAAATATAAAGGAGTAAAATGTGGTTCAATGAGATAAAAATAATTTTTCTTGAATAGTAACTTTTAACTTTTATTTACCACGGTTAAAAGTAAATAGGGTAATTAAGGGTAAAAATGATATTATTATTACCCTAACACATGTCCTAATTCTATTTGATAAGTGTAATTCAACCAAAAGAAACCTTAGGAATAAAATATTTTCCTTTAGGTCCACTTGGATTAGATTAGGACATTTATTATTATTTTATTTAAATAATAGTTAAAATAGTTAAAATCAATGTTTAATAACTAAAACATTTTTAATATAGGGTTATACATAAGATAAATTCAACTATAAATATTCATTAGAAATCTAAAAATATTTCCTACATAATGGTATTTTACAATTTTTAGACATTAAATAATTTAGTTTATTTATGACACAATGATGATGCTGTAATTACCTTATTAATGAAATATTAACATAATTGTTGTTATAAATACCCAAATAAATGTTATTTGAGACTTTTTATGAATTCAAATAATTTTATAGGTTAATATGACATGTTAGTATTGATAAAATTAACTTTTTTCTAACTAATCATGTTTTTATAATTTCCACAAAAATCAATTACCAAATAGTGTCAAAATTGACATAAAATAGTTTTTAAAACAAATATTATATTATTAATTGTTATTTTATTACTAAAAATCAAAGTTTTGGCCAAATGACTTAGAGAAGGTTATATATATTAATAATGAACCACTTGGGAATCATTTGTCTTGTTATATTATGTTTATTAACCATATAGTGTAAGAAAAAAATAAGACAGGTAAAAGTTAAATTATTTAACATAGAGTTAAATCGAAATGATAAGGTTAATATAGTAACATAAACTTGTCTAAAACCTATTGTTTGAGATTATTTAGACCCATACCCACATTATCTTTGATATAAGTCACTTTGGATCCATTATAAAGCGAAAATGACTTTATTATAAAATAATATTTTATGTTTTTCCAAAAGTGCCCCTCTCCTCCCTTATAAAAGGGAACCTCCTCCCTCTCCACTTTACACAATTTTGAGCCTTAAATCTCGGCCAAACCCTGCCCATTTCCCTTCTCAACTTCTTTAGAAACATTATAGAGGTTCTGGTCTTCTCAATATACCATATCTAGTATAATGACTCATACTTTACATACATTTTTATTAGTTCAGAATTGAAGCACACTTATTACAACATATAACAAAACCATGAAAAGACCGTATAGGTATAGAGTCTTTAGAAACTGGGAAAAATAAACAACGGGTTCATAAAACATCTACTTTTCCTCCCATTTATTTCATCATATTTAGAGTCCCTTTTTGGAATATCCTACTTAATAACCTTCTTCCTGACATGGGGAAATAAAACATACAAAACGGTGAGCTCAAATGCTCAGTAAGGGTAAACAAAAGAAATATCAATCACATCATATACATAAGAACATAAATTTTGGAAATCTTAACCTGCAAAAGAGATCATAATTTCATAACATGGGATAAATCATAGTAGTGAAATGTAATTTCAATAATCATAACATAAAACATGAAACTTTTTGGCACACACACATAATCATAGAGAATCATTTCTTGCTAGTCATGACTCATTTCCAAAACTATCTTAGTGGACAAAGTCCATTTCTGAACCGAGTTCACTCCTCATTTCAGTCCTGTTTCACTAAACCGGTTTAACCTGCCATTCTTTCCATGTCTATCTCATGAGATATAAAATCATTACCCAATGCATTTGAGGGAGATATATGTCCCACTCATCTCATAATGATACTATTCTTATGTGAGCCACAAAATCATAAATCATACATCATTGCATAACCCATGTAATAAAAATGGTATTCTTAAACATCATGACATCATAAAACAATTCATATAAGATAAAGGAACTCATAAATATAATTCCATCACAACATAATCAAATCAATGTAACAATAAGGATAGAAACATAACACTATATTATCTTAGATGAAAAATAATTTTGATAAAACACTTGAACTCCATTCTTGATGAAAATATCCTTTCTACTTCAAAAATATTTTCCTTTCTTAACATGTCATACAATTTTAAACTAAAAGAAGTTGATTAAAAATAAACTTGAAAACTTGTAAAATAAGCTTCTTGGAAATAATGTTTTAAAAATCCATTCATGCCGTATAAGTTAAAAAAACATTCTTCTCGTACTTTTGTCGGAAAAGTCAAAAAGTACCTCGTACGAAAAAATGACAAAAGATTCCATTCATATCTTTTACTAAAAACTCAACGAAGGGTAAAATTGGATTTAAAAAATTTTAGGTGGATGGAAATAATATTACATATTGAGGAAACATGGATGTGGATGATAAAATACACCCCAGTAAATTCCAAATATAAACAATCTCGGATAAAAATGAGATTGTGATATTTCCCTAACCTGAGGTCCGATTTGCTTCGTAAGTGTCCGAACTACTTGTATAATGATTTAAATAATGTTATTGACTTATTCCAGAATCATTATTATTTTTTATGATATCATATATGGTCATATTCTTTGCTTCTTATTAGTAATGTTTCATTACTACTTGTTATTCGGGTGTTTATTACTTTTTATTCTTATGCGTGTTTTGTCGAATAAATTCTTATTCATCATTTTAAGTTATAGATACCTCATTTCCAGATTGGTATTAGTGTAATATATATCATATTTATTCACTCAATTAATTTATGTAATAATTATGCAATGAAAATCATGTAAAACGAGTCGCATGACATCGTAGAGACGGTATTCCATACGTCCGCACGAGCGATGATATCGTTCCCATGATTGTGGAATTGTAATGGAGTGTATGTATACTATTTCATAATCAATATCACTTTACAATAATAATTTATAGTTATTATTTACACCACTATACCCATCCAAGTAAGGTGGTGGTGGAAAATAGATTACACCACGACGTGGAGACGGTATTCTGTACGTACGAACGCGCGGTGATTTCTTTTTCCGTAGGATGGATAGATGGTGAAATAGGGTTGTTTAATACATATAATAACATATCAGTATATGAGTGATACTGATTTTATTACTTCATAATGAAACATCTAAAGAAGAAGAAGTGGAAGAAGAAATAAATTTGAAAGAATCGGTAACAGACATTACCTCTTCATTGAAGCGCCTCTTTGAGACCTCCTTTTAGGGCACTAAAATTGGTCTTTGAAGAAGACAAGGACCACTAGGATATTTCTAGCCAAGTGGAGAGGAGAAATTGGCAGGGTTTGGCCATGCTTGAAGTCTCAAAGTGGTGTGAGGAAGAGGTGGAGGATGTGCCCTTTAATAAGGGAGGAGAGGGGCTCCTTTTGAAAAACTAAAAATATTATTTTATTATAATGCCAAATTCTGTTTTAAATAGCTCCCAATTGATTTATTTCTAAGCTAAGATGGGGATGGGTCGAAATCATCTCATAAAATAGAATTTAGACTGGTTTAGGTTCCTATTTTAACCTTATCATTTAGATTTAACTTTAAGTTAAATAATTTTACTTTTACGGTGTATTTTTGTGTTCTTACACTATAAGGTTAATAAACTTACTATAACAAGCCAAAAGAACCCCAAGTTGTTGATTATTAATATATATAACCTTATCTATGTAACTTGGCCAAATAGTGGATTTTTAGGAATAAAATAACAATTAATAATATAATATTTGTTTTAAAAACTATTTTATGTCAATTTTGACACTATTTAGTAATTGATTTTTGTGAAAATCATAAAAGAATGATTAGTTCGAAAAAAGTTAATTAAATCAATAATAACATGTCATATTAACCTATAAAATTAGTGTAATTCATAAAAAGTCTCAAATTACATTTATTTGGGTATTTATAACATCGATTATGTAAATAATTAATTAATAAGATAATTACTGCATCATCATTGTGTCATAAATAAATTAAATTATTTAATGTCTAAAAATTACAAATAAAATACCATTATGTAGGAAAGTTTTTTATTTTTCTAATTAATATTTATAGTCGAATTTATCTTATATATAAACCTATATTAAAAATGATTTAGTTATTAAACATTGATTTTAACTATTTTAACCCTTCTTTAAATAAACTAATAATAAATGTTCTAATCTAATCTAAGTGGTACTTAATGGTCATATTTTATTTCTAAGGTTGGTTTTGGTTGAATTACATGTATCCAATAGAAATAGTACATGTGTTAGGGTAATAATAATATCATTTTTACCCTTAATTACCCTATTAACTTTTAACTGTGGTATAAAAAGTAAAAAAGTTACTATTCATCAAAAATTATTTTCATCTCATTGAAACACATTTTACATACTGACATTAACCGTGTCTCTAAAATTTTTGAAATTCCACTCACATAAGTGGTAAAATTATGTTTTATGTAAATTTGAAAATTCTTTTAGGAGGTGTGTAAAAGATGGTGACAAGTTCAATAAAATTTTCATATATCTAAAATTATTATAAAATGACTCCAATTAATTGCATTGAACATATATAGGTATTATGTATCAATTTTTACCTAAAATAAATTTAATTAAAATACATAATTATTTAAATAAAAAGTCGGTTTTTAAATAGTAACCCAGTGTTTTCACTATTCATCAAAAATTGAAAGTTTTCAGAAAAATACCAAAATTTCACCCTAGGATAATTTCGATATTCCGAATCCAAAAATGAAGTCCATTTTGAAAAATAAAATTTATAAAATTTCATAAAGTGGTTATTACTATTCATAACGGCTAGTTTTAATAATATTTTAAAAGCATATCATTGTTTAGTGAAACTCGGTATTGCGTATGATGAAAGCTATCAAGGAAGGCTGCAATTGCGTGTAAAGCAAGCCAAGCTAGTGTTGTATGTAGTGATAGATTCCTTTGATGATGTATATAACATAGAAACAAAATATTTCTTATAAAATTCTCGGGTGTTACATTCAACCCCCCTTAAAATGAATTCCGCCTTCAAAATTCGTCACATTGTAACAAACAGATGAGGATACCTCTCCCTCATCATATCCTCAAGATCCTATGTATCTTCTTCTAATTGGTGGTTCCTCCATAAAACTTTCACCAATCGAGTGGTCTTGTTTGGAAGGACTTTTTCGCTACGGTCCAGAATCTCTATCAGCTGTTCTTTATAAGAAAGATCTTGCTCCAGCGGTACAACTTCTGAGTTGCATATATGTGAAAGATTAGGTATGTAATTTCTCAGGAGAGATACGTGGAACACATCGTGAACTTGAGAGAGATTCGGTGGAAGTTCCAATCGGTATGCTACCTTTCTAACACGATCCAGTATTTCAAAAGGATTGATATATCTAGGGCTCAACTTCCCCTTCTTTCCAAATCTCATGACCCTATTCCAGGGAGATATTCGTAAGAACACATTATCACCCACTTCAAACTCTAGGTCTTTTATTCAGTTGTCGGCATAACTTTTCTGTCGACTCTGAGATGCTCTTATGTTTTGTTGAATAGATCGGACCTTTTCTACCATCTCATCAACAAGATCAGGTCCTAATAGCTTTCTTTCCCCAACTTCATCGCAGCAAGTTGGAGTCCTGCATTTCTTTCCATAGAGAGCTTCATAAGGAGTCATCTGAATACTGGAGTCAAAGCTATTATTATAAGAAAATTCCACCGAAGGTAGGTGTTGATCCCAACCACATTTTAAATCCATAGAGCAAACTCTCAACATATTTTCTAGAGTTTGAATTTTTCTCTCAGACTGACCGTCTGTTTGAGGATGATAAGGAGTGCTGAAACTCAACTCTGTATCCTGTGTATGCTGAAGACTTCTCTAGAACTTTGAGGTAAACCTCGAATCCTGATCAGATATAATAGAAAGTGGTACTCCATGCAATCTTACCACTTCATTTACATATATCTTGGCAAGATGATCCATATAGAAATCCTCTCTATTAGCAATGAAGTGTGCAGACTTTGTAAGACGATCAACTATGAACCAGATAGCATTATTGCCTTTGGATGTTTTAGAAAGTATTGTGACAAAGTCCATAGTGATGTTTTCCCATTTCCATTCGGGTATGGGTAATGGTTGTAACATTACCTTAGACTTCTATCTCTCAGATTTATCTTGCTGACAAACCAAGCATCAGGAGACATATTCAGAAACATCTCTTTTCATGCCATCCCACCAAAAGTACTCTTTCAGGTCCCTATACATCTTTGTGCTTACTGAATGAATAGAGAATGAAGAACTATGAGCCTCATCCAGCAGCTCTTTATTTAATTCAGGTATAGGAGGAACACAAACCTGATTCCTGAATTTTATTATCCCATCACAATCGAGATTGAATTCAGGAACATTTCTCACCTTCTTTTGTAACTCGACATCTTCTTTATGTGGATCTTTAATCTTCACATGTATAGATGGTTGAACATTAATTTGAGAAAGATAAGAGTTTTCCCCTTCTATTATAATTCCAAGATCCATCCTTTTTAAATCAATAAATATTGGATCTTTTGTAATCCTCATCATGGATAAACTGGCATGGTCTTGTCGACTTAATGCATCTGCCACCTTGTTTTCATTCCCAGGGTGGTAATGGATTGAGCAGTCGTAATCCTTAATCAGCTCCAACCATCTTCTTTGGCGCATATTCATCTCCTTTTGTGTGAAAATATACTTTAAACTTTTATGATCAGTATAAATGTCACACCTTTCTCTATAAATATAATGCCTCTATATCTTCAATGCAAAGATTACTGCAGCTAACACCAAATCATGAGTTGGGTAATTTTGCTCATGGATTTTTAACCGTCGTGAGGCATAAGCTATCTCCATATCATTTTGCATGAGAAGACACCCCAATCCCTTCTTGGATTCATCACTGTAGATCACAAACCTTTCTCCACTACAAGGAAGTGTGAGTACAGGTGCACTGGATAACCTTCTTTTCAACTCCTTGAAATTCTCTTCACATTCCTCTGTCCAAACAAACTTAACTCCTTTCCGAGTCAACTTGGTGAGTGGATTAGATAATCATGAGAAATCTTTCACAAAACATCGATAATATCCAGCCAATACAAGAAAAATTCGGATCTCAGTTACTATTGTTGGTCTCGACCATCTTTCGATAACCTCTGTTTTTTCTGGATCCACAGATATCCCCTCTTTTGAGATTATGTGACCCAAAAATGAAACTTTTTGAAGCCAAAATTCACACTTGGTAAATTTGGCATAAAGCTTCTCTTTTCTCAGGGTCTTCAATATAATTCTCAAGTGATCTTCATGTTCTTCCTTACCCTTTTAATATACAATAACATCGTCTATAAAGACTACCACAAACTAATCAAGATAGTCTCTAGAGACTCTATTCATCAGATCCATGATGATAGCAGGGGCATTAGTAAGACCAAATGGAATCACTATAAATTCATAGTGTCCATACCTGGTACGGAAATCCGTCTTTGGTATATCCTCCCTTTTGTCCCTTAATTGATGATACCCTGAACGAAGATCAATTTTGGAGAATTATTGAGCTCCGCATAGTTCGTCAAATATGTCATCAATGCACGAGAGAGGATATTTGTTCGTGATAGTGATCTTGTTAAGATCTCGATAATCAATGCAGAGTCTCATTGATCCATATTTCTTCTTAACAAACATAATAGGTGCTCCCCAAGGTGACGCGCTAGGGCGTATGAACACCTTATCAGGAATATCTTGGAGTTGCTTCTTCAATTCTTGAAACTCAATTGGGGCCATTCTATAATGTGTCTTTGAAATTCGTAAAGCACCCAGTACGAGTTCTATTGAAAACTCAACTTCACGATTTGGTGGAAGACCCAGAAATTCCTCCAGAAAGACATCGTCAAACTCCCGTACAATTGGAATATTCTTAATCATGAGTTTCTCACTAACCATTTGAGATAAATAACCTTCATTTAGTGGAATCATGACCCATAAGATGGAATAAATTCCCACTAGAAGGTTATGTTCATCCTTGCATCGATAGACGATCATAGATTGATCAGGAATATGAAATGTGACTTCCCTTATTTGGAAATTGATATGAGCTCCATATAAAGAAAGCCAATCCATGCCAATAATCACATCAAATTCCACTATATGAAGGATCACAAGATTTGCAGGAAGCACTTTCCAACAAACTTCAATCGGAGAAGAATTATAAACTTTTGATGCGACTGTTGTGCCATTAGGGGTTGTCACAGCTAACTCAACATCTAATTGTTGAGGTAATACGGTGATAACCTTAGAAAATTATTCATTAATAAAAGAGTGGGTGGATCCAGAATCAAATAAAACATTTGCTACTTTAGAGTGGATGGTAAGTGTGCCTTTTACCACATCGTTATCGTACTCCACATCGCTGATAGAAATTTCATGTGACTTTCTATTGTCTTTAGCCTTAAATTTTTGTTGACGTCGACCATCATCATCAACCCTTGGATTTGTGCATTGGTTGGCATAATTCCCTATCTCATTGCACTTGAAACATTGAAGTGTAGTAGGTTAATTATGTGTATCCCTTCCTTTGTCTGCATCATTAGACATCTTCTTCCCATCATTGCGGTATTCAAATGCCCGATGACCTTCCTTTCCACATTTGAAACATTTACTTGTCCCTTTAAGACAACTCCCTCCATGTTTTTTTCCACACATTGTGCATAAGGGAAAGCTCATCTTCTTTTCAGTGTGCTCTTTAGATTTTCCTTTGAATTCAATTTTCCTCTTCTTATCAAACCCATATGACTGATAGGTTACTCCAATATCCATCTCAACTTTGAGAGCACATCGAACGATTTCCTCATAGCTATTGAAGTCCCTTATGTCTAAGGCCCTTTGAATACATGGTTTTAAGCCACTAAAGAATCGATTGATCTTACTCTCAGGTTGGATAATAATACCAGAAGCGTACCTTGCAAGTATTGTAAAATTTGCTTCGTAGGTACCAACGGATTCATCATCCTTTTGCTTTAGTTCAAGAAACTCCTTCTCCATCTTTGTTTGAAGAAGACGAGGGAAATACTTATTGACAAATATGTTCTTGAACTCGTCCCATTCCATGGACTCAATTTCATCCCTTTGCCTCATATTCTTAATAAGATTCCACCATTGATCAACATCACCTTCCAAACGATAAACTGCTAAGATGACGTTATCATGTTCAGAACATTGAAGAACTGAAAATATCTTTTCAGGGGTACTGATCCATTGTTCAGCCACTAATGGATCAGAAGACCCACTGAATGAAGGTGGACGCTGACTCATGAAGGATTTGATAGAATGTTGCTCCTTCCTTTGCTCATTTGGAAGTCCTGCATGATTCATATCCTGAGAAAGTTGTTTGATCATGGCTACAAGATTTTTCATTCCAGCTCCCATAACATTTGGTTGCTCAGGGGGACAATCATTGCATTGCTTGTCGCATTCTGCTTTAACACGGTTCCTTCGGGTTCCATCCATTGACTAAAACCAAGAAGAATAGTGTGAGCAACACTAATTATAATAGAAAAACTACATAATCAAGAATAAAATTTCACACTTAAGGTCTTATCCTAGGTTATTCATGGACATTTCTAAAACACTAAAATTGTGTTCTATGCTTAGACTTATCCTTAGGGTTCTTACTAAGGCTTTCACATCCTAGTTTACAAAGGTTGACTATACCTTTCCTCTGATACCAACTATAACGACTCATAGTTTACATACATTGTTATTACTTCAGAATTGAAGCACAATTATTACAACATATAACAAAACCAGGAAAGGGCCGTATAGGTATAGAGTCTTTAGAAACTGGGAAACATAAACAACTGGTTCATAAAGCATCTACTTTTCCTCCCATTTATTTCATCATATTTAGATTCCCTTTTTTGAATATCCTACTTAATAACCTTCTTCCTGACCTGGGGAAATAAAACATACAAAAGGGTGAGCTCAAATGCTCAGTAAGGGTAAACAAAAGAAATATCAGTCACATCATATACATAAGAACATAACTTTTGGAAATCTTAACATGCAAAAGAGATCATAATTTCATAACATGGGATAAATCATAGTAGTGAAATGTAATCCCAATAATCATAACTTAATACATGAAACTTTGTGTAATACACACATAATCATAGAGAATCATTTCTTATTAGTCAAGACTCATTGACAAGAGTATCTTAGTGGAAAAAGTACATTTCTGAACCGAGTACACTCCTCATTTTAGTCATGTTTCACTGAACCGGTTTAACCTGCTGTTCTAGCCATGTCTATATCATGAGATATAAAATCTTTACCCAATGCATTGGAAGGAGATATAGGTCCCACCCATCTCATAATGATACTATTCTTATGTGTTCCACAAAATCATAAATCATACATCATTGCATAACCAATGTAATAAAAATGGGATTCTTAAAAATCATGACATCATAAAACAATTCATATAAGATAATAGAATTCATAAGAATAATTCCATCACAACATAATCAAATCAATGTAATAATAGGGATATAAACATAACCCTATATTATCTTAGATGAAAAATAATTTTGATAAAACACTTGAACTCCATTCTTGAGGAAAATATCATTTCTAATTCAAAAACATTTTCCTTTCTTAACATGTCTTATAATATTAAACTAAAAGAAGTTGATTAAAAATAAACTTGAAAACATGTAAAGGATGCTTCTTGGAAATAATTTTTTAAAAATCCATTCATTCCTTATAAGTTAAAAAAAGCATTCTTCTCGTACTTTTGTCGGAAAAGTCAAAAAGTACCTCGTACGAAAAAATGACAAAATATTCCTTTCATATCTTTTACTAAAAACTCACCGAAGGGTAAAATTGGATTTAAAAAATTGTAGGTGTATGGAAATAATATTACATATTGAGGAAACATGGATGTGGATGATAAAATACACCCTAGTAAATTCCAAAGTATAAATAATCTCGGATAAAAATGAGATTGTGATATTTCCCTTACCTTAGGTTTGATTTGGTTTGTAAGTGTCCGAACCTCCTGTATAATGATTTAAATCCATAATCATACTTATTTTTTATGATATCATATATGGTCACATTCCTAGCTTCTTATTTGTAATGTTTCATTACTACTTGTTATTTGGGTGTTTATTACTTTTTGTTCTTATGAGTGTTTTGTCGAATAAATTCTTATTCTTCCTTTTAATTTATAGATACCTCATTTACAGAATGGTATTAGTGTAATATATATCACATTTATTCACTAAATTCATTTATGTAATCATTATGCAATGAAAATCATGTAGAACAAGTCGAATCACATCATGGTGATGGTATTTCGTACGTACGCATGAGCGATGATATTGTTCCAATGATCGTGGAATTGTAATGGAGTGTATGTATAATATTTCAGAATCAATATCACTTGAAAATAATAATTTAAAGTTATTATTTACACCATTATATCCATCCATGTAAGGTGGTGGTTGAAAATAGATTACACCACGGCGTGGAGACGGTATTCCGTACGTACGCACGCGCGGTGATTTCGTTTTCCGTAGGATGGATAGATTGTGAAATGGAGTTGTTTCATACATATAATAACATATCAATATATTATTGATATTGATGTTATTACTTCATAATGAAACAACTAAATAAGAAGAAGTGGAAGACGAAATAAAGTTGAAAGAATCGGTAACGGACATTACCTCTTCTTTGAAGCGCCTCTATGAGACCTCCTTTTAGGGCACTGAAATTGGTCATTGAAGAAGACCAGGACCTCTAGGATATTTTTCGGGAAGTTTAGAGGAGAAATTGGCAGGGGTTTTCCGAGCTTGAAGGCTCAAAGTGGTGTGAGGAAGAGGGGGAGGAGGTGCCCTTTCATAAGGGAGGAGAGGGGCTCCTTTGGAAAAACTAAAAATATTATTTTATTATAAAGCCAAATTCGATTTTAAATAGCTCCAAATTGATTTATTTTGAAGATAAGGTGGGGATGGGTCTATATCCTCTCATCAAATAGAATTTAGGCAAGTTTAGGTTTCTATTTTAACCTTATCATTTAGATTTATCTTTTAGATAAATAATTTAACTTTTACCGTGTCTTTTTGTGTTCATAAACTATAAGGTTAAGAAACATACTATAACAAGCCAAAAGAACCCCAAGTTGTTTATTATTAATATATATAACCTTATCTAATTAATTTGGACGAACCTTAGATTTTTAGGAATAAAATAACAATTAATAATATAATATTTGTTTTAAAAACTATTTTACATCAATTTTGACACTATTTAGTAATTTATTTTTGTGAAATTCATAACAGAATTATTAGTTCAAAAAATGTTAATTAAATCAATAATAACATGTCATATTAACTTAGAAAATTAGTGGAATTCATAAAAAGTCTCAAATTACATTTATTTGGGTATTTATAACATCAATTATGTCAATATTTCATTAATAAGATAATTACTGCATCATCATTTTGTCATAAATAAATGAAATTATTTAATGTTTAAAAATTACAAATAAAATACCATTATGTAGGAAATATTTTTATCTTTCTAATTAATATTTATAGTCGAATTTATCTTATGTATAAACCTATATTAAATATGATTTTGTTATTAAGATTTGATATTAACTATTTTAACCCTTCTTTAAATAAATTAATAATAAATGACCTAATCTAATCCAAGTGGGCCTAAATGGTCATATTTTATTTCTAAGGTTGGTTTTGGTCTAATTACACTTATCCAATAGAATTAGGACATGTGTTAGGTCAATAATAATATCATTTTTACCCTTAATTACCATATTTACTTTTAACCGTGGTAAAAAAAGAAAAAAGTTACTATTCACCAAATTTTTTTTTCATCTCATTGAACCACATTTTACATACTGAAATTAACCGTGTCTCTTGGATTTTTTAAATTCCACTCATAGAAGTGATAAAAAAATTTTTTATGTAAATTTGCAAATTCTCCTAGGAGGTGGGTAAAAGACGGTGAAAAGTTCAATAAACTTTTTATATATCTAAAATTATTATAAAATGACTCCAATGAATTGCATTGAACTTATATAGGTATTATGTATCAATTTTTACCTAAAATTAATTTAATTAAAATAAATAATTATTTAAATAAAAAGTCAGTTTGTAAATAGTAACCCAGTGTTTTCACTATTCATCAAAAATTGAAAGTTTTCAGAAAAATAACAAAATTTCTCCCTAGGATAATTTCGATATTCCGAATCCAAAAATGTAGTCCATTTTGAAAAATAAAATTTATAAAATTTCAAAAAGTTGTTATTATTATTCATAACGGCTAGTTTTAATAATATTTTAATAGCATATCGTTGTTTAGTGAAACTCGGTATTGCTTACGATGCAAGCTATCAAGGAAGGCCACGATTGTGTGTAAAGCAAGACAAGCTAGTGTTGTGTGTATTGATATATTCCTTTGATGATGTATTTAACATAAAAACAAAATATTTCTTATAAATGTCTCTAGTGTTACATCTACTCCCTTAAGAGGAAGCTTAAAAGAGGTGCGTCGAAGAAGAGGTAATCTCTTCTACCGATTCTTTCAAGTTTTCTTTCTTCTTCAACTTATTCTTGTTTATTTGGTTAATTATAAAGTAATAACATCAGTATCACTAATATACTAACATGTTATTATAAACATTAAACAATCTCAATTCACATTCTATCCATCCTACGAAAGCGAAATCATCGCGCGTGCGTACGTACGGAATACCGTTTCCACGCAGGGGTGTAATCTGTTTTTCCATAACCAACTTACTTGGATGGGTATAATGTTGTAAAGAATAACTATATATGGTTATTATAACATCATACTGATTCTGAGATATTATATCATCCAATCCAATTCAATTCAATAATTATGGGAACGATATCATCGCTCGTGTGTACGTACGGATTACCATCTCCACGATGTGATGAGATTCGTTCTCCCTGTTAACCATTAAAGAATGATTATAAAGTATATATAATGAATAAAAATGAAATATATGACATTATAATGCTACTGGATTTATGTATATATATATTTCATCTACTTACTTCCATTCAAGTCAATAAGGAAAGGAAAACAACGTTCATGTGTACGTACGGCCTACCGTCTCCATGAACGGTGAATTTCACTTCATTTATCTATATATTATATATATATACTGAATATATATGATATATAAATCATTATTTACATTCTGAAAGTATGTAAAAAATGATATATGTAATAATAATATCAATAACAACAAGTCCAAACACGTACGATAAAAAAACGATTTTACCCAAAACGCTGCTTTAACATGGAATTTACAAAAGAACAGGTAATATAAAGTCATAAGTGAACCATATATGATATCATAACAATGAATATGATTACATAATAAGTCAATGACATTATTTAAGTCATTATATAGGTGGTTCAGATACGTACTAAGCATATCAAACCTATGGTAAGGGATAACTATTCCAATCTCATTCTTATGCGAGATTTTTTATTCGTAAGTATTTACTGGGGTTATATTTTTTCATCCATGTCCATAAAAAATGTTTTTCATAAAGTGTTTAATATTATTCCATGTATATTTAAAGTCATTTTTACCCCTCTTGGACTTTTACTTTCTGTTATGGAAGGTATCTTTCTTTTGTTTACCATATGTGCACTTTTTTACTTTTTAGTTAAGAGTATGTGGAAAATGTTTTTTTAACTTATACATCATGAACAGATTTTTACGGTTTCATAACGCCTTATTTTAATGAATTTTACACTACAATATTTCATGGTTATTTTCAATAAAATCCTTTTCTTTTAAAATTTTGTGGCATTTTGTGAAAAGAAAATTATTTTTACGCGGAAAATATATTTTCCTCAAGAATTCTTTTGAAGTGTTTTATCAAAACCATTTTCCATCGAAGATGACATTATTTCATATGTGTATATTTCAAGTATAATATATCTATGATTTACATTGTTTCACTTTTCTTATGATGAAACGATGTCCCTTTTTTTATATGGATTATGTTATGATGGGATGATGTTTATGAAACCCATTTTTATTCTTTGGGTTATGATGAATGATTTATGTTTATGTTGTGGCAGAAGTATGAATGATTTCATTATAAGATGGGTGGGACCTATATCTACCTCCAATTAATTGGATAATGATTTATATCTCATGATATAGACATGGGTAGAATGGAAAATTAATCTGGTTCAGTGATACAGGACGAAAATGAGGAGTTGACTCGATTCAGAAAGGGACTTTGTCCACTAAGATGGTCTTGGAAGCAATGCCTTGGCTACTATGGAAATCATATCATGTGATTAATGGTTTTACACAAGTACATGTTTTATTCCCATGCCATTTTATCATGATTGATGTTCCTTTATGATATATGCCTTACATAATTCCATGATTTATGTCTTTGCTCAAGATTTTGATGTTTAGATTTTATGTTCAAGTTTTTTTTGTATTCAAATGTTTATAGATTGTTTAATGTTCCCTATGTTTAACATTACTGAGCATTTTAACTCACCCTTTTCATGTTCTATTTTCCCCAGGATATAACTAAAGGTGTTAGGTAAGAAAAAAAAGGGGAATATCTTTATGGGAGATGTTGAATATCATTAACCATGATTAGAAGAATATTTTTCGGGGTTTCTAAAGACACTAAACTATTACTGTACTTATGTGTTTGTTTTTGTTATGTATTAAGTATTTCAAAAAATTAATGTAATGTCCATGTACATCAATCTTGGTTCTCTACAGTTGGTATCAGAGGAAAGGTTTAGTTAACCTTTGGAACTAGGATATGAAAACATTAGTGAAATCCCTAGAGATATTTCTAAGGTATGTCTAGGGATGTCTCTAAGGTTAAGTACACGTATAGGTTATAGTCCTATAACTACGGTAACGATCTTAGAATCTAACTTAAGATTCTATATATTGATGTTACTCTTGCTTGATTACGATTTTTTCCTCTCACACTATTCTTTTTGGGATTTAGAAAATGGCTGGAAACATGAAGATTCATGATAATGGAGGTTATGATGGACAATGGAATGATATTCTTCATGAGAAACAAAATGAAATTGGATCTCGAATTCCACATATCGTTATTATCAATAATCAGAAATCTCATAATATGATCAATAACATCAACTTTGGTAAGTATCCTGACTCTATTAATAAGCAAAAAATAGAGTTTCATAATGATCATAGTGGAAAGAATGTTCAATTCCCCCGATGTAAATCATGTGGGAAGAGGCATAAGAGAGAATGTTTCAAAGGAACTGGAAGACGATATGGGTGTGGAAAAGAAGGAAACAAAGCCAGTAATTGTAAAGGAAAGGGTTCAGTTGACACCATGGACAAGGATAATGGAATTTCTAAGACTTCAATAGTGGTTTAATGTTTTAAATGTGGAATGTACGAGCATTATACAAACCAATGGCCTAAGGGAAAATCTCAGGAAGAGAATCAACATGGTCATATGGGTAGTATTTTTGTGGATGAAGATGAAGAGACTACAAATTATATATGAGATGAAAGAAGTTTTTAAGCTAGGTCAATGGTTTATGAAGGTAGTGGAATGATTGCATGTTTATCAAGAATAATGTATGGTACTATGGAATAATGAAACATCTAAGGATTGTTACACTATTGTTTTTCCTAAAGTATATGAAAGTATATGTTGAATGGTACCAGTAACCATGAAAGGCTATTCAAATATTTTTGGAATGTTGATGATATGTGCATAATGAAAGGATAAGGAGATAATGAGATGTTTGATAGTATTAATGAGCTCATGAATGATATAAGGACAAAGTGATATCATGGTTTGATTATATATAAATTTTGGGATTTTGGTATGTGGAAAGAGTTAACTTTTGACAACATTCATGTTTTCACTAAGGTTCAATGTGTATTCATTTTTCAAGAGAATACATGATTAATGTATTCAAATATTTGGAATGTGACCAAAAAGATATATCTTATGATATATGGGAGATAAATGGTGTTATTCACATGCTTGGTAGATGACCTTTCTAGTAATCATTTTCTTTATACTATGATCTTGGACCGAAGTATTTTGGATAAGCCTAAATATTGGAATGAATTAAGTTAGACATAAGATAGTATTGTTTAAGGATAGAAAGTTTTTTGATATTATTGTAAGAATGTTATAATAATGTAGTTTTAGAAAAAGGGACAACCTGTAGAAGGAGCGATAACCCATCGCATCAGACAAGGATGCGGGAATCGAACACACAACCAAAGTGCGACATGCCTTTATCACTTACCTCTAGCCTATAGGAATTCCCTGTTTAGTAGAAAGTAGTTTTATTTTATTAAGGTATATAATAGATGAAGTATAAGTCCATTTTAGCAACCATATATGATTAGTCTCAGCATAGATGTACTTATGTATATTTAATAAATTGTGCTAAACTTTTTGTGATAGAAACAGATCGAATGACCTATCATTCTATTGCATGATCTGTTAACACTTCACGAATGAAAAATTCAACTTTATTTATTTAATATATTAATTGGAAATTGTTCAAGGCACGAACAAAGATGATATTGTACCAAAATCATGTAAGTATTTCTATTAATTGAACAATTCTTCAACATTAGGGAAATGAACTTGAGAACTAAAAAAACGTTGTCCTAGTACCCTCATACCCGATGAATTAGATGGTACCTTAAATCATCACAAATTTATGGCTTTGTGGTTGTTGGATTTTTCATAGCCATGTTCTCTACCACTCTCTATCAGAACTTGATGATTAGACTTCTCTTCCATATCCATATTTTCACCTATGTTGTCCTATGTGGAAACTCAGTGCTGAGTTACTTTTGGTGAGCATTATGATTCTATCTTTTTTTAAATAATTTTTTAGTATTCCTTTTTACGATGTGGGTTTCTATGAAAGAAACTTTCAAGTAGTAAACGATTTATAACACCGATGAATTTCGAGGGCAAAATTCATTTTAAGGGGGTAGAATGTAACACCCCAAGATTTTATGAGATATATTATTTTTAATTTCTTTGATGTCTTCTATTATAGACCAAACCGAGATTATCTTATACTATACACAACACAGTATTAGCTCTCAGTATATGCAACAATATTCTTGGCTCGTGTTATACACAATTTCAATTTCCTTTGGTGGAAATTATTCTACGCAACATTAAGTATAGATTTTGTTTAATGTATAAATGAAATAAGTTTTGATTATGTTATACACAACACTAAATGGAGCTTTCACTACACGCAGCTGGGAAGTGGCTTGCATTACACGTAGTCAATACCTTCTTCGATAGCGTGTATAGTACGCAATACCGAGTTTCACTAAATGAGATATTAATATAATATTATTATGAACTAGCCGTTATGAAGAGTAATACCCACTTTATGAAATTTTATAAATTTTATCTTTCAAAATGGACTTCATTTTTGGATTTTTAATATCGAAATTATCCTAGGGTTAATTTTTGATATTTTTCTGAAAACATTCAATTTTTGATGAATAGTGAAAACACTAGGTTACTATTTAAAAAACTGACATTTTATTTAAATAATTATTTATTTTATTTAAATTTATTTTAGGTAAATATTTATACATAATACTTATATAATTTAAATGTAGTTAATTTGAGTCATTTTATAATAATTTTAGATATATAAAAATTCTATTGAACTTTTCACCGTCTTTTACCCACCTCCTAGGAGAATTTGAAAATTTACATAAAACTTAATTTTACCACTTTTGTGAGTGGAATATCGAAAATCAGAGAGAAATGGTTAATATAAAGGTGTAAAATGTGGTTCAATAAGATAAAAATAATTTTTTATTAATAGTAACTTTTTACTTTTATTTACCACGGTTAAAAGTAAATAGGGTAGTTGAGGGTAAAAATGATATTATTATTACCCTAACACATGTTATAATTCTATTGGATAAGTTTAATTCGACCAAAAACAAAATTAGGAATAAAATATTACCCTTTAGGTCCACGTGGATTATATTAGGACACTTATTATTATTTTATTTAAAGAAGAGTTAAAATAGTTAAAATAAAAGTTTAATAAATAAAGATTTTTTAATATAGGGTTATACATAAGATAAATTCGACTATAAATATTCATTAGAAAGCTAAAAAATTTTCCTACATAATGGTATTTTTTAATTTTTAGACGTTAAATATTTTAATTTATTTATGACATAATGATGATGCAGTAATTACCTTATTAATGAAATATTAACATAATTGATGTTATAAATACCCAAATAAATGTTAATTGAGACTTTTTATGAAATACACTAATTTTATAGGTTAATATGACATGTTTTTATTGATTCAATTTTTCTTTTTTTGAACTGATCATGTTGTTATGATTTTCATAAAAATCAATTACCAAATAGTGTCAAAATTGACATAAAATAGTTTTTAAAACAAATATTATATTACTAATTGATATTTTTTACTAAAAATCTATTGTTTGGCCAAATGACTTATATAATGTTATATATATTAATAATGAACCACTTGGGATTCTTTTTGCTTGCTATAATAAGATTATTAACCATATAGTGTAAGAAAACAAGAAGGCACGGTAAAAGTTAAATTATTAACTTAGAGTTAAATCTAAACGAAAAGGTTAATATATTAACCTAAACCATTCTAAAAGCTATTGTTCGAGGGGATTTAGAACCATACCCAATTTAGCTTCGTAATAAGTCACTTTAGAGCCATTATAAACTAAATATGACTTTTTTATAAAATAATATTTTAATTTTTTCCTAAAGTTCCCCTCTCCTCCCTTATAAAAGGCACCTCCTTCCCCTCCTCTTTACACAATTTTTAGCCTTCCAGCTTAACCAAACTATGAAAATTTACCTTATTAACTTCCCTAGAAACATTATAGAGGTTCTGGGATTCTCAATATACCAACTCTAGTCCCTTAAGAGGAAGCTTAAAAGAGGTGCGTTGAAGATGAGGTAATCTCTTCTACTGATTCTTTCAAATTTTATTTCTTATTCAACTTCTTTATCCTTAGTTGTTTCATTAAAAAATAGTAACATCAGTATCAATAATATAATGATATGTTGTTATAAATATTAAACAACCCCAATTCACATTCTATCCATCCTATAGAATGCGAAATCACCGCGTGTGCGTATGTACAGAATACCATCTCCACAACGTGGTGTAATCTGTTTTTCCACCACCACCTTATATGGATGGGTATAATCATGTAAAGAATAAATATATATGGTTATTATAAAATCATACTGATTCTGAGATATTATATCATCCACTCCAATTCAATTCAATAATTATGAGAATGATATCATCGCTCGTGCGTACGTACGGATTACCGTCTCCACGATGCGATGAGATTCATTCTCCATGTAACCATTCAAGACTGATTATAAAGTACATATAATGAATTAAAATAAAATATATGACATGATAAAGCTACTGTATTTATGTATATATATATATGTAATCTACTTACTTCTATTCATGTCAATAATGAAAGGAAAACAACATTCATGCGTAGATACGACCTACCATCTACATGAACGGTGAATTTAACTTCATTTATCTATCTATTATATATATATATACTGAATATATATGATATATAAATCATGATTTACATTCTAGAAATAAGTAAATCAGGATATAATTTATAATAATATCAAGAACAACAAGTCCAAACACGTATGATAAAGAAAAGGCTTTTACCAAAAACGCTGCTTTAACATGGAATTTACAAAAGAACGGGTAATATAAAGTCGTAAGTGAACCATATATGATATAATAACAATGAATATGATTCTGTAATAAGTAAATGACATTATTTTAATCATTATACAGGAGTTTCAGATACATACAACGCATATCGAACCTATGGTAAGGGATAACTATTCCAATCTCGTTCTTATCCGATATTATTTATTCATAAGTATTTACCGGGGTTATATTTTTCATCCATGTCCATAAATTTTTTCTTCATAAAGTGTTTAATATTATTCCATGTATATTTAAAGTCATTTTTACCCCTCTTTGACTTTTTCTTTCTATTATGGAAGGAATCTTTCTTTTGTTTACCATTTGTGGTACTTTTTGACTTTTCTGTTAAAAGTATGAGGAGAATGTTTTTTTAACTTATACGTCATGAACAGATTTATATGGTTTCATAAAGACTTATTTTCATGATGTTTACTCAACAATATTTCATGGCTATTTTCAATAAAATCCTTTTCTCTTAAAATTGCATGGCATTTTTTGAAAAGAAAATGATTTTTAAGAAGAAATGATATTTTCTTCAAGAATTCATTTCAAGTGTTTTATCAAAACCATTTTCCATCTAAGATTACTTTATTTAATATTTTTATGTTTCAAGTATAATATATCTATGATTTACATGGTTTCACATTTAGTATTATGAAACGATATCCATTTTTCATATATGGATTATGTTATGATGGGATGATATTTATAAAAGCCATTTTTATTCTTTGGGTTATGATGAATGATTTATGTTTATGTTGTGGCACAAGTAAGAATGATTTAATTATAAGATGGGTGGGAACTATATATCCCTCCAATTCATTGGGTAAATATTTATATCTCATGATATAGACATGTCTGGAACGGTATGTTAATCCGGTTTAGTGATACAGGACTAAAATGAGGAGTAAACTCGATTTAGAAAGGGACTTTGTCCACTAATAAGGTCTTGGCAGCAATTCCTTGGATACTATGGAAATCATATCATGTTATTAGTGGTTTTACACAATTACATGTTTTATTCCCAAGCTATTTTATCATGATTGATTTTCCTTTATGATATATGCCTTACATACTTCCAAGATTTATGTCTTTGCCATAGATTTTGATGTTTAGATTTTATGTTCAAGTTTTTTTTCATTCAAATGTTTATGGATTGTTTTATGTTCTCTATGTTTATCCTTATTGAGCATTTGATCTCTCCATTTTTATGTTTTATTTTACCCAGGATATAAAGAAAGGTTTTAGGTAAGAAAAAAAGGGGAATATCATTATGGGAGATGTTGAAGATCATTAACCTTGATTAGAATATTATTTTTCTGAGTCTCCAAAGACACTAAACTATTACGTTCCTTGTGTTTTTTTATGTATTAAGTATTCCAAAAACTTAATTTAATGTCCATGTACGTCATGCTTGGGTCTCTACAAGGTATATATTTCATTCTATTTTATGGTCATTATAGAAATTTTTTGACGTTCCTCTATTGTGCATGTGTGTATCCTTGAATAACTTCCAAGATATTATTATCAAGTAAGTGTGAATGTGGTCCATCATACCCAAGATTTAGATGATATAAATGTGGGTGAATAAGTAACCCATGACTCCCTTTCTTGATATGATTCATAGGTGGTGGTTTTTGTGGCCCGAGAGACCCTATCTTGATTTGATATACCTATTGGTGAGTATATATACATGATTCTATTTCTTGATATGATTCCCACAAGGGTGTTTGTGTCATAGTAGACCCTTTGTTTAAATGATTCACATGTTGGTGTGTGTGGAACCTCATACCATGCTTGATATATCATACTTATTACTTTATCTATTGTGTATTGTGTATTGATGAATGTATGGATTTTATACGACTCGTTTCATGATATCAGTGTGATCTAGATCATCTTGTTGGCCCCTAAGTGGGGTAGTGCCACTATTTGGGTTTGAATGTTGTTATTTCACATGAAGAGAAGACTTGTGGTATGGTGTATTTCCCCCAGGGCTGGATATTGGGATGACATGTGTGAATGTGTATTTCCAAAAATTTGTATATTCTGTTGACATGAATGAAAATGGATTTCCCTAGAGTTGCATATTGGGTTGACATTTGGTAGGGTGGCTTAACCCAAAGTCCTGATATGGGTTAATATGACGATACTATGACTTTCACTTAAAGGAATTAGTATTATTTTTTCATAAAATTGGAACATTGATATAGGACTACTGGAAGAATCATTCAAGCCAATGTGTGGACCATATTACATTATCTATGTCATGCAATGAAACAATTCTAATTTCATTCAAATTTGGAGTTGATGCAGGTAAATCTGGGGTACATGGATTCATTGTTAGTACAAAATGACATGAGAATTGAATTTTCATTTATGATTTAACCATTTTTCATGGAATTCACTTTTATATACTACATCACTAATGTTAAGGACAAATTGGTGGTGTCTTACTAGGTTTTATACTCACACTATGAATGTGAATCTTAGTGTGCATGAATTATTTTTTGACATAGTTTTCAGATGAGGTTTGTGGATCTATATAGGATAGTTTTACATGAGGTTTAGGTTGGTAGAGGTGATACTTGGGACAAATATATAGTCATTTGGAAATACCCATCTTCTTTTAGGTTTTCTATGTTTATTTTGTTTAGACTTGAAGCATGTTGGGTTATTTTGATTTGTTTCATTAGATATTTTATGTCATACTATTAGATAATTAGTTGATGTTCTTGCAATTACATTGATGTTTATTATTCTCTTTACTCTAATTATTATAATTTTTATTATGTATATAAATTTTTTTCTATTACCAAGGGTATAGTCTCATAATGGTGACACTAGGACCTCACAACAAGTCGATAACCTCTTTCATTGGGGAGGCATGTATAAGGTAATGTTACAATATGAATGGAACCAGGTGATTTGGGTTAGGGTTTTACAAATTAGAATTAGAGCTAGTTTTATTTTGAATAACTATTTGGGAAAGGTATAAAGTAGATGGGATGTTTTTAGGACTTGATTTATAACTCATTTCAGGGAGAATATAAGCCACATATGAGGTAATTCCACATTCTCAGGAGTGTTATTTTTTTAGTTTTCACTTTTACTATTTACCTATTTTACATCGGGTGATGCACATGATTTTGGTGTTATTATTTTTGGATTATCTATTGGAATATTGTATAGAGTGGGTGAGTTTATGCATCAAGGAGAGGAATGTAAGTTCTTATGTCATGAACTTGTTTTAAAGTATTAATATAGGATTAAATTAATTAAATTTTCAAAATGAATTTGGTGTTTCCAAATACCCTCAAATTGTTTTTAATTAATATAACCAGTTACTATTGAAATATTATTATCAAAATGTGGTTGTGACTACTGTGCATCCTTTGACATCTTGGACTCAAGCCCTGAATGAGAAGTAAGGTTTTTTTTTCATTTCATCCTATGGTCTATAGTTGTGATTTAATTCTTTTGTGAAATTTTGAAGAGAAATAATTAACTTTTAATAAAATAATTTTAAATCATTTTAAGAGATATTGGCTCATAAATGTATTCATAAATTCATATAATTGAAGAAAGTTTTAATTGGTGTGATTGAAATGGAATGAAAATTTTCAAAGGATTTGGCCCCGCTTGGTCCAGGAACTTGATAAATTGATCAGTTTTCATAGAGTGGCTTCAAGATTGAAATTTTTTTGGGTTAGTCAATGTGTTTGAATTAATATAATATTGGGATTTTAGTATGGTATTGAATCACTATTTGGTATAATCATTTTTGAATATAAACGAGTGATTTTTAAAGGTATTCTCAAGTGGAAAAGGCGGTCTATGTATTTTAATGGATTGAATGTGTTTTATCAATTTTTTTTTCTAAACCGGTGTTTTGAAAAGAAAATTACAAATGGTATAAATGGGTTATCTTAATAAGATGATATTTTTTAGCTTTATTGGAACATTAAAATTGTATTTTTATAATGTGGATATGAGACACCATTGAATGCTTCCTATTTGTTGTTATTAATGTTAATTGAGGTTAGAGGGAATGGGGTATATTTTATTATCATAGAATGAGTGAAATATTTTTATATATGTGATTTTTTGAATAACATACCTTTAAAAGATTTCCATGAAATGGGTTGACTAGTTTCTCCTATGATATTGTAGTGTAATATATGTGTGACTATATCTAAAATGTGTAGAGTGGGTTTATGGGAAGTAACAAATTTATGTTAACCTATAGTGAGATGTAAAACGATTAAGTATTTTAGTAAGTGTATTGTTTTAATAGTAAATAAAATTGGGTTAGATTATATTATTTATGATTACCTTAGACCATTAAGATGTGGCTCTAGATGTGATAGTTAGGAGAGTAAAAGCTGAAAGATGATGTTTACGTTTGGTGGCAATTGGTTTTGAATTTGTTAGTGAAATATCATTCTATATTAACTTTTAATTGCATGTGGGTAGGTTGTTATCAATTCCATAAGTAGAAATTGAGTGGGAAGTTGTATTGATAGGTTCAAAGTAATGAGTGACCTAGGTTGTGAGAACCTTAAAGGGTGATTCTCGATCAATATGTTATTGATCATTTAGTGTATATAGTGGTGTGTCTAATTTATAGTCCATGGTACCCTTGAGTGTTTCAATTCCATTGGAGTATTTTAGAGAAAATTTAAGAGATTTGAAAAGGTATAAGTTGAAGTAAATCCACCTATAGTGGTAGCGGTGTTAACCAAGTGTTAAGTTTATGAAAGATTATGTGGGAAGAATATTAAGAAGGTAATAATTAGGATATGTTGACATTTTATGTTGTGGTTTTATCTTGGAATCTAAATCTATGACTAGGTGTGAGACATGACCATTGTTATCCATTATTGTTATAGAAACTATGAGATACCTGGTGGTCCAAGAGAAATATAATTTGTCATGTGCAAGAATATAATGTTGAGACACCTTTAGGGATCTGGGTTACAAGTTTTTAGAAACATTAGGGTTTAAAAAGGGTAATTAGAAATGAACATCATGTGATATGTTTTATGTTCAAATATAAGGCAATTGGGATGTTAGTTCAAAATAATTAAGTGTTGTTGGTGGTGGATCTAATGGGTGGTGCCTTCATTAACTATGTTAGTAGAAGACTTTTTTGAGCCTCTAAATCTCATCATGATGTGTTTCTAAGAGGAATATAACAACATATCATCAGGATTTGAGTTAAATTATTTTATTATATCTGAAAATTTAGGAAAACAATGATGTTTCTTGATAAATAATTAGTTATGAATTTTTTCTTGATTAGGAAAAAATGTAGTGGTTGTTCTTATAAAATTAAGTGAAACCATTATGTGGCTATGTTTCCTTAGATGACGAAGGGTTTAGTGGACATTCGTGATGGTGGTAGGGTTAGATAATGATAATCCTTGTTTATTTTGTGCTTCACCTATGGAATTGCACTCTAAGGTCTCGAATTGTGTGGGTTTATAGTTTCACTCTATATTTTACTTCCAACATGGTTCTATGAATGAAGTATTTTTTTACTTGAGAATTTGTATGAGTTATTGGATGGTGATGATGGATGAGAATTGATTAGGGAATGTATGGTCTATTAAGAATTTTTCATAGTAAGACTAAAAATTTAGAACCTTATGAAAAGGATTATGGGTTGGTAAGGACAGATTTGTGAGTTAAAAATATAAAATGCTATACCCAAGTGGGTGAGTTTTAACAATGTGATAGTAGATTATCCCATTATAGAAGAAAGTCACATGTATTAAGATCCTTTTTTAAAAAGGGTAATGGTAAACTAAAGGGATTGCATATTGAAATCATAATAAAGCATTATATGGCACATTTATAGTTGGTAAAGTAAGAAATTCTTGTACCATGGATCATGAGAATGAGTAGGAACCAGTGTATGGACGTTATAAAAAGAAAAAATTGTTTATATGTAGTTTATTAGTGTCGGATGAATGTTTTTGATTAAAATGAAGAAATAGATATGTGACCAGGTAACACCCCTCAATCAAGAATGTAGTTTCATAAATTTATTTGGTAGGTAACTCAGATATTGAAATTATATCTGGGGTCTTAGTTACTCATGTTGTAAAAAAATCAGTTATACAGACCCTTATCCAGGAAAATAGGTTCTTAGAGGGGTTGATTATAATGGCCTTATCCTTTCTATATGAGTCATGACTTGTTTTTAGACCATGTTTAAAAGAGTTTGTGTGATAATTTGTTGGGTGAAGTATTGGGTAGCTTCTAGGTGGATTTATAGGGGTTTAGATTCTTTTAAGGGGGAGAACTATTTGATCATGATTTATGGAAAACATTTATCCCTCCCTTTTTAATTATTATACTTATTTTATAGGGAATTGAGTGGTACATGGTCGGGATACCATTTGATCTAACTATGTGACAATCCCTAGGAAAATATGTAACTCAGAATAGAAGAAAATGCTTATTCTCGCATTATTAACTAAACCATGTGCCTAAAACAAGAGGTAACATTGAATAGGTAGTGAGACTCAAATTGTTTAGCAGACTATTTAGTAAATCATTTTACCAAACCATGAAAATAGGTTGAATAGATCCAAAAATTCTAATTTTGACACAAAACCTACTCAAAACCCTTCATTATTCCTCTTAATCTAATGAATCTCATCCTAGAAAATCCAGTGGTTATTCTATGTGATTCATTCCCTTAAATATAGAATTATAGTTGATTTAGAGGCTTTGCAACATGATATTTAAAGTTAATATGTCATTCATCCTCCATTATTAATGTTTCATATAGATAACCTCACCTATATATAGAAGGAATCATAAATTTTGGTTGTCTGAGAAATGTTTATAACTTTCTATATAATCAAATTGGGAAATATTGAATAATTTGAGGAATATATTTGGTTTTTATTTTGGATTTTTATCGCACTATTATTCATTTCAAGATTCCTTGGTGACTAAGATTCCCTATGGGTAAACCTAATTGAATCTTATCCATTATCATATTTTTCTACATAGATATTGATTTTAAAATCCCCATGAATTTAATTGGGTAAGGTTCAAGGGATTTTTGGTTCATGATCTTGATTTAGGTAGAAATCCTGGGTGTAGGGCATCAATACACTTGAGGTAGTAAGTCTCTTACATTTTATAGGCCTTATATAAAATTGTATTTTTTGACACTGTTGTGCATGTGTGTAAGCTGTGATAACATTTCATAACATGATTATCTTATGAATATGTGTGTGGGTTGTGAGGCTCATTAAAAGTATTATATATGTGTGGGTATGGGTGTAACCCATAAGACCCTTTCTTGATACGATTCAAATGAGGGTGTGTATGTGGATCGCAAGACCCTTCATTGATTTGATATGGACATGGGCGAATGTGTATCCTATTAGACACTTGATTAATATGAATCACATGTATGTGTGCATGGATTTTGATTACTTTGGTTTATTTGTCAATCTTGTTACTAACTTAATTTTTGATTTTGTCTTGATGTATTTATGAATTTTCTATGAATAGTTGAAAGATAAAAAGTTGATCTGACATGACAAGTTGTTCCCTTAGTGGGAGAGTTCCATCATAGTGGTTGGAAGGAATTGATTTCACCTTTTAAGAATAATTGTAGTATTCTGGATTGATCTAGAGATGGATATTAGGTTAGAATGTGTGAACTTGGAATTCCTCAGATCCGTATAGTGGGTCAAAGTTTATAATTTTGGATTTTCCTGGAGTTATATATTGGGTTGACATGTGGTAGAGAGGATTTCACTGAAATAATTAATTGGTTCAAAATGTGAACACTGTGAATTTCCAATAAATGTGGGATTAAATATTTTCTTCAAAGGTGGAATGATGATATAGAATATTTGGATAGATCCATTGAGATGACATCTGGGCCATATTGCATGATCTATGTCACACAACAACCTCTTTAAAATTTCTATCTGATATAGTGATGATGTAGGTTGATCTGAGGTTCATGGTACTATGATGACCTCATTATGAACCAATATATTAATGTTTATTTATGTTTATATGTTTTTAATTGGAAGAAAATTTTATATAGTATTTAACTTATGATAAGGATGTATTTAAGGTGTTTTACCAGGGTTTATACTCACACCCTAGATAAGAATCTCAGTGTTAATGCAAACTATTTTGACCTAGATTTTAGATAATAAAAGTGTCCATCCATTTCATAGTTATAATTGAGGAGTTTTTTGGATAATGAAATGTCATGACTGACTCTGGGGTCCATTAAAGAGATTACTGTTCTTTTACTTTTATTTATTTATATTTTATGGATAATCCACATGAGGTGTTTTCTTGAATTTTTGGCTGGATACTATATGACATACTATTATAGCATGGGTTTATGTTATCTGTATTTCTTCTACTTTTTTCCATTATTTTATATAAATAATTTTTTTATTGAATTTCATATGATTAATTTTTATCTTTTACATAGTTAATAGTCTCAAAGAATGCCTCTTAGGCCCTTTCTTCTAGTTTATAATCTTTTTTATATGATAAGGCACACATGAGGTCATGTGACACTCAAAATCAGACCCAATGATTCAGGTTAGGGAGTTATCAAAGAAAAATTTATTTTTCATGATATAGATCAATGTTATAAATATTAGACCAAAAACTGGAAAAAAACTGAATATAACTAGTGACTCTGATAATACTATAATTTATGGATAATTTGATATGCGTATAACTATACATGATGATGGTGATCATATTATGTAAAGGATAATGATGGTTGATAATGACCTTCATGGGTGTTTGAAGTTTTATGTAGATTTAATGGGTTATAAAAAGATAGCATTGTGTGCTGGTTATACTATATATATAACATTTTCATCTATACTAAAGATATATAATTTGAAAATGGAAATAGGTTGAGGAATAGAAGATTTATATAACTATTTTCTCTCTAGACTGATATGTTTCTATAAGATAATTAGTATGTTTATAAAATATATGAAATTAAGTAAATGTTATGGTTAATTTGTATGACCTCTAAGAGAATACATACCTATCTTAAAGACTATTTATTATTTTACAAGGACCATCAATCATTTAACAGATTCCCTAAGTGTGGTGAAAATTATTACAAGAAAAATGAATGATCTCATTAAAAATTCATATCATAATTTTAATTCATTACAATTTTTAGAAGAATATATGGATGTGAGGTGACTAAAATTAAATTTAAATGTTATGAAAATACAAAACTCTAAGATGGAAAAATTCATCACCCAATAGACACTACTTAGTAGAATAAACTTTTTCATTAGTATCCAATGTTTGGAAATGATATTAGAAAATTCCATCTAGATCTATCTATAGATATCATGAATCTTCTAGGTATACAAATTATCCCTCATATTACAAGCTTGGATATGTTGATAACTTATATCTTTCCGCCATTGTTATTCCTTAAGCACAAGTATATGATGTTGTCTCTACTCATATTTGGACCAAACAACCTGATAATGATATTGATCGTTATTTTTCACCATCATTGAAACATTTTAAATTGATGTGGAATTCATGTGTTAGTTTTTAATATATTTATAGTACTTTGGAGTATACATTGAGATTCATGTTTTTTTAGATAATAAATGACCTTCTATTATATGATATTTTTATAGGATATAAAATAAAAGGAAATTTGGGCATCCTATTTTTTGAAGAAGGTATACACTTAGTTAGGATGAAACATTATTTATAGATAATGTTCTTAATACATCATAAAACTTTACCCAAAATATATAAATAATGATATTGTATTCCACAATTTAATGGGGATTTAGAATCATGATACATCTCAGGCATTCAAGCCATCTCCTTCATGAGGGGTGTTTCTGGTGGTCCTACACTTGGTGTGGTAGGGGAATCACTATCTACCAGAAGACTCTAATGGTGAGAATTGAATCCATTTTTTTCTAGGCCTACAGGTCATTGGGTTCTTTGGACAATGTATAAGTCTTTAGTACATGTATTCCATATTCCTTTTTTTCAGGTTGGCCTATAAGAAAATGTTTTGGGTCCCCCCCTAAACCAAGGCATAAATGGGAATTCCTCTCTTGACATAATAAATGAGGGATACACCCCAAAATAACTATTTATACCTTTCATACACTAAAATTACTTGGGGTAAAATTGATTAAGATTTATATCTATCATCTCGAACTCAACACCCAGTCATGAAATATACAATATAAAATATGCAAGGTAATATTACATATAATAAAAAACATCCAAATAATTACATGAGAGGAGGGATTTATGAATATCATTAGTTGAGTTACAATATACCTATTCACCATGATTTTCATTATATTTTCAAAGTTAAATTAGTAACAAACACACTGTTTACGTGTATGGTGAACAACCTCCTCACTAAACGATGACTGTTCATTTTCCCTTTCTAACTCTCACGGTCGAAATTATGAATGTAGATATGTTTATATATGTCATATATTATTTTTATTATGTATTTAATATTTTTTATTCATTTTACAATACATATATTCTTATTTTTTATTTTGTGTAAATATGATAATTTCATTTTAGGAGGTGTGGACTGCCTCCCCCTCAAAGCGATGTGAATCATTCACACACTACATGGAATGGATTAATGAAGGGTTTTGTAAAATTATATGATATTTATAAAATTTTAATTATAATGTAATTATATTATATAAATATAAAAACATATGTCATTTTCATTCTTTCTTTCAATTCGAAAACAAAAATAGAAACAACGTTGATGCGTACATACAAATTACCATCTCCATGAATGGTGTATTCCATTTCATACATATATATTTTATAGGTTATTATAGTAAAAATATAATTAATATATATTATATTAAAATTATGTTTTATATTCTGGAAATAATTATATAAATATAAGGACCAAAGATACAAACAATTAAGACATGTGTAGAAAACAAAACGGATATTACCCAAAGTGAAACATTAACATCGGATTGTTAACAAGAGGGTAATATAATGTAATAATAAAAACATATATGATATTATAATTAATAATATGGTTATTTTATATATTTATAATAAACTTATATTTATTATACATGATTTTTTATGAGTACGAAGAGAGTCAAGAGACAAGGTTAGGGGTTTTCATCTCATTATTTATTTCCATGAGATACATGATTTATTTACCACAAAATACTTTGTGTCGTGTGTATATTGACCATTTATGTATTATGTAATTCTTATTCTGAATTTATGGGTATTTAAAAATCAATTCTATTATATTTATTTGAAGGGTTTTATGTTTCAAAAGTTACCAAATCAATAATACTATTTTGTCTCAAATTTCCTTCTTTGAGTCTCATGTCTGGTTTTACACAAAAAATATTTTCAATGGGTATATACATCCATTTAAAATGTTATATCATTAATATAATTCATTTTGTAATATTTTAATCTTAATTTAATATCCTCTTCTTACATAGATAGTATGACCCGATGTTACCATGTTCTAAGAGTTTATCAAAACAGTCTCATCATATTTCTAGATTGTTTATGTTTATGTTTCCTTTAATGAAATATTATATCCCATATATCAAGAACATTCATGATTTTTATTATCCACTTTTTATTCATGTTTTGGTACCATATTTAAACTATTTATTACATATGATGGTTAAGAAAGTGTTTTTACAAAAGCCTGAATTTACCTTCTATTTAGTCAGAAATCTTTTTTTTCTTAGAAGGGTTCCAAGAATATAGTACAGTTATCAAATAATCCTTAAAAGAAAATTTGAAGATTATTTTATTTTACCAATCTATTAAAATTAATATTCTTGTTACATTATGAACAATGAATTTTTCTTAACATTTTATAATGAAAAAGGAATTTTCTTTTCACCTAGTAGGAGATGTAATAATTTACACGCTATCATTTCTTTGAATCTTCATTTCCATTTTAATAATTATAATTTTTAAGAAAATGTTTTTAAAGTACTTTTCATTGAAAATTGTTTTCAATATGTTTTAAATATTATTTTATATTTTTTAAAGGAAAATGTTTTTTAAAATATTTTGAAGCTTTCATTTTATTTCTTCCATGTCTTTTCAAATAAAAATGTTTTCAAAAAATGTTTAAGTTTATTTTATATATTTTCCAAGAAAGTGTTTTTAAGAATAAATTCATGTCTTCATTATATTTTTTCAAGGTTTTTATAAGAAATTTATGTTCAAATTATTTTATGTATAAAAAATTCTTTTTCCAAAGATAAGTGAATTTTTTCTTCAAGAAACATTTTTGAAAGATATTTTAAAATTAGTTTCTATATAAGATGACAACTATTGATGTTAATAATTCACATATAGGGAATGATCTTGAGGTTACATTACTATTATTTCTATGAATGGTTTATGGTTGTTGTCATGGTCTTTATGAAACCAGTTTCTTTTTTCTGGGTTATATGTTTATGAAATAAATTTCTATTTTACAAGTTATTCTTTGGTGAAATTATTATGAAACCAATATCCTTTTTTATTATGTTTTGATATGTTTAAAAGTTTATTATACCCTTTTCATTTCACGGGTTATGATATTACTTTTTTATGATTTTGTGTCACATGTATATTTGTTTTCATTATAATATGGGTGGGACCTATATCTCCCTCCAATGCATTGGTGAGTTATTTATATCTCATGTGATAAACATGGATTGAATAGTAAATGAACTTGGTTCATCATTACAGGGATGAAAGGGGAAATGAACTCAAATCAGTATTATAGGGATGTAACGGGAAATGAACATGGTTCTATATTAATAAGTTGGAATGAGGAGTGGACTCATTTCAGTAATATAGGGTAGGAATAGGGTGTGAACCTGGTTCAGTAATGGAATTTCCCCCCAAATATGGTCTCAACTCCAATGCCTTGACTACTATGTAAATCATTATATATGCTTTTGTGTCTTCCACAATTCATCATTTTAATCATATGTTATTATTTCATATATTTTTCACTTTATTTCCATATGATTCATGTATTGTAAAATTCAAATTTTTTTGCAATGATTCATGAATATGATATTTGATATGAAGGGTCTGATATTCTATTTTCATGATCATGTTCTCATAACCCTATGCTCATGAGTATGCTTACATATCTACACTATATACCCTTTCTGATCATCTAAGCTCACCCCATTTTATGTTTCCACCCTAGGTTATGAAGATATATATTATATCTGATGAGTCTATAAAGGGTTTTAGTCAATAAGAACCTAGTGGGACATGATATAGCTCATTTATGAACTAGTATTTATGTTTCCTTGTTTCTAAAGGGAATATAATAATACATTCCTTTGGTGTCTATTTATATAACATTTTCTGTATTATGAAAAACTTATGTACTGTCTATGTATGAAAAGTGAGGGTTTATATAGATGGTATAAGAGAAAAGTGTTGGTTAACCTTTGAAAACTAGAATGAGAAAACATCAGTGGGATCCCTAGGTATATTTTTAAGGATATGTCTATGTATGTATCTAAGGATAAGAATGTAGATGAGTTAACATTTAGGAAAACACATGGAATTTTGGTAAACGGAATAGTGACTGGTTTTATAGAAATACATCCATATCTGGATACAACAAGTAGATGTGCATCTAGAATAGATGTACTTATGGGTAACAACCCTGAAAAGATGTTCCAGGCCCGACTTAGGGTAATCTGGTACATAAAAATGGTCCTTGTTAAACACTTGGTTTGACACTCTCGATGATATACTTTTGGAATTCATAGACACTTCATAAACCTTCATAAATTATTTAAATATAATTTTTCTATGAATAACCAAGGACGAACCTAGGGTGTCATAAATTAAGTGATGTTTTACAATTTAGATATCATATAAGTAATTATTTTTCTGAATATGTGGTTTTCTTCTATGATAAGTAATGATCAAAACGCTTTTGGTTTTAGTCAATGACAAGAACTAAAAGGAACTATATTAATGTTGAATGTGATGGAAGATTTTATGATAAGAATTCAAGTGGGATGATCACTGAAGTGAGAGATGTTGTGATCATGCCTAATTCATTTTCATGAAACATGATTAACAATGTGTACCTTATCCAACACCCAGAAACACAAATTAATGGAATGAATTATTTCCTTTAGAGTTTGGGTAATGGAGACCATAGAGGAAAGAATATTTGGATTCATTTTTGTCAAGAATGTGGAAAGAATCACATAAGATAATATCTTAGGGGAACAAGAGTATGTTTTTACTATGGAAGAGAAGAACAAAAAGCATGTTAATGAAAGGGAAAAATTATTAGTTTGGTTAACAAAATGGATGAAAATATTTGGCCTCCCCAATAAATCATTTATGTTTAAGTATTTTAGGTATGGAATAAATTTTCATTATGCAAATCTATGTTCCAAGAGGAAATCTCTTGAAGGGGATCAACAAGGTGTCACAAGAAATGGTTACATTGCTAATTATGAAGATAATATAGATGAAATTTGAATTCAAAGAGGTATTACAATGGTGTGGCCTTATCAATGGATTAAATATGATGTACTTGATGAATTTTTGTATTTGGATTCAAAAAATTTGAAAGGTAAAATATATAATGAATTTTCAGTTTATCCTTTTCACTATGCATCAACAAGAACACTATAATGGCCCGGACCTCTCCGGACCATTACATTGTAAAAATTTGATGTGGTCAAACATGGCCCATGTTATAATAATAATTATTGATAATAATAATTGATAATGGTTGCATGAAAATATTTGGTGTTAATTAGATTTAATGGTTTTAATTTAATCATTGTGAAATAAAAGAAATAAAATTGAAAGTATTTAATTCAATGAGGGGAGGTGCATGGTTTTTTTTGATTTATTTACATTTTAATAAATTATAAATTATGTGTGTAATGGGAGGCTGCTCGGCGTTGACATAATGGTGCTCAGACATGGTAAACGCAGTGAACGTAAATAATAATAATAATAATTATTATTAATTGGTGACGAGTTAATAAATTTTAATTGGAGATTTTTTATTTTTATTATAAAAAATAATTATAATAATAATGTTGGCTTAAATTTTGAAAGACCAGTTAATAAAGATTTAATGAGATTTAAATTTTGAATTCAATGCAATAAGATTTGAGATATGAGGATAGATGAAAGATGTTATTATTTATGATAATTATGTTAAAATAAATAATTATAAAGGTTTAACATGGAGGTTGGGGTGTGACACATGGAGTAAAGTAAGGGGAGGCGCCACTTTTGGGGAGTGAGTGAAAATCGTGGAAGGATTAATGAGATTGGAGAGAGGGAGGAGTTATAAGATATTAGTGGGGATAAAATTAAATGTAAAATAAATTATAAAGGAGTGAATTGGTGATGAATTTCCAGCGTGAAAGAGACCAAATCTTTATTGATTTTGAGTTAGAAAAATAAATAAATAAGTAATTAATAATAATAATAAAATATTGTTATGATTAATTTTGATGATAAAACATTGTTTTCACTATAACTCCTTCGTGTGACCTCAGTTTTATGAACCATCAGTGGCAGTGCGACCCTGACTTTGAGATGGAAATTATGAGTTCAATATTTGATGTCTTTTTCCGGTTTTGGATCGGGTACCCGAAACGCTCATGAATTAATATATTTAATATTATTTTTAAATCTTCAACCTGCCATAACTCCTGCGTGCAACGTCCTATTGACTTCTCGTCCTTGGCAATGTGATCCTATCATTAATACGATCGATTCAAGTCTAAGGTTGGATATGAAATTATGGTTCGTGGTTCAGGTCCACGAAACACCCAATAATAATAATATTGTTATTATTACGGGATCTTGTATCCAACATATCTTCGTCATACGGTGTCGGAATGGAGAACCGTTTATGGCTTTGCAACCCTGAAATTATGACAGTAATTTTCAGAATAATGATGAATAACTTTTTATGACTCATGTCTTGGGTCAATAAAACACCTATTATTAATTGAAGTTATTATTATCATTAAGCTCATGGAAACCGCACGGCGTGTCATGTTTTGACCAGTCATAAAGCGTAACAGTAGTACGGTCACATCATGTATTGATTAATACATGCTTCTTACATTTTACCATTTCATTTCCTATATAAGAGAGGGTCACGTGTTATTTACGGAATCCTCTTCTTCTCTACACGACAACGCTCTTGGATGACCCAAAGTCCTTCCTCCTATCTTCTTCATCTAAACTCCGATCGTCGATCTTTCGGTGGTTGTTGGATTGTGTCTACAAGGAAAAATTCATGCACCTCATTCCACTCCCTCTTTTTCGACTTCCTCTTCGTAGTTTACAACTGAGGATATTGCTGATATTTGACGGAAACGATTCTCTTCGACGAACTTCATATTAATAGTACATTCTTACCGGTTCTTATTCCTTCCTTGATCTCCTCTTTATGTTCCTGATTGTTATGCTATGAGAATTGACACCTTAAAACATAATGGAGTCTCTCTTGGTTGTTATTGCGATAGTGTCGTTGCGTCCACGAGAGGACGTAGTCGTCGGGAGGAGTGATCAAAATCCTCGTGGTAGTTGTTATCATATAAGGACATCAAAACCTATTTAGGTTGGGATATTACCTTCATCTCTCTATCTTTTGTGCATCATGCGGGGTGGGTATCCTATTGTTTTCATGATATATGGTTGAACAAGTAAACAAAGATAATAACTTGTTAAAGAATGAGTTTGGGGAATTTTTTTTGATATTTTTGTTTTATTTCCATCAATGCTTATCCTTTTATTATGTTGTGAATTGAATAGGCTTATGCCTACTGAAAATCACGGTCATTGGGGGCATTTGCTTGTGCAATTAAATGTTTCCCTATTTCTCTGGATTGTTTTGTGGATAAAGTTTCATAAAATGTAGAAATTGGTTAATCATGTAAAGTTGGCTGATTAAATGAATGCATGGAACCCTTATATGATCACCCCAGTTAAAATAAATAAAAAAATGAATTTTTTGGTGCTGGTTGGGGTTTAATTATGTGAAGGGGTGTTTTGTGGGTTGTTGTGGAACAGGTGTGAAATGGGGCTATGATTGGATTGGTTGTGGGTTGGCGTGTATGATATAGTTGTGATGGGTAGCAGAGTTGTGGAAAATGGTATGAAAGGGATGATGATGTGGTACACGTATTTTTTATGATGTGTCTGTGGTTATGGTGGTTGGTAGTAGGGCTGCAGGGATGGGTTGTGAATATTAATAAAAGTGGAAGAGTTAACTAATGAATTGTGGGGTATAGTTGTTGTTTAAATACAGAAAATAAATTGAATTGATTGGATGATAAAAGAAAATGGTTTTGTGTTTCTTGTGTTTTCCCTAACATTATTTGTGGTTGGAAGGGATATGTTTTAAGAACGATTGATCTGGTTTGGTTGTTGTTAGTTTCTCGGTAGTTAAGGAACTAATAACATAAAACTGTTGAAACATGAAAAGATTAATGGGGTTTGGGGCTATTTAATGTGTCCATACATTCAAGGTAGTAGTGCTAAGGCATGTGCTCAGATCTTTTGTGTAGAAGCCTTAGGATGGGTTGAGTGGTTGATATAATCATATAAATCCGTACGTTTTATGTTTTGTTACGCACCCCACCCATGTTCTGCACTACGTGTTGAACACCCGTGGTACAGGGGGGCGTGATATTCTCAAACATCTAAAGGATGGTCAGTTACTGTTCTTCCCTGTGCTCCCTCTTCCAGGTTCTATAGCCCAAGATCCTTCGGGAAGGATAAGATAGATGTTTCCCAGGAGTCTTCAGGATGAGGATGTGATATGTTCCAAGGTTTCTTTGGGATTATATGTGATGTGGTTCCCAGGTGTCTTCGGGATGAGATCTGATTATGGATGAGGATTCAGTGCCGGTGGGATACTATGATGGATGAGGATTGAGTGCCGTTGGGATACTATGAGCATCATATGGCCAGGTTGTGGCACTAGCTCGAGCTTTATATGGCTAGGTTGTGGAACTAGCTCCGGAAGAGGGGGAAGAATTAGGGCGTTAGGCCTAAGGGCTTGAGTATTATTCAGTGGGAAGGTGGTGTGGGGTACCCATACTTTGATAATATTAATATACTACTCTACTGACATGGGATATTTGTTGAGTGTGTCTTGTAAGGTTGGGTGGATAGATTCCACTCTAGGATTTGGTTCCTTCTATTTTCTCACAGGGCATTAGGATGTCTCCCAAACCGTGCATGAGAGATTTAGGTTTTCTTACTGAGTATACTTGTATGCTCACCCTACATTTACTTTCATGTTTTCAGGAGGACATCAGGGACCGTGCGGGACCATGCTAGTTGGGCATTGGGGTTTTTCTAGTTGCAGTTTTTGCTTTCTTTTTTTTTGTATCGTACATTGGAGCTTCTCTTGTACTTGTACTTTTGTTTCATTATTTTATAAAACATGAATATGGGTTTGGTTTTGGGGTTATTTTCTTTAACTTGTTCCATTTTCTTTTGGTATTTGACTCATCCTATTTCCCAATCTTAAATAATAAATAGGTTAATGGTTCCTATATTTATGAAAAATCATACCCTTGGTGCTATTCGCCACTCCGGGGCCTACTGGATGTGGGAATCGGGGGGTCATTATCTCTCTTTCACTATTTCCAACTTAGGAGTGGCATCTTTGGTGGGAGGGGGTCATGAAAGAATGGTATCAAAGGATGATGGTTGAAAGATAGGATGTAGTCTCGAGTTAGGCATAGTGAGGATTGCTTGGGATGGTAGGGAAATAGTGTTGGTTGATCTTGGTGCGTGACATAGGCCAGAGAAGACCAGATAGGACATGTTATTTTCGATCCCCCCATGATCCGATGCAAGGAATCTGAGCTTACTGAACGACCAAGTAATATTACAATGATTGCAGGGTAGAATCCTAGGAAAGGTACATGCATCATCATGGTTTTTGTTTTACATGATTTGGGTGTTCTGGGAAAGAAAACAAAATAAAATGATAAAATGAATCCTTGAGAAAATTTCCTTGCTAATTAGGCTTAGGAATTCCTTGTTTACCGAAAAATGATGACACCTGGACGTCAACAGTAAAGAAGATGAGTGGGATGCATACAATTGCACGCAACAGAAGTGGCAACCCTAGCAAGGCGAGAGATCGAGAGAGATGTTTTCAGTTTTACTGAAATGATATCTTTTTTGTTTTTTTAAATTCAGGAGCATCACACTCCATTTTTGAAACTCATTCTCACCCATGCTTTGGGCCTGGACCTTTTTTTTCATGATTCTATAATGCTAAGTTGTTTCCCTCTTTCCTTTAAATGTGTGTGAAGAGTCCTAACATGTGGGGAGAGGAGGACCCGATCCCTAATCAAGATGCATTAATGTGGAAGTGATTAAACCCATGCGAGTGAGTCAATACCACCCAAAGCGGATAGTATCTGGACATGGGAGAAGGGATCCCCCAATCCATGTGTTGGGGTAGTGTGTTGCTTGTTTTGTGTGGTGTTGGGGGCAGTATGTGTCTGAGAAACCTAAAATATGGGGGTGGGAGGACCTAATACCAAAGCGAGATGCATTAATGTGGATGCAATTAAACCCGTGCAGGCAAGTCAGTGCCACCTAAAGAGGATAATATCTCGACATGGGGGAAGGAATTCCCTGACTCATATAATTAGGGTAGTGGTTGGATACCTGTTATGATGAGAGCCCTGAGAGGTATCTTGTGGGGTGGTTGTTCGGACCTTTCCCCTTTTTATGGGTAGGTTTATAATTATCGAGGATGAGAATGTTTTGAGAGGTATCTGATGTAATGGCCTGGACATCTCTGGACCATTACTTTGTAAACAATTTATGTGGTCAAACATGACATGTGTTATAATAATAATTTTTCATAATAATAATAGATAATGGTGGCATGAATTTTTTTGGTGTCAATTAGATTAAATGGTTTTAATTTAATCATTCTGAAATAAAAGAAATAAAATTGAATGTATTTAATTCAACGAGGGAGGTGCATGGTTTCTTTTTTATTTATTTAAATTTTAATAAATAATAAATTATGCGTGTAATGGGAGGCTGCTCGGCATTGACGTAATGGTGGTCGGACATGGTCAATGCAGCGAACGTCAATAATAATAATAATTGGTCATGAGTTAATAAATTTTAATTGGAGATTTGTTATTATTATTATACTAAATAATTATAATAATATTGTTGGCTTAAATTTTGAAAATATTTGTTAATAAATATTTAATGATTTTTAAATATTGAATTCAATGCAATTGTATTTGAGATATGAGGATAGATGAGAGATGTTATTATTTATGATAATTGTGTTAAAATAAATAATGATAAAGGTTTAAAATGGAGTTTGGGGTGTGCCACATAGAGTAAAGGAAGGGGAGGCACCACTTCTAGGGAGTGAGTGAAAATCGTGGAAGGATTAATGAGATTGGAGAGAGGGAGGAGTTATAAGATATTAGTGGGGATAAAATTAAATGTGAAATAAATGATAAATGGGGGAATTGGAGATGAATTTCCAGCATGAAAAAGACCAAATCGTGATTTATTTGGAGTTAGGGAAATAAATAAATATGTAACTAATAATAATAAAAAAATATTGTTATTATTAATTATGATGATAAAACATTGTTTTCACTATAACTCCTTCGTGTGACCTCAGTTTTACGAACCGTCAGTGGCAGTGCGGCCTTGACTTTGAGATGGAAATTATGAGTCCAATATTGAATGTATTTTTCATGATTTTGGATTGGGGACCTGAAACGCTCGTGAATTAATAGATTTAATATTATTATTAAATCTTCGACCCGCCATAACTCATGCGTGTGACGTCTGATTGACTTCTCATCCATGATGATGTGATCCTATAATTAATACGATCAATTCATGTCGAAGGTTGGATATTAAATTATGGTTCATGGCTCGGGTCGATGAAACACCCAATAATAATAATATTGTTATTATTATGGGATCTTGTATCCAATATATCTCCCTCATACGGTGTCAGAATGGCGACCCGTCTGTGGCATTGCAAACCTGAAATTATGACACTCATTTTAAGACTAATGATGAATAGTTTTTATGACTCATATCTCAGGTCAATAAAACACCTATTATTAATTGAAGTTATTATTATCATTAAGCACATGGAAACCATTTGGCGTGTCATGTGTTGACCAGTCAAACAATGTAACAGTTGTATGTTCACGTCGTGTATTCATTAATAAAAGTAGTGTACTGTTTTGTCCATTGGATTCAATGTTAACCGAATTCCTTCTTGTTCCCTCCATTAACTAAAACACAAAAAGAATTCTGTGAGAGGCAAAATCATGCTAGAGCAAACAACGTAGTAAAGGGGGAGCACCCTCAATATATAACATCTTAGGTTATATTCTAAGATCATTACCGTAGATCTAGGACTATATCCTATACGTATACTTAACCTTAGGGACATCCCTAGACATACCTTAGAAATATCTCTAGGGATCTCACTAAAGTTCTCGCATCCTAGTTTCCAAAGGTTGACTAAACCTCCCTCTGATACCAATTGTAGAGACCCGAAGCTTGACGTACATTGACATTACATTACTTTTTTCAGAATACTTAGTATATAACAAAAACCCACACACAAGGATCGTAATAGTTTAGTGTCTTTGGAAACTCGGAATATAATCTTCTAATTGCGGTGAAAGATCTTCAACATCTCCCATAAAGATATTCCTTTTTTTTACCAAAAAACCTTTCTTTATATCCTGGGGAAAAGAAAACATAAAAGGGTGAGCTCAAATGCTCAATAAGGGTAAACAAAAGAAATATCAATCACATCATATTCATAAGAACATAAGATTTTTGGAATCTTAACCTGCAAAAGAGAGCATAATTTCATAACATGGGATAAATCATAGTAGTGAAATGAAATCCCAATAATCATAACGTAAAACATGAAACTTTGTGGAATACACACATAATCATAGAGAATCATATCTTATTAGTCAAGACTCATTGCCAAGACTATCTTAGTGGACAAAGTCCATTTCTTAACTGAGTCACCCTCGTTTCAGTCCTGTTTCACTGAACCAGTATAACCTATCGTTCCAGCCATGTCTATCTCATGAGATATAAAATATTTACCCATTTCATTGGAGGGAGATATAGGTCCCACCCATCTCATAATGATACCATTCTTATGTGTGCCACAAAATCATAAACCATACATCATAGCATAACCCATGTAATAAAAAATGGGAATCTTAAACATCATGACATCATAAAACAATTAATTTAAGATAAAGTAATTCATAAAAATAATTCAATCACAACATAATCAAATCAATGTAATAATAGGGATATAAACAAAACCCTTTATTATATTAGATGGAAAATAATTTTGATAAAACACTTGAACTCCATTTTTGAGGAAAATATCCTTTCAACTTCAAAAACATTTTTCCTTTCTTAACATGTCATACAATTTTAAACTAAAAGAAGTTGATTAAAAATAAACTTGAAAACTTGTAAAGGAAGCTTCTTGTAAATAATATTTTAAAAATCCATTCATGCCGAATAAGTTAAAAAAATATTCTTCTCGTACTTTTGTCGGAAGAGTCAAAAAGGTACCTCGTACGAAAAACGAAAAAAGATTCATTTCATATATTTTACTAAAAACTCACCGAAGGGTAAAATTGGATTTAAAAAATTGTAGGTGGATGGAAATAATATTACATATTGAGGAAACATGGATGTGGATGATAAAATATACCCCAGTAAATTTCAAAGTATAAACAATCTCAGATAAAAATGAGATTGTGAAATTTCCCTTACCTTAGGTCCGATTTTATTCGTAAGTGTCCGAACCTCCTGTATAATAATTTAAATAATGTCATTGACTTATTACAGAATCATACTCATTGTTATTATATCATATATGGTTCACTTATGACTTTATATTACCCGTTCTTTTGTAAATTCCATGTTAAAGAGCGTTTTGGGTAAAATTGTTTTATTTCTCGTACGTGTTTTGACTTGTAATTATTCATATGATTACTTAGATCATGATTACTTAATTCCAGAATATAAAACATGATTTATATATAATATATATTCAGAATATACATATATATAATAAATCAGTAAATGGAAAGGAATACACCATTCATGGAGACGGTAGGCCGTACGTACGCACGAACACTGTTTTCGTTTCCGTATTGAGTTTAATGGAATTAAGTAGATGACATACATATATATACACATAAATCCAGTATCATTATTATGTCATATATTTCATGATTACTTATTATATATACTTTATAATCATTCATGAATGGTTAATGTGGAGAATGAATCTCATCGCATCGTGGAGACGGTAGTCCGTACGTACGCACGAGCAATGATATCATTCTCATGATCGTTGGACTGTATTGGAGTGTATGTATACTATTTAAGAATAAATATCACTTTAAAATAATCATATATAGTTATTATTTACACCATTATACCTATCCAAGTAAGGTGGTGGTGGAAAATAGATTTCACCACAGCGTGGAGACGGTATTCCGTACGTACGCACGCGCGGTGATTTCATTTTCCATAGGATGGATAGATGGTGAAATAGGGTTGTTTCATACTTATAATAACATATAAGTATATTAGTGATACTGATGGTATTACTTCATAATGAAACAACTAAAGAAGAAGAAGCGGAAGAAGAAATAAAGTTGAAAGAATCGGTAACGGAAATTACCTCTTTTTTGAAGCGCCTCTTTAGACCTCCTCTTAGGGCACTAAAATTGGTCTTTGAGGAAGACCAGAACCTATAGGATGTTTCTAGGGAAGTGGAGAAGAGAATTTAGCAGAGTTTTTCCGAGCTTTAAGGCTCAAAGTGTTGTGAGGAAGAGAGGGAGGGGGTGACCTTTTATAAGGGAGGAGAGGGGCACCTTTGGAATAACAAAAAATATTATTTTATTATAAATCCAAATTCGGTTTAAAATAGCTCCAAATTGATTTATTTCGAAGCTAAGGTGGGTATGGGTCGAAATCCTCTCATACAATAGAATTTAGACATGTTTAGGTTCCAATTGTAACCTTATCATTTATATTTTACTTTAAGTTAGATAATTTTACTTTTACCGTGTCTTCTTTTTTTCTTACACTATAAGGTTAATAAACATACTATATCAAGCCAAACAAACCCCAAGTTGTTTATTATTAATATATATAACCTTATCTAAGTCATTTGGAAGAACCTTAGATTTTTAGGAATAAAATAACAATTAATAATATAATATTTCTTTTAAAAACTATTTTATGTCAATTTTGACACTATTTAGTAATTGATTTTTGTGAAACTCATAACAGATTTATTAATATGAAAAAAGTTAATTAAATCAATAATAACATGTAATATTAACATATAAAATTAGTTTAATTCATAAAAAGTCTTAAATTACATTTATTTGGGTATGTATAACATCAATTGTGTCAATATTTCACTAAGAAGACAATTACTGCATCATCTTTCTGTCATAATAAATGATAATTATTTAATCCCTAAAAATTTTAAATAAATTCTTATGATGTCGATAATTATATTAGATTTATGGAGACTATTCATGTTCTAAGTTTCACGAAGTGTATCACTAAATTAAAATTATTATACATATAAGATTTAAGAAAGTTACATGTTGTCACATTCTTTGGTTTTAATAATAATTAAATTATTTTCATGGACAAAAGTCCATTAAATGAATCTAATCCGACCCTTAGGTGATATGGGTCGACTTTTAGTCATCCAATAGGATTTTGACATGTGTTAGGGTAATTTTAAAATATTATATTTACCCTTAATTACCCGATTTACCTTTAACTATGGTAAATAAAATTTACTGTAGATACTATTCATAATTCCCAAAAATAAAAAGTAGCTTATTAACATAATTTGGATCCACTGATTCCAAATATTGAATCCATTTTTCAAAATTCAATACACCAAAGTTGCAGAAATTAAATTAAAATTAATCTCGTTGTCGAAAGAAAACGGGTTTTTCTTTAAAACATTGCAAAAGATTGAATTGATTTATTCTACGAATTCAAGATAGAATCAATGATAATGACATAAATTATATTAAATGGTAAAAATATATTCTATTTATACTTTAAAACCATTAAATATTATAATTTAACCATATAAATTATTGCGATGAAAAAAGTTGTTTTTAATTAAAATATAGCGTGTTTTTACTATTCATCAAAATATGAAAGTTACCAGAATAATATAAAAAATTTATCCAAAGTAAATTTTTATTTTAAAATTCCATAGAAGAATTTTAGTTTGTCAAAATTAACTTATAAACATGTCAAAAACTAGATTTAAAGTTGGTGCGCCATCAAAATGCGGCAAAACTGCATTTTCTGAAAAATACTTATTTTACCCAAAAAATTTATTTTGTTCTTATACCATGTTTTAGAAAACATGCAAGATGAAAAATAATTTTATAAGATTCAAAATTTAGTTAATACTATTCATAACGGCTAGTTCATAATAATATTCTAATAATATATCGTTGTTTAGTAAAACCCGGTATTGCGTACAACACACGCTATCGAGGAAGGTTATGATTGCGTGTAATGCAATCCAAGTCAGGGTTGTGTGCTGTGCAAGAATCCTTCGTTGTTTTGTATATCATAATCCAACCATATTTCATTTATACATTGAATATATATAAATAAATATATATATATATATATATATATAATCAATGTTGCGTAGAATAACAATTATCAAAATTGTGTGTAACACGATCCAAGAATAGTGTTGCGTATACTACAAGCTAATACAGTGTTGTGTATAGCGCAAGGTAATCTTGGTGTAGCATACAACACAAGACATTAATTAAATTAAAAGAACATTTTTCATATAATTTGGGGAGTTACATTCTACCCCGCTTAAAATTAATTTCGCCCTCGAAATTCGTTGGGGTTATAAGTGGTTTACTATTCGAAAGTTTCTTTAATAGAAACTCACATCGTAAAAAGGAATACCAAAACCAATCTTTAAAAACAAAAGTATGAAACGTAACGGTTACCCAAATAAACTAATCACTGGGTTTCCACATAGCTGAAAATATGGATATGGAAGAGAAATCTGACCATCATGTTCTGATGGAGAGTGGTAGAGAACATGGCTATGGAAAATCCAGAAATCACAAAGTCATAAATTTGTGACGATCTAAGGTACCATCTGATTCAACAGATATAAGAGCACTAGGAAAACATTTTTGGTTTTCAAGATTATTTCCCTAAAGTTGATGAAATTGGAATTAGAAGAAATACTTTCGTGATTTTGGTATAGTCTCACCGTTTGTCGTTCTTTGGACAATTTACACTTCATCTCTTAAATAAATGAAGTTGAATTTGTCATTTGTGATGTGTTAGCAGATCATGTGATAGAATGATGGGTCATTCCATCTATCTCAAACAAAAGGTTAGAAAAGTTATCAAAAAATACATAAGTCCATCTATAGGGAGATTAATCATATATGGTTCCTAAAATGGACTTATACTTCATATATCATACTGCTTAATATAATAAAAATAGTTTATACTAAACAGGGACTTCCTGTAGACCAATGGTAGGAGATAAATGCCAGTCGCACTTCGGTTGTGGGTTCGATTCCCACAGCCTTGTCCGACGCGATGGGCTGTCGGCCGTCCTACAGGTTGTCCTTTTTCTAAAGCTATATTACTATAACATCCCATCAACAATATCAAAAAAAATTTATCCTTAAACAATACTAACTTATGTCCAACATAATCCATTGCAATCTTTAGGCTTATCTAAAATACTTCGGTCCAAGCTCATAGTATAATAAAAATGATCACATGAATGAAATCATTTATCCCCCATATATCATAAGATATATCTTGTTGCTCAAATTAAAAACATGTGAATACCTTAATCATGTATTCTCTTGAAGAATAAATATCTATTGAACCTTAGTGAAAACATGAATGCAGTTAAAATTTAACACTTTCCACATACCAAAATCCTCAGAATTCTATATCCTCAAACCATGATATCACTTTGTCCTTATATCAATCATGAGCTCATGAATACTTTCAAACATATTATATTCTATTTATCCCTTCATTTTGTGCATATCATCTGCTTTCCAAAAATATTTCAATCACTTTTCATGGTTACCGGTACATTAAAATTATTGAAAACCACAATAGACTAATACAAAAATATTCCAACACACAATAGAAGTACCTCAACAACATTATTCTTGAATACCAATACATAAACACTTCAATCCATCCTCTTCAATGATTGTCCTGGAATAAGTCCTTCCTTGATTTAGAAGTAAATTTTTAGGTCAGGGCATTGCGTTGGGTAATGCCCATGTTCTCCACAAATAATACAATAAACTCCATAACAGTCTTTCACTCTATGAACCTTTTCTCCACAAAGATAACATCGGTCCCTCCATTTGAGGTATTCCTCAAGGTTCTTCTTCCCTTCTTTAGAAATCTCAATCTTCCTTTCTTTATGCTCCTCAACATGCGAACATGCATAATAGTCTATCTTCCTCTTATTTGATGAATTAGGCATACCACTATATTTCACCTTGTTAATCATATATCATGATGACTGATTCGGCATAATCACAATATCTTTCTCTCTAGGCATTACACAATTTTGTTGCTTATAGTCCCCAATTTTTCCATTGGATTCAATGTTAACTGAATTCCTTCTAGTTCCCTCCATTAACTAAAACAAAAAAAGAATTCTGTGAGAGGCAAAATCATGCCAGAGAAAACAACATTGTAAAGGAGGAGAACCCTCAATATCTAACATCTTAGGTTAAATTCTAAGATCATTACCATAGTTCTAGGACTATATCTTATACGTATACTTAACCTTAGGAACATCCCTAGACATACCTTAGAAATATCTCTAGGGATCTCACTAAAGTTCTTGCATCCTAGTTTCCAAAGGTTGACTAAACCTCCCTCTGATACCAACTATATAGACCCGAAGCTTGACGTACATGGACATTACATTACCTTTGCGGAATACTTAGTACATAACAAAAACACACACACAAGGATTGTAATAGTTTAGTGTCTTTGGAAACTTGGAATATAATCTTCTAATCGTGGTGAAAGATCTTCAACATCTCCCACAAAGAACTTCCTTTTTTTAACCTAAAATCCTTTCTTTATATTCTGGGGAAAAGAAAACATAAAAGGTTGATCTCAAATGCTCAATAAGGGTAAACAAAAGAAATATCAATCACATCATATTCATAAGAACATAACATTTTTGAAATCTTAACCTGCAAAAGAGAGCATAATTTCATAACATGAGATAAATCATAGTAGTGAAATGTATTCTCTATAATCATAACATAAAACATGAAACTTTTTGGCATACACACATAATCATAGAGAATCATATCTTATTAGTCAAGACTCATTTACAAGACTATCTTAGTGGACAAAGTCCATTTCTGAACCAAGCCACCCTCGTTTCAGTCATGTTTCACTAAACCAGTATAACCTACCTTTCCATCCATGTCTATCTCATGAGATATAAAATCTTTACCCAATGCATTAGAGGGAGATATAGGTCCCACCCATCTCATAATGATACCATTCTTATGTGTGCCACAAAATCATAAACCATACATCATAGCCTAACCCATGTAATAAAAAATGGGAATCTTAAACATCGTGACATCATAAAACAATTCATTTAATATAAAGGAATTCATAAAAATAATTCCATCACAACATAATCAAATCAATGTAATAATAGGGATAGAAACAGAACCCTTTATTATCTTAGATGGAAAATAATTTTGATAAAACACTTGAACTCCATCCTTGTGGAAAATATCCTTTCAACTTCAATTTTTTTTCCTTTCCTAACATGTCATACAATTTTAAACTAAAAGAAGTTGATTAAAAATAAACTTGAAAACATGTAAAGGAAGATTCTTGGAAATAATATTTTAAAAATCCATTCATGCCGTATAAGTTAAAAAAACATTCTTCTCGTACTTTTGTCTGAAAAGTCAAAAAGGTACCTCGTACGAAAAATAACAAAAGATTCCTTTCATATATTTTACTAAAAACTCACCGAAGGGTAAAATTGGATTTAAAAAATTTTAGGTGGATGTAAATAATATTACATATTTAGGAAACCTGGATGTGGATGATAAAATATACCCCAGTAAATTTCAAAGTATAAACAATCTCAGATAAAAATGAGATTGTGATGTTTCCCTTACCTTAGGTCCGATTTTCTTCATAAGTGTCTGAAACTCCTGTATAATGATTTAAATAATGTCATTTACTTATTAAAGAATCATACTCATTGTTATGATATCATATATGGTTCACTTATGACTTTATATTACCCGTTCTTTTGTAAATTCCATGTTAAAGAGCATTTTGGGTAAAATTGTTTTATTTGTCGTACGTGTTTTGACTTGTAATTATTCATATGATTACTTAGATCATGATTAATTAATTCCAGAATATAAAACATGATTTATATATAATATATATTCATAATATACATATATATAATAAACCAGTAAATGGAATGAAATACACCGTTCATGGAGACGGTAGGCCGTACGTACGCATGAACACTGTTTTCGTTTCCTTTTTGAGTTGAATGGAATTAAGTAGATGAAATACATATATATACAAATAAATATAGTATCATTATTATGTCATATATTTCATGATTACTTATTATATATACTTTATAATCGTTCAGGAATGGTTAAAGTGGAGAATGAATCTCATCACGTCGTGGAGACGGTAGTCCGTACGTACGCACGAGCGATGATATCGTTCTCATGATCATGGGACTGTATTGGAGTGTATGTATACTATTTCATAATAAATATCACTTTAAAATAATCATATATAGTTATTATTTACACCATTATACCCATCCATGTATGGTGGTGGTGGAAAATAGATTTCACCACGGCGTGGAGACGGTATACCGTACGTACGCACGCGCGGTGATTTCATTTTCCGTAGAATGGATAGATGGTGAAATAGGGTTGTTTCATACTTATAATAACATATCAGTATATTAGTGATACTAATGTTATTACCTCATAATTAAACAACTAAAGAAGAATAAGCGGAAGAAGAAATAAAGATGAATGAATCGGTAACGGAAATTACCTCTTCTTTGAAGCACCTCTTTGAGACCCTCTCTTAGGGCACTAAAATTGGTCTTTGAGGAAGAACAGAACCTCTAGAATGTTTCTAGGGAAGTGTAGAAGATAATGTTTCAGAGTTTGGCTGATCTTGAAGGCTCAAAGTATTGTGAGGAAGAGAGGGAGGGGGTTCCCTTTTATAATGGAAGAGAGGGGCACCTTTGGAATAACTAAAAATATTATTTTATTATAAAGCCAAATTCGATTTTAAATAGATCCAAATTGATTTATTTCAAAGCTAAGGTGGGGATGGGTCGAAATCATCTAATACAATTGAATTTAGACAAGTTTAGGTTCCTATGATAACCTTATCATTTATATTTAACTTTAAGTTAGATAATTTTACTTTTACCATGTCTTCTTGTTTTCTTACACTATAAGGTTAATAAACATACTATATCAAGCAAAACGAACCCCAAGTTGTTTATTATTAATATATATAACCTTATATATGTTATTTGGCAGAACGTTAGATTTTTAGGAATAAAATAACAGTTAATAATATAATATTTGTTTTGAAAACTATTTTATGTCAATTTTGACACTATTTAGTAATTGATTTTTTTGAAACTCATAATAGATTGATTAGTTAGAATAAAGTTAATTAAATCAATAATAACATGTCATATTGACATATAAAATTAGTTAAATTCATAAAAATTCTTAAATTACATTTATTTGGGTATTTATAACATCAATTGTGTCAATATTTCATTAATAAGACAATTACTGCATCATCTTTGTGTCATAATAAATGATAATTATTTACTCTCTAAAAATTATAAATAAATTCCTATGATGTAGATAATTGTATTAGATTTCTGGAGACTATTCATTTTCTAATTTTAATGAAGTGTATCACTAAATTAAAATTATTATACTTATAAGATTTAAGAAAGTGACATGTTGTCACATTCTTTGGTTTTAATAATAATTAAATTATTATCATGGCAAAAAGTCCATTAAATGAATCTAATACGACCCTTAGGTGATATGGGTAGCCTTTTAGTCATCCAATAGGATTTTGACATGTGTTATGGTAATTTTAAAATATTGTATTTACCCTTAATTAAACGATTTACCTTTAACTATGGTAAATAAAATTTACCATAGTTACTATTCATAATTCCCAAAAATAAATAGTAGCTTATTAACATAATTTGTATCCACTGATTCCAAATATGGAATCCATTTTTCCAAATTCAGTACACAAAAGTTGCAGAAATTAAATTAAAATTAATCCCGTTGTCGAAAGAAAACGGGTTTTTCTTTAAAACATTGCAAAAGATTGAATTGATTTATCCTACGAATTCAAGGTAGAATCAATGCTAATGACATAAAATATATTAAATGGTAAAAATATATTATATTTATACTTTAAAACCATTAAATATTATAATTTAACCATATAAATTATTGCGATGAAAAAAGTTGTTTTTAATTAAAATATATCGTGTTTTTACTATTCATCAAAATATGAAAGTTACCAGAATAATATGAAAAATTTATCCAAAGTAAATTTTTATTTTACTATTACAAATAAGAATTTTATTTTGTCAAATTGAACTTATAAACATGTCAAAAACTATATTTAAAGTGGGTGCGCCATCAAAAGGCGGCAAAACTGCATTTTCTGAAAAATACTTATTTTACCCGAAAAATTTATTTTGTTCTTATACCATGTTTTAGAAAAAGTGAAAGACGAATAATAATGTTATAAGATTCAAAATTTAGTTAATACTATTCATAACAGCTAGTTCATAATAATATTATAATAATATATCGTTGTTTAGTAAAACCCGGTATTGCGTACAACACACGCTATCGAGGAAGGGCACGATTGCGTGTAATGCAATCCAAGTCAGGGTTGCGTGCTGTGCAGGAATCCTTCTTTGTTTTTTATATCATAATCCAACCATATTTAATTTATACATTGAATATATATATATATATAATCAATGTTGCGTAGAATAACTATTATGAAAATTGTGTGTAACACGATCCAAGAATAGTGTTGCGTATACTGCAAGCTAATACGGTGTTGCGTATAGTGCAAGGTAATCTTGGTGTAGCATACAACACAAGAAATTAATGAAATTAAAAGAATATTTTTCATAAAATCTCGGGGTGTTACATTCTACCCCCCTTAAAATGAATTTCGCCCTCGAAATTCGTCGGGGTTATAAGTGGTTTACTATTCGAAAGTTTCTTTAATAGAAACCCACATCGTAAAAAGGAATACCAAAACCAATCATTAAAAACAAAACTATGAAGCGTAATGGTTACCCAAATAAACTAATCACTGGGTTTCCACATAGGTCAAAATATGGATATGGAAGAGAAATCTAACCATCATGTTCTGATGGAGAGTGGTAGAGAACATGGCTATGGAAAATCCACCAATCACAAAGTCATAAATTTGTGACGATCTAAGGTACCATCTGATTCATCAAATATAAGAGCACTAGGACAACATTTTTGGTTTTCAAGATCATTTCCCTAAAGATGATGAAATTGGAATTAGAAGAAATACTTTCATGATTTTGGTATAGTCTCACCGTTTGTCGTTCTTTGGACAATTTCCACTTCATCTCTTAAAGAAATGAAGTTGAATTTGTCATTCGTGATGTGTTAGAAGATCATGTGATAGAATGATGGGTCATTCCATCAGTCTCAAACAAATGGTTAGAAAAGTTATCAAAAAATACATAAGTCCATCTATAGTGAGATTAATCATATATGGTTCCTAAAAGGGACTTATACTTCATATATCATACTGCTTAATATAATCAAACTAGTTTATACTAAACAAGTACTTCCTGTAGGCCAGTGGTAGGCGATAAAGGCCAGTCGCACTTCGGTTGTGGGTTCGATTCCCACAGCCTTGTCCGACGCGATGGGTTGTCGCCCATCCTGCAGGTTGTCCTTTTTCTAAATCTATATTACTATAACATCCCATCAACAATATCAAAAAAAATTTATCCTTAAACTATACTAACTTATGTACAACATAATCCATTCGAATATTTAGGCTTATCTAAAATACTTCGGTCTAATCTCATAGTATAAAGAAAATGATCACGTGAATGCCATCATTTATCCCCCATATATCATAAGATATATCTTGTTGGTAAAATTAAAAACATGTGAATACCTTAATCATGTATTCTCTTGAAGAATGAATATCCATTGAACCTTAGTGAAAACATGAATGCAGTTAAAAGTTAACACTTTCCACATACCAAAACCCTCAAAATTCTATATCCTGAAACCATGATATCACTTAGTCCTTATATCAATCATGAGCTCATGAATACTATCAAAAATATTAGATTCTCTTTATCCCTTCATTATGTGCATATCATCTTCTTTCCAAAAATATTTCAATCACTTTTCATGGTTAACGGTACCTTAAAATTATTGAAATCCACAATAGACTAATACAAAAATATTCCAATACACAATAGAAGTACCTCAACAACATTATTCTTGAATACCAATACATAAACACTTCAATCCATCCTCTTCAATGGCTGTCCTGGAATAAGTCCTTCCTTGATTTAGAAGAAACTTTTTAGGTCAGGGCATTGCGTTGGGTAATGCCCATGTTCTCCACAAATAATACATTGAACTCCATAATAGTCTGTCACTCTATGACCCTTTTCTCCACACAGATAACATCAGTCCCTCCATTTGAGGTATTCCTCAAGGTTCTTCTTCCCTTCTTTAGAAATATCAATCTTCCTTTCTTTATGCCCCTCAACATGCGAACATGCATAATAGTTTATCTTCCTCTTATTTGATGAATTAGGCATACCACTAAATTTCACCTTGTTAATCATATATCACGACGACTGATTCGGCATAATCACAATATCTTTCTCTCTAGGAATTACAAAATTTTGTTTCTCATAGTCCCCAATTTGTCCATTGGATTCAATGTTAACCGAATTCCTTCTGGTTCCCTCCATTAACTAAAACAAAAAAAGCATTCTGTGAGAGGCAAAATCATGCTAGAGAAAACAACATAGTAAATGGGGAGCACCCTCAATATCTAACATCTTAGGTTAAATTCTAAGATCATTACTGTATTTCTAGGACTATATCCTATACATATACTTAACCTTAGGGACATCCCTAGACATACCTTAGAAATATCTCTAGGGATATCACTAAAGTTCTCGCATCCTAGTTTCCAAAGGTTGACTAAACATCCCTCTGATACCAACTGTAGAGACCCAAAGCTTGACGTACATGGACATTACATTACTTTTTCTGAATACTTAGTACATAACAAATACACACACAATAGGATGGTAATATTATAGTGTCTTTGGAAACTCGGAATATAATCTTCTAATCGTGGTGAAAGATCTTCAACATCTCCCATAAAGATATTCCTTTTTTTACCTAAAAACCTTTCTTTATATCCTAGGGAAAAGAAAACATAAAAGGGTGATCTCAAATGCTCAGTAAGGGTAAACAAAAGAAATATCAATCACATCATATTCGTAAGAACATAAGATTTTTGAAATCATAACCTGCAAAAGAGAGCATAATTTCATAACATGGGATAAATCATAGTAGTGAAATGTAATCCCAATAATCATAACATAAAACATGAAACATTGTGGCATATACACATAATCATATAGAATTATATCTTATTATTCAAGACTCATTGCCAAGACTATCTTAGTGGACAAAGTCCATTTCTGAACCGAGTCACCCTCGTTTCAGTCCTGTTTCACTGAACCGGTATAACCTACCATTCCAGCCATGTCTATCTCATGAGATATAAAATCTTTACCCAATGCATTGGAGGGAGATATATGTCCCACCCATCTTATAATGATACCATTCTTATGTGTTCCACAAAATCATCAACCATATATCATAGCATAACCCATGTAATAAAAAATGGGAATCTTAAACATCGTGACATCATAAAACAATTCATTTATGATAGATGAATTCATAAAAATAATTCCATCACAACATAATCAAATCAATGTAATAATAGGGATAGAAACAGAACCCTTTATTATCTTAGATGGAAAATAATTTTGATAAAACACTTGAACTCCTTTCTTGAGGAAAATATCCTTTCAACTTTAAAAACATTTTTCCTTTCTTAACATGTCATACAATTTTAAACTAAAAGAAGTTGATTAAAAATAAGCTTGAAAACTTGTAAAGGAAGCTTCTTGGAACTAATATTTTAAAAATCCATTCATGCCATATAAGTTAAAAAAACATTCTTCTCGTACTGTTGTCAGAAAAGTCAAAAAGGTACCTCGTACGAAAAAAGACAAAAGATTCCTTTCATATATTTTACTAAAAACTCACCAAAGGGTAAAATTGTATTTAAAAAATTGTAGGTGGATGGAAATAATATTAAATATTGAGGAAACATGGATGTGGATGATAAAATATACCCCAGTAAATTTCAAAGTATAAACAATCTAGGATAAAAATGAAATTGTGATATTCCCCTAACCTTAGGTCTGATTTTCTTCGTAAGTGTCCGAAACTCCTATATAATGATTTAAATAATGTCATTGACTTATTACAGAATCATACTCATTGTTATGATATCATATATGGTTCACTTATGACTTTATATTACCCGTTCTTTTGTAAATTCCATGTTAAAGAGCGTTTTGGGTGAAATTGTTTTATTTGTCGTACGTGTTTTGAATTGTAATTATTCATATGATTACTTAGATCATGATTACTTAATTCCAGAATATAAAACATTATTTATATATAATATATATTCAGAATATACATATATATAATAAATCAGTAAATGGAACGAAATACACCGTTCATTGAGACGGTAGGCCATACGTACGCATGAACGCTGTTTTCGTTTCCTTATTGACTTGAATAGAATTAAGTAGATGACATACATATATATACACATAAATCCAGTATCATTATTATGTCATATATTTCATTTTTACTTATTATATATACTTTATAATCATTCATGAACTGTTAAAGTGGAGAATGAATCTCATCGCGTCGTGGAGACGGTTGTCCGTACGTACGTACGAGCGATGATATCGTTCTCATGATCATGGGACTGTATTGGAGTGTATGTATACTATTTAAGAATCAATATCACTTTAAAATAATCATATATAGTTATTATTTACACCATTATACCCATCCAAGTAAGGTGGTGGTGGAAAATAGATTTCACTACGGCGTGGAGATGGAATTCCGTACGTACGCACGCGCGGTGATTTCGTTTTCCGTAGGATGAATAGATGCTGAAATAGGGTTGTTTCATACTTATAATAACATATCAGTATATGAGTGATACTGATGTTATTACTTCATAATGAAACAACTAAAGAAGAAGAAGCGGAAGAAGAAATAAAGATGAAAGAATCGGTAATGGAAATTACCTCTTCTTTGAAGCGCCTCTTTGAGACCTCCTCTTAAGGAACTAAAATTGGACTTTGAGTAAGACCAGAACCTCTAGGATGTCTCTAGGGAAGTGGAGAAGAGAATTTAGAATAGGGTGGATGAGCTTGAAGGCTCAAAGTGTTGTGAGGAATAGAGGGAGGGGGTGCCCTTTTATAAGGGAGGAGAGGGGCACCTGTGGAATAACTAAAAATATTATTTTATTATAAAGCCAAATTCGGTTTTAAATAGCTCCAAATTGATTTATTTCGAAGCTAAGGTGGGGAAGGGTCGAAAGCTTCTCATAAAATAGAATTTAGACAAGTTTAGGTTCCTATTTTAACCTTATGATTTATATTTAACTTTAACATAGATAATTTTACTTTTACCGTGTCTTCTTGGTTTCTTACACTATAAGGTTAATAACCTTACAATATCAAGCCAAATGAACCCCAAGTTGTTTATTATTAATATATATAACCTTATCTAAGTCATTTGACAGAACCTTAGATTTTTAGGAATAAAATAACAATTAATAATATAATATTGGTTTTAAAAACTATTTTAAGTCAATTTTGACACTATTTAGTATTTGATTTTTGTGAAACTCATAACAGATTTATTAGTTAGAAAAAAGTTAATTAAATCAATAATAACATGTCATATTAACATATAAAATTAGTTTAATTCATATTATGTCTTAAATTACATTTATTTGGGTATTTATAACATCAATTGTGTCAATATTTCATTAATAAGACAATTACTGCATCATCTTTGTGTCATAATAAATGATAATTTTTTTAATCCCTAAAGATTATAAATAAATTAATATTATGTAGATACTTGTATTAGATTTCTGGAGACTATTCATGTTCGAAGTTTCATGAAGTTTATAAATAAATTAAAATTATTATACTTATAAGATTTAAGAAAGTGACATGTTGTCACATTCTTTGGTTTTAATAATAATTAAATTATTTTCATGGACAAAAGTCCATTAAATGAATCTAATCCGACCCTTAGGTGATATGGGTCAACTTTTAGTCATCCAATTGGATTTTTACATGTGTTAGGGTAATTTTATAATATTATATTTACCCTTAATTACCCGATTTACCTTTAACTATGGTAAATAAAATTTACCGTAGTTACTATTCATAATTCCCAAAAATAAAAAGTATCTTATTAACATAATTTAGATACACTGATTCCAAAATGGAATCCATTTTTTGGAATTCAATACACAAAAGTTGAAGAAATTAAATTAAAATTAATCCCGTTGTCGAAAGAAAACTGGTTTTTCTTTAAAACATTGCAAAAGATTGAATTGATTTATCCTACGAATTCAAGGTAGAATCAATGATAATGACATAAATTATATTAAATGGTAAAAATATATTCTATTTATACTTTAGAACCATTAAATATTATAATTTAACCATATAAATTATTGCGATGAAAAAAGTTGTTTTTAATTAAAATATAGCGTGTTTTTACTATTCATCAAAATATGAAAGTTACCAGAATAATATGAAAAATTTATCCAAAGTAAATTTTTATTTTACGATTACAAAGAAGAATTTTATTTTGTCAAATTGAACTTATAAACATGTCAAAAACTATATTTAAAGTGGGTGCGCCATCAAAAGGCGGCAAAACTTCATTTTTTGAAAAATACTTATTTTACCCGAAAAAATTATTTTGTTCTTCTACCATGTTTTAGAAAATGTGCAAGACAAATAATAATGTTATAATATTAAAAATTTAGTTAATAATATTCATAACGGCTAGTTCATAATAATATTATAATAATATATCGTTGTTTAGTAAAACCCGGTATTGCGTACAACACACGCTATCGAGGAAGGTCGCGATTGCGTGTAATGCAAGCCAAGTCAGGGTAGCATGTTGTGCAAGAATCCTTCGTTGTTTCATATATCATAATCCAACCATATTTCATTTATACATTGAATATATATATATATAATCAATGTTGCGTATAATAACTATTATCAAAATTCTGTGTAACACGATCCAAGAATAGTGTTGCGTATACTACAAGCTAATACGGTGTTGCGTATAGCGCAAGGTAATCTTGGTGTAGCATACAACACAAGACATTAATGAAATTAAAAGAATATTTTTCATAAAATCTCGAGGTGTTACAGATGATAAATATAAACCCAGTAAATTCTTACGAATAATCAATCTCAGATAAAAATGAGATTTGAAAAGTTATCCCTTACCTTATGTCCGATATGCTTCATATGTATCCGAACATACTGTATAATTATTTAAATAATGTCATTTACTTATTACAGAATCATATTCAATGTTATGATATCATATATGGTTCACTTATGACTTCATATTACTTTTTATTTTGTAAATTCATGTTAAAGTAGCGTTTTGGGTAAAATCATTTCATTTAACGTACGTGTTTCGACTTGTTGTTCTTGATATTTTTACTTATATCCTGATTTACATAATTCCATAATGTAAAAAATGATTTATATATAATATATATTCAGAATATACATATATATAATAGATCAATAAATGGAAATAAATACACCATTCATGGAGACGGTAGGCCATACGTACGCATGAACACAATTTTCGTTTCCTTATTGAATTGAATAGAATTAAGTAGATGAAATACATATATATATATATACATAAATCAAGTAGAATTATTATTTCCTATATTTCATGATTACTTATCATATATAATTTATAATGATTTCTGAATTGTTAACATGGAAAATGAATATCATCGCGTCATGGAGACGGTAATTCATACGTATGCACGAGCGATGATATCTTTCCCATGTTTATTGAATGGAATTGGAGTGGATGATATACTATCTTAGAATCATTATGATGTTATAATAATCATATATAGTTATTATTTATACCATTATACCTATCCAAGTAAGGTGGTGGTGGAACAAATGATTACACCACGACGTGGAGACTGTATTCTGTACGTACGCATGCGCGGTGATTTCAGTTTCCGTAGGATGGATAGAAGATGAAATAGGTTTGTTTCATATTTATAATAACATATGATTATATAAGTAACACTGATTTTATTACTTTATAATTATACAACTAAATAATAGGAAGTAGAAGAAGAAAGAAACTTGGAAGAGTCGGTAGAAGAGATTATCTCTTCCTCGACGCACCACCTTTAAACTTCTTCATAGGGCACTAGAGTTGGTATTTTGAGATGAAAAAAAACTCTATGATATAAATAGAGAGGTTTAGAAGATTAATTCGAAGGTTTTGGATGATCTTCAATGATTAAAAGGGTGTGAAGAGAAGAGGGAAGCGGTGCCCTTTTTATAAGGGAGGAGAGGGGCACCTTTGGAAGAACATAAAATATTATTTTATAATAAAGTCATGTTCAGTTTATAATAGATCCAAATTGATTTATTTGGAAGCTAAAGTGGTGATGGGTCGAAATAATCTCAACCAATAGGTTTTAGACCAGTTTAGGTTACTATTTCAACATTATCATTTAGATTTAACTCTATGTTAAATAATTTATCTTTTATCATGTCTTCTTATTTTCTTACACTATATGGTTAATAATATTACTAAAACATGCCAAAATAACCCCAAGTGGTTCATTAATAATATATATAACCTTATATAAGTCATTTTTCAAAACATTAGATTTTTAGGAATATAATAACAATTAATAATATAATATTTGTTTTAAAAACTATTTTATGTCAATTTGGACACTATATGGTAATTGATTTTTGTGAAAAGAATAACAACATGATTAGTCCGAAAAAAGTTAATTGAATAAATAATAACATTTCATATTAACCTAAATAATTATTGGAATTCATAAAAAGTCTCAAATTACATTTAGTGGGTATTTAGAACATCAATTATGTTAATATTTCATTAATAAGGCAATTACTGCATCATCATTGTGTCATAAATAAATTAAATTTTATAATGTATAAAAATTATAAATAAAATACCATTATGTAGGAAATCTTTTAGTCTTTATAATTAATATTTATAGTCGAATTTATCTTATGAATAACCCTATATTAGAAATGTTTTAGTTATTAAACTTTGATTTTAACTATTTTTTTTGTTTTTTAGGGGTAATGCTTTGGTCAAAGACCATAGAACAATTTATTGATAAACAAAAAAGAATTAAAAGAGGAACAAATATGGGATTTTTTTACAATCTCTATCAAAAAGGTATTGTATGTCAGAAGGAATAGAGTCCATCCAAGTCATGCTCTGATAAACTCCTTTGTTGGCAAGAGCATCAGCAACAACATTCGCTTCACGGTAGGCATGAGTAGCTATATAATCCATCCCATGGAGCAAATTCAGACAATTCATCCAATGTGTGGTAAGTGTCCAGGCCAGATGGATGTTTCCATTCCAGATGGCATGAATGATAGTGGTTGACTCACTTTCTATCCAGAGCTTTCTCCAACCTCATTGAAGCGCAAAATCAACAGCATGAATGACCCCCAGCATTTCCGCCTCTAGAGAAGAAGAGTTACCACATCCAACATAGAAGCAGCCCTGACACTGCCCAGCTGAGTCTCTGAAGATGGCACCACAACTGAAAGGTCCTGGGTTGCCTTTGGAGGTTCCATCTACATTCACTTTAGTCCATCCTGGAATTGGGGATTTCCAGAACACTTTAAATTAGTGTTTGGGATTTGGGTAGATGCCAGGAACACAGAGCTGTTGAAGAATCACAAAGTCACCAACTGAGTTGTTACAACAGTCTTTTTGTATTGAGGCAGCTTCATGAACCATAAGAAGAATCCGAGCCTTCCCTGCATTTAGATTGAGAGGGTGATTATTGTGAATGAGAGAATTTCTAACGTACCAGATCTCATGTAGAATATCTACCACTGCCGACAGGAAAAGATTTTTTATCTAAAGAGAAATATCATGTCTAGTACAATTTTTTAATAACAAGGAAATTGAGTCAGTAAAGAACCATCTGTAATTATATAAATCAGAAATATAATTCCATAGAGCAGAGGCTGTCGCGCAATATAGAAAAAGATGATTGGGATCCTCCCTATGCTGATTACACAGGAGACACTTAGAACAGAGTTGAAAACCAAAAGTTTGAAGACAAGTTTCCATTGGTAATCTATTATGGGAAATGCGCCAAATAAGGGTGAGCCTATAAGGTTTAATACAGGGTTTGTTAAAATGATTCACCCATAGAAAAATAGAGTCATTATCAGAGAAATTATGCTTATAATAATTTTTTGAATCTAGGATTCCATTGGTAGAAGGCTGCCAAACAAGGAAATCACCATTAGGAGAAAAAAGATGATTGTCACTAATTTGCGCAATATTTTCAGGGAGATCATGATGGTGAGATTGTAAGACCTCATTTATAGTCTGATTAGTATCTTCAGGAGGATTATTAGAGGGTAACAAGGATATCAGAGGGGTACCACACCAATTATCACACGAAAAATTTATGGATGAATCAGCATTGACTATCCATCTATAATTTTTCATGATCCTATGATAAGAGTCCCGGATAGAGGGCCATATGGATGAGATGATGAAATTAAAATTACCTTTTAAAAGCTTAAAGAGGAATCTATGGTTCAGGAATTCAGTAGCCTTAGAAGAGGAATTAATAATGTGCCAAGTGAGGCGGGCCTGAAGAGCATCATTGAACAATTTTAAATTTTTTATGCCAATACCACCATTAGAAATGGGTTTACAGCAAGATTTCCATGGTATTGTAACAAGATTATTTTAAAAAATGCTTCTAAAAAAAATGAAGTTTTTAATATAAGTATTAATTTTTTTAAGATGCTGACGGGCCATTTATAAACCATAAAGGAATAGACCATTTTGGAAACAATGGTTGATTTAACCAAACAAATTCTCCCAGCCATGGAGAGGGTTTTCCCTTTCCAGCTAGCGAGTTGATTTGTGATTTGATCAATGATGTTAGCAAAATAGGTTGCTTTGGCCTGAACCCAAAATATTGGAACACCCAAATAATTGAAAGGTAAAAACCCCTCTTTAATACCCAGATAAGTGGTGATATTAGATTTCCTTCTTACAGGAAATTTTTTTCCAAAAAAGATATACGATTTGTTCCAAGAAATTGCTTTCCCAGATATTTGTTCATAGTGAGAAATCACTTGCTTGAGAACATGAATATTTTTTTGATCCCCTTTTATGAATAAAAAAATATCGTCAACATATAAAAGGTGGGTACTGGAATTTAAATTCCTGGCAACTTGAATAGGTTTAAGAATATTTTGATCAACCAGCTTGTTAAGAAGTCTACTTAAGTAATCCTCAGTAATAACGAAAATGATAGCAGAAAGTGGGTCACCCTGCCTGACACCCTTTGAGAAATTGAATAAATCTCTAGGGGTACCATTAATCAGGATAGAGATATAGGCTGATCGAAAGAGAGTCTTAATTCTATCAATGAAAGAAACATTAAAGCCAAAGTTTTTTAGAACTTTGAAGATAAAATTACAGTATATGATGTCAAAATCCTTTTTGTTATCTAGTTTGATGTCCACATAACCCCCTCTTATGCTTCTATTTGAACTACTGGTACATTCTGAAGCAAGACAGATACAACCTTGGATAGACCTTCCTTTAATAAAACCAAATTGGTTCCAAGAGACGATTCTATTGCAAATAGGAGCAAGTCTATTAGCAATAATTTTGGAAATTATTTTATAGATAGTGTTAATCAAAGTAATTGGTCTGAATTGATGGATCTCAGAAGCATTATCAACCTTAGGAATTAAGGTTAGAAATTGATCATTGATTCCATGAGGTAGAGATCCATGGGTGAAGAAGGTCTTAACAAGGTTACAAACATCATTGTGTATTATATCCCAATGTTTTTGGAAAAAACCATTATTGAATCTTTCCGGACCGGGAGCACTGTTAGGATTAAGACCAAAGACTGTGTCTTTGATTTCATGATCAAGAGGGGTGCTTAAAAGAGTCTCATTGTCTTGTTCGTCCACCATTAAAGGAATAATATCCGGTTTAAGATCAATATGTATATCAGGACCATTAAAAATGCTATAAAAGTACGAGGTGACATGGTCCATAATGGATTATTCAGAATCAATGATCAAGAAATTTTTAATGAGCATATTAAGAGGACGATTGACCTTTTTAATTCTTTGAAGACAGTTATAGAATTTGGTATTTCGATCACCATCTGTCAGCCATTTAGTCCTGAACATTTGTTTATGAATATTGTCCTTAAATGTAAGTAGGGAATTTAGTTTAGAAGAGATATTATCTTCCAATTGAGGATCCATATTTAAATCTGAATTAGTGTTCTGAGTTTGGATACGATTGAGTTCATCTTCAAGATAGGAGATATCAAGATCTGTTTGAGTATTTGTATTTTTACACCAACCTTTGAGGGCCTTCTTGAGAATTTTTAATTTTCATAAATAGGAAAAAGAATAATTATGGTGTTTCATGGAGTTCCAGGTGTCATAGATAAAGTGACACAATCAGGATTCGAGGACCAAGCATTATTAAATTTGAAGGGAATGATAGGCTTTCGATCATTCATAATAATTCTAACAAGGAAAGGATGATGATCAGAGTTGAGTCTCGGAAGGATACATTGAACTTATATAGGTATTATGTATCAATTTTGACCTAAAATAAATTTAAATAAAATAAATAATTATTTAAATAAAAAGTCGATTTTTAAATAGTAACCTAGTGTTTTCACTATTCATAAAAAATTGAAAGTTTTCAGAAAAATACCAAAATTTCACCCTCGGCTAATTTCGATATTCCGATTCCAAAAGTAAAGTCCATTTTAAAAAGTTATAATTTATAAAATTTCAAAAAGTGGGTATTACTATTCATAACAGCTAGTTCATAATAATATTATAATAATATCTCATTTAGTGAAATTCGGTATTGCGTACTACACACACTATCGAGAAAGTTCTTGATTGCATGTAATGAAAGCCAAGACAAGGCTGCATGTAGTGAAAGCTCCATTTGGTGTTGTGTATGACATAATCAAAACATATTTCATTTAATAATTAAATGAAATCTGTATTTAATGTTGGGCAGAATAATTTCCACAAAATGATCTTGAAATTGTGTGTAAAACGAGCCAAGAATAATGTTGCGTATACTGCAAGCTAATATGGTGTTGCATATTGTAATGCCCCGACCATAGTTACCCAAAGTTGGTGAATTATTACGTAACATTGGCATGATCACAAAATATCAACTCTCGAAAGACCGATTAGTTTAGTAGCCTTGGAAACACTAGATACATTCGTAAATGTTACATTACATCATAAAGTGAAAAATCACAATAATATAGTCTCCATAGTCCACCCTCGTATCCCCTTCAGACTATCCCTGTAGGTTATTCATAAAATATTTCTTCACATCCTTGGAAAATAAAACATAGAAAGGGGTGAGATCAGATTCTCAGTAAGGATAATAATATAGTGGAAACTTTCATAAATGAACATAAACATTTAAGGCAATGTATAACTAAAACAAAAGCATTTTAAACATGAACTTTAGCATAATATGGAACAAATAAATTGAAATAATTCCATTTACTTATTCACATGGATATTCTATTATTCGAATAATCACATGCAATATCACTAACCACTTTCATAATAATGGAACACATAATGCCAGACTATCACAACCACATAGTCAAGGGCTTGTGTTAGGACTATAAAAATGATTTTCTCAAGGCCTTGTGTAAAGACACTAGTTTGTCTCATGAGTCCTACCGATGCATCAAGGATCTATAGTGGGCCCGACCCATCACATACTAAGTCCAAAGCATTCCTTATATTAAATGGTTTAAATATATCATAAACCATAACATAATCGTATCACATAAAACATGCATAATGAAAACATAACAATTCCACATTTCAATCACAAGATATCAATACAACATATTGATATGATAAAATCATTTTCAATACCAAAATACAAGAAAAGTAAAAATTGGTATTTATGTTTTATTTAAAAAAAGTTATGGCTTGTAAAGGAAGCCAAAACTCAAATAATGGTCACAGTGGTAGAGAAGTCGTTGTCGCTGCAACGTACGACAAAAAACATTCCTTTTTTGTCGTTTAGTAAAACGCTTTGTATAAAAAGATTCCTTTTGAATAAACATAAAATTAAAAGGGTTTTATACACCATATAAAAGAAAGTTCTGTATAAAACAAAATATGCCTCAATGAAAGGAGATTGAGATGAATTCCCTTACCTCGTGTCCGACTTGACTAGATTGTTCTTTAATCTCCTTAAAACCAAGTAACTCTTTTTGATTTGAGCCAAAGGATTCCTTGGGAAGACTTCTGCCCAAAGTGAGGCTTATAGGAGTAAGAGAGGGATGTTGAGATAGTATTTGGGCAGAGTTTGGCCAAGCCAAATGGCTTTGACGGTGTGAATAAGGTGCTTGAGGTGGGGGCCTTTTATAAGAGGAGAGGAGGGGTACTCTTGGAAGGTCATGAAATGTTACATTATTATGCAATGTTTTTCGGATATTAAAGATCCCACAATGATATATTTCTAGGATAAGATGATAATGGTTTGAAATAAACCCATCCAATAGGCTTTAGACATGTGTAAGTCTTAGATTTTACCTTATCATTTCATTTTATTTAAATCGTCATTAATGAGGTAATCACTGCATCATCATGTTGTGATAAATAAATTTATTTATTTAATGCCTAAAAATTATAAAAAAATTACCATGATGTAGGAAATATTTATATCTTTCCAATTGATATTTATAGTTGAAACTATAACTTATATAACCCCATGTAATAATTGTTTTAGTAAAACAACACATGTTTGTGACAATTTTATCTTTACTTTAAATAAAAAGTTATTAATGTCAATTTCTTACCCAAGTGGCTCCATGGGGTCCCCAAGTTGACCCATGGACTGTCTCGGTCGGCCATGACTCATCCAATAAGGGTAGGACAAGTGTAAAGGTAATTTCATATTATTATAACATTATATTTACCTTAAATTACACTAATTACCTTTAATCGCGATTAATAAAACTTAGATGTTACTATTCAAAAAAAATTATTTTCATCCCATTAAACCAAATTTTACTTACTAATGACAACCATGTATGTCAGATTATTGAAATTCATTTCACAGAAGTGGTAAAGATTCATTTAAATGAAAAATTAGTTTTTAAACTACCACTTAGTGGTTTCACTATTCATCAAAAATCGAAGTTTTTCAGAAAAATACCAAAAATTCAGCCTAAGCTATATTTAATATTCCTAATTCAAAAATGATGTCTATTTTACAAAATTCAAAACATATAAGATGAATTAATTAATTTAATAATTAATTCCCGCTGTCACAATAAATAGCGTGTTTTTAAGAAACACTATATATCAAAAGATTGACAATTGTTTATGTCCAATTTCAAAGTGAAATTAATTATAATGAACACCATTCGATTAAATGGTAAAAATATACTCTAATTATACTTTAAACCCACTAAATAGTATAATTTATCACTATAAATTATTTTGATTAAAAAAGTTGTTTTTAATTAATTTATCTATTCAAAGAAAATTTGATGTTCTCAAAAAATTACAAAAAATTCAACTTAGGATAATTTCGATATTCAGAATACAAAAATGAAGTCCAACATGAAATATAAAGTTTATATAATTTCAAAAAGTGGGTATTACTATTCATAACAGCTACTTTGATTGGTCACGGTGTGTTAAAATCTCAAACTTGCGTACAATGCAAGCTATTGCATTATTGAAAGAGAATCGTATCGTGAAATATTGGGGTGTTACATTCTCCCCTCCTTCAATAAATTGCATCCTCGCAATTTGAAGATGTTCTTAGAAAATAAAAGGTTGAAAATAGAAAATACCTTTGTGGAAAATCCATATCAGAAGTAGGGTTAATAAAAATATATCTTTAAAAGAAAGAAAGAGAAGTACAGAGGTCACCTGAGATATCCCATAATAATATTCTATGAAAACATGGATATGGAGGAGAAAAAAACCTTCAAGGTCTGAGAGAGAGTTGTAGAAAACAAGATTAGGAGAAAGTTAACTACAAAAAGATCACAAACATGTGATTAATTAAACGGTCTTTGATTCCCCAGTATGAAAAGTTAATCGACAACGTTTTTGTTTTAAATTACCTTTCATAATGTTGAGGAACTCATTTTGGAGATTTACTAAGAACATAAGTAAATATACTTACTTTTCATGTAGACTTTCATTATTCAATAAATTTTTACCACAGACCTATCTTTCAGTCCAAAAGGTAATTTAATTCCAAAATATTATATTTATTCTGACTGTACAAGGTTCCAAAGATTAACACATACCATTTAGATTAGGAAAACTATTTTTTAATAACAAGGGACATCCTCTAGGCTAGTGGTAGGTAATAAAGGCATGTCACACAATGGTTGTGGGTTCGATTCCTGCAGCCTTGTCCCAAAGTTCAACTTAATCCCATGAACTGCAGGTTGTCCTTTTCCTAAAACTATAGAATTATAATATTCCAAAAATAATCTTCAGAAATTTTTTAACCTTAAACAATACAATCCAAAGTTCAACTTAATCCATTCCAACCTTTATAGTTATCCAAAATACCTCTTTCCAGACTTTCTCTAAAATGTCTCTAAATTCCAAAATCAATTGTAACATCAGATTCCCCAAACAAAGTAAAGTTTCTCTTATTGTCACATACTAAAAATGTGATTACCTCCATTATATTAAAACCTTAATGTAAACAAGAAGTACTACAATACAATCCTTATATATATCACATTATTTTTATAACCAAAATATAATCCTTGAGTCCAAAAGTACCAATACATTAATTATTCCACTTCAACTATCGTAACAACATAAGATTGGCATTGATCCCTTTGCATTTTCGGAAGTAATTTTCCCTGATGCTTAAGATATTAATTTTCATAATGCCCCATTTCTCTACAATTTTAGCATTCAACATTGATAGCCTCTTTCTTTCCATTGCAATCACAAGCCTGATGACCTTTTTCTCCACATTTATAAAAAACTCTCATTCCTTTTAGGCAAGTACCAGGTTGATTCTTCCCACAATTATCACATAATTGAAAATACTTATTTCCCTTTTTCCATTTGTCTCTCTCTTGTTCCGTCATTATCTTCTTCTATTTCATTACTTTATTGTCATAAGATTTAGAGAATTCCTTTTCAGTCTCAATAGAACATGAGACTATATCTTCGTATGTTGAGGAAGATTGTGATACTAAAGCTCGATGAAGAAATGGTTTTAACCCATAAAAGAAACAACTAATCTTACTTCATGGGTTACATATATAATTTGAAGCATGCCTCGCTAACCATGTAAAGTTAGCCTCATACTTTGCGACATTGTCATCCTCCTTTTGCCTCAGACTCAGAAATTGCCTTTCCATATCCGCTCGATGGTCACGAGGAAAGTATTTTTCTAAGAAAAGAACATTGAACTCTCTCCATTCCATACTTGATACTTCTTCATCTTTCTTTGTATTTAGAACCAATGACACCCCTTGATCATCATCTCCAGTGAGGCGGTAAACTTCCATGATAACATTTTCCATTTACCTACTCCCCAAGGAATGGAATATTTTCTCTAAGGAATTTATCCATTACTCAGCTACTAAGGGTTTTTTACTCCCATTGAATGTTGGTGGTTGTTGCCTCATGAAGCGGTCTAACATTGATCCTCCACACTGCGGATCATTGTGCTCCATACGAGTAAGGTTATTATTCATAACCTGAGTGAGTTTTCCCAGTATGGTGATAAGCTGATCAGCACCAGTTGTATCACCAGCTCTATTATAATTATCTTGAGCAGGAGGGAAATCCTTACATGGAGTGTATGCATTGATACAGTTTACATTCCTTCCACTAGGAACCATTTCCAAACAATGGCATAAACTAGATTAGTTTATGATTCAAAATACATAATTCTATACTTGTAAAACACTTACCATAAATTGAATAGTTTATGGATATAATCCATAATCATAAAAATGTTTTTCTTTGAGGAATTATATAATCATAAACCCTTCACAATGGTTTATAAAGAAATCATGAATTATCCTAAGCATATCCCCCAGAAGTGTTGTAACGAAGAGTGCAGCAAGGCCCGTTGTCGTGCACCAGTTCCCGTTCGAGTCTAGCTCAAGGCGGTGTTTTTGGGTTTTACCCTGAGATACATCTGTGTCAGAGCCGCCTCTACCTGCTTGTTTCCAGACAGGGATGTATTTCTCAGAAAACACACAAAATATCAATAATATGAAAATTTTAGGAAGTTCTTCTATACTAATCCGCAAAGTCTATATTAGGGCTATGTTCTCTAATCAGAGTTTATCTAAATCTAGCTTCCAATGTTAGTACTAAACTGCCTCTGATACCAACTGAAACGCCCCAACCCTAGTTACCCAGATTCAGTGCATTATTACGTAGCATTGGCATGATCACAAAAGATCAAGTCTCGAATGACCGATTAGTTTAGTAGCCTTGGAAACACTAGATACATTCATAAATTTTACATTACCTCATAAAGTGAAAAATCACAATAACATAGTATCCATAGTCCACACTCCTATCCCCTTCATAATAACCCTATAGGTTAGTCATAAAATATTTCTTCACATCCTTGAAAAATAAAACATAGAAAGGGGTGAGCTCAGATTCTTAGTAAGGATAACAATACAACAGAAACATTCATAAATAAACATAATCATTTAAGGCAATGTATAACTAAAACAAAAGCCTTTTAAACATGAAACTCAGCATAATATTTAAAAAATAAAATGAAATAATGTCATTTACTTAATCACATCGATATTCTACTAGTATAATAATCACATGTTATATAAATAACCACTTTCATAATGATGGAATGCATAATACCAGACTATCAAAACCACATAGTCAAGGCCTTGTTCCAGGACTACAAATAAAATTTTTTCAAGGCATTATACCAAGACACTAGTTTTTCTCATGAGACCTACAGATGCATCGAGGAGCTATAGCGGGCTCCACCCGTCACATACTAATTACAATGCATTAATTATATGAAAAGGTTTAAAAATATCATAAACCATAACTTAATCGTATCACATAAAACATGCACAATGGAAACATAACATTTCCACATTTCAATCACAAGATATCAATACAACACATTGATATGATAAAACCATTTTCAATACCAAAATAAATGAAATGTAAAACTTGGTATTTATTTTTCCTTTTAAAAAAGATATGGCTTGTAGAGGAAGCCAAAACTCAAATAATGGTCACGACGGTGGAGAAGTCATTTTCTCCGCATACGTATGACAAAAAAACATTCTTTTTTGTCGTTTAGTAAAATGCTTCGTATAAAAATATTCCTTTTAAATAAACGTAAAAGTAAAAGGGGTTTATAAACAGTATAAAATAAAGTTGTGTATAAAACAAAATGTGCCTCAATAAATGGATATTGAGACAAATTATTTTACCTCGTGTCCGACTTGACTCGATCGTTCTTTAATTTCATTAAAATCGGGTAACTTTTTTTGATTTGAGCCGAAGGTTTCCTTGGGAAGACTTCGGCCCAAAGTGAGGCTTCTAGGAGTAAGAGAGGGAAGCTAAGAGAGTATTTTGGTAAAGGTTGGCTGAGCCAAATGGCTTTGAAGGTGTGAATAAGGTGGTAGAGGTGGGGGCCTTTTATAAGAGGAGAGGAGGGGTACTCTTGGAAAGTCATGAAATGTTACATTATTATGAAATTATTTTCGGATTTTAAAGGCCCCAAAATGATATATGTCGAGGATAAGGTGGTAAGGGTTCTAAATCCACCAATACAATAGGCTTTAGACTTTTGTAAGTCATATATTTTACCTTATCTTTTCATTTTATTTAAATCGTTCATTAATGAGGTAATCGCTGCATCATCATGGTGTGATAAATAAATTTATTTATTTAATGCCTAAAAATTATAACAAAATTACCATGATTTATGAAATCATTTTATCTTTCCAATGGATTTTTATAGTCTAAATTATAACTTATATAACCCCATGTAATAATTATTTTAGTAAAACAACACATGTTTGTGACAATTTTATTTTTACTTTAAATAAAAAGTTATTATTGTCATTTTGATACCCAAGTGGCACAATGGGGTCCCCAAGTTGACCCATGGATTTTATTGGTCGGTGATGACTCATAACATATGGTTAGGACAAGTGTAAAGGTAATTTCATATTATTATAACATTATATTTACCTTAAATAACACTAATTACCTTTCATCCCGATTAATAAAACTTAAAAGTTACTATTCATCAAATATTTTTTTTATCCCATTGAACCAAATTTTACTTACTAATGAAAACCATGTATGTCAAATTTTTGAAATTTACTTCACAGAACTGGTAATGTTTCATTTAAATGAAAAATTTGTTTTTTAACTACCACTTAGTGGTTTCACTATTCATCAAAAATTGAAGTTTAACAGAAAAATACCCAAAATTCACCCTAAGATATTTTTGATATTCCTAATTCAAAAATGAAGACTGTTTTAAAAAATTCAAAACATTTAATTTGAATTAATTAATTTAATAATTAACTCCCACTGTCACAACAAATAGCGTGTTTTTAAGAAACAATATAAATCAAAAGATTGACAATTGTTTATGTGCAGTTTCAAAGTGAAATTAATTATAATGACCACAATTGGATAAAATGGTAAAAATATATTCTAATTATACTTTAAAACCACTCAATAGTATAATTTTTCACTATAAATTATTTTTATTACAAAAGTTGTTTTTAAGTATTTTTTCTATTCATAGAAAATTAGAAGTTCTCAAAAAATTACAAAAAATTCAACTTTGGATAATTTCGATATTCCGAATACAAAAATGAAGTCCAATTTGAAATATAAAATTTATATAATTTCAAAAAGTGGGTATTAATATTCATAACGACTACTTTTATTGGTCGTGGTGTGTTAGAATCTCGAACTTGCGTACCATGAAAGCTATTGCATTATTGAAAGAGAAGTGTATCGTGAAAGCTTAGCGTGTTACACGTATAGTACAAGATAATATTGGTGTAGGGTATAATAGAAATCATAAAATAAATTAAAAATAATATATCTCATAAAATCTTGGGGTGCTACATTCTATCCCTTTAAAATGAATTTCTCCCTTGAAATTCGTCGGTGTTATAAATCGTTTACTACTTGAAGGTTTTCTTTGTAAAAACCCACATCGTAAAAGGAATACTAAAACTTAATTTTAAAAAGAAAAGTAAGAAAAGTAATGGTAACCCAGATTAAATCATCACTGGGTTTCCATGTAGTAGAACATAGGTGGAAATATGAATATTGAAGAAAAATCTAACCATCAAGTTCTGATGGAGAGTGGTAGAGGACATGGCTATGAAAAAGACAACAATCACAAAGCCATAAATTTCTGATAATTTAAGCTACCATCTAATTCATCGGATATAAGGACACTAGGAATACATTATTTTGTTTTCAAGATCATTTCCCAAAAGATGAAGAATTTTTTAATTAAATGAAAAACATACTTGATTTTAGTACAATTTTACTGTTGTTTGTCCCTTGAACAATTTCCAATTCATCTCTTAAAGAAATGAAGTTGAATTTGTCTTCTGTGAAGTGTTATCAGATCATGTGATTGAATGATAGGTCATTCCATCTGTCTCAAAAAAAAGGATAACAAATTTTTTTAAATATACATAAGTCCATATATAGTGAGATTAATTGTATATGGTTCCTAAAATGGAATTATACTTCATATATCATACCTCTTAATATAATAAAACTAGTTTCTACTAACCAGGGACTTCTTGTAGGCCAGTGATAGGTGATAAAGGCATGTCGCACTTCTGTTGTAGGTTCAAGTCTCGCAGCCTTGCTGGACGCGACAGGTTGCTACCCGACCTCCAGGTTGTCCTTTTTATGGAAATCTTAATATAATCGAAAACTAGACTTATCCAAAATACTTCTCTCCAATCTCACAGTATAAAGAAAACAATTACTAGAAACGTTATCTGTCAAGCATGTGAATATAATCATTTATCCCCCATATATTATACGATATATCTTGTTGGTCAAATTTCAAACATGTGAATACCTTAATAATGTATTCTCTTGAAAAATGAATAACCATTGAACCTTAGTGAAAATATGAATGCTGTCAAAATTTAACACTTCCCACATACCAGAATCCCAAAATTTCTATATACTCAAACCATGATATAACTTTGGCTTTATACAATTCATTAGCTCATATCATTTTTTCTTTATCCCTTTATTATGAGAATACCATCTTCTTTCTAAAAATATATCAATCACTTTTCATGGTTACCGTTACCATATAATTATTGAAAAAAATACATAGATATTCCAAAATTCCTTGATACCGTAAATGAGATTCTATGATACTATTTTAGAATCCTATTGCATTAACACTAAATCATTACACAACATCATTGTCATACTCAACATTAGAAATAGTGATCACATTTGACTTCCCTTTTTACTTTTCCTTAAGTGGTTGCTCACGTTGATCATCATTAACCCTTGGATTATGGCATTGATTAGCATAATTCCCCATTTCCTTGCACTTGAAGGATTGAAGTGTTGGTGGTGCATTCTCTGCAGTATGTTCTTTATTCACATCATTGGAAACCCTTTTTCCATTACTTCGACAATCTGCTACTCGATGACCTTTTTTACCACACATAAAAAATTTTGTTGTCCCTTTAAGACAATCTCCACCATGTTTCTTTCCACACATTAAGCATAATAAACATTCATCTTCTTTTCACCATTATTATGAGATTTCTCCTTGAGCTCCATCTTTTGTTTCTTGTCAAAATCATGATATGGGTATATAATACCAATTTCCATTTCTACCTTGATAACAAAATGCACAATATCATCATAGCTACTGAAGTCTCTTATAGCTAATGCCCTTCTAAGACTTGGTTTTAAGCCACTGAAGAATTGATCAACTTTACTTTCCGGTTGGATGATAAAGCCAGATGAATACCTTGAAAGCCTTGTAAAATTCGCATTGTATATACCAAAAAATTCATAATACTTTTTCTTAAGCTCAAGGAAATCCTTTTACATCTTTTTTTTGAAGAATATGAGGGAATTACTTATTGAAAAATAAGTTCTTGAACTCATCCCATTCCATGGATTCAATTTCATCTCAGGGCCTCGTATTCTTAATTAGAGTCCACCATTGATCTGCTTCACCTTCTAAATGGTAAATAGCTAGAATGAATTTTTCATGTTCTGAACAATGATATATGGAAAATATCTTTGCAATGGTACTGATCCATTGTTCAGCAATAACTGGATCAAAAGACCCATTGAAAGAAGGTGGTCGTTGCCTCATGAAGGACTCAATAGAATATTATTCCCTTCTCTGCTCATTTGGAAGTCCAGAATGATTCATAGCTTGTGTAAGTTTAGCAATAAGTTTTGCACCCCATATCAGAAAACATAGGTTTTTTCAGGAGGACAATCATTGCATTTTCCATTACATTGATCAACATGATTCCTTCGGGTTCCAACCATTGCCTAAAACCCAAAAAGAATATTGTGAGTGGAAAAAATCATGCTAGGGAAAACAACATAATAATGGGGGATTACCTTCAATATCTAACATCTTAGGTTTAATTCTATGATCGTTACCATAATTATAGTACTATAACGAATACTTATAAGTAACCTTAGGTACATCCCTAGATATACCTTAGAAATATCTTCTAGGGATCTCACTAAAGTTTTCGCATCAATGTTTCAAAAGGTTAACTAAAAATTTCCTCTGATACCAACTGTAGAGACCCAAATCATGACGTACATGGACATTACATTATTTTTGCGGAATTTCTAATACATAACAAAAACAAACACACAAGGACCATAATAGTTTAGTGTCTTTGGAAACTCGGAATATAATCTTCTAATCATTTTAAAAGATCTTCAACATCTCCCATAAAGATCTTCCTTTGTTTTCATTACCTAAAACCTTTATTTATATCCTGGGGAAAAGAAAACATATAAAGGGTGAGATCAAATTCCTATTATGGGTAATCATGGAGAAAATAAAACAAACCATATACATTTGAACTTCGAAACATGAACATAATATTTAAACATCAAAATCATGATCAATGACATAAAACATGGCAGTACATAAGGCATAGATCATAAAGAAACATTAATCATGATAAAATAGCATGGGAATACAACTTGTAATTGTGGAAACCATTAAGCACATGTTATGATTTCCATAGTAGCCAAGGCATTGCTTCCAAGACCATCTTAGTGGAAAAGTCCCTTTTCTGAATCGAGATCACTCCTCGTTCGAGTCCTGTATCACTGAACCGGATTAACTTACCATTCTAGCCATGTCTATCTCCTGAGATATAAATCATTACCCAATGCATTGGTGGGAGATATAGGTCCCACCCATCTCATAATGAAATCATTCTTACTTGTGCCACAATATAAGCATAAATCATTCATCATAACCCAAAGAATAAAAATAGGTTTCATAAAAATGATCCCATCGTATCATAATACATACAAAAATCGATATCATTTCATCATAAGAAAAGTGAAACCATGTAAATCATAGGGAAATTATACTTGAAACATACACATATGAAATAATTCCATCTTATATGGAAACTGGTTTTGATAAAACACCTGAAATGAATTCTTGAGGAAAATATCATTCCTTATTCAAAATCATTTTCTTTTCACAAAATTCCATGAAATTTTATAAGAAAAGAATTTTTTTTGAAAATATTCATTAAATCTTATAGAGTAACCTTCATGAAAATAATGCGTTATGAAACCGTAAAATATCAGTTCATGCTGTATAAGTTAAAAAAACATTCTTCTCATACTTTTGTCGGAAAAGTCAAAAAGTACCTCGTGTGCTAAACAAAATAAAGATTCCTTTCATACCATGGAGTAAAAGTATAAAATGGGTAAAAATGAATTTAAAAATAAATGAAACCATTTTTAGAAAATAGGGACATGGATGATAAATATAACCCCAGTTAATACTTACGAATAAACAATCTTAGATAAAAACGAGATTAGAAAAGTTATCCCTTACCTTATTTCTGATATGCTCCGTATGTATCCGAACCTCCTGTATAATTATTTAAATAATGTCATTTTCTTATTACAGAAACATATTCAATGTTGTGATATCATATATGTTTAACTTATGACTTTATATTAACTGATCTTTTGTAAATTCATGTTAAAGTAGCATTTTGGGTAAAATCGTGTCATTTATCGTACGTGTTTCGACTTGTTGTTCTTGATATTTTTACTTATATCCTGATTTAAATAATTCTAGAATGTCAAACATGATTTATATATAATATATATTCAGAATATACATATATATAATAGATTGATAAATGGAAAGAAATACACCATTCATGGAGAGGGTAGGTCGTATGTACGCATGAACGCTGTTTTCGTTTCCTTATTGAATTAAATGGAATTAAGTAGATGATATACATATATATATATCCATAAATATAGTAGAATTATTATGTCATATATTTCATGATTACTTATCATATATACTTTATAATTATTTTTGAATTGTTAACATGGAAAATGAATCTCATCGCGTCGTGGAGACGATAATCCGTACGTAGGCATGAGCGATGACATCGTTCCCATACTTATTGAATGGAATAGGAGTGGATGGTATAATATCTTATAATCAGTATGAGGATATAATAATCATATATAGTTATTCTTTACACCATTATAACCATCCAAGTAAGGTGGTAGTGTAAAAACTGATTACACCACGGCGTGGAGACATTATTTCATACGTACACAAGCGCGTTGATTTCATTTTCTGTAGGATGGATAGAAGGTTAAAAAGGGTTGTTTAATATTTATAATAACATATCATTATATAATTAATACTGATGAAATTACTTTATAATTAAACAACTAAATAATAGTAAGTAGAAGAAGAAAGAAACTTGAAAGAGTCGGTAGAAGAGATTACCTCTTCCTCGACGCACCTCCTTTAAACTTCTTCTTAGGGAACTATATTTGGTCTTTTGAGAAGACCAGAACCACTATGATATAAATAGAGAGTTTTATAAGATTAATTGGTAGGTTTTTTCAGAGATTCAAGGCTCAAAAGGGTGTGAAGAGAAGAGGGAAGGGGTGCCCTTTTTATAACGGAGGAGAGGGACACCTTTGAAAAAACTTAAAATATTATTTAATAATAAAGTCATATTATTTTTATAATAGCTCCAAATTGATTTATTTCTAAGATAAAGTGAGGGTGTGTCTAAATTCTCTCAAACAATTGGTTTTAGACAAGTTTAGGTTACTACTTTAACCTTATCATTTAGATTTAACTCTAAGTTAAATAATTTAACTTTTACCGTGTCATTTTGTTTTTTTACACTATATGGTTAATAAACATACTATAAAAAGACAAAATAACCCCAAGTGGTTAATTAATAATATATATAACCTTAAATAACTCATTTTGCTAATGCTTTTATTTTTAGTAATACAATAACAATTAATAATATAATATTTTTTTAAAAACTATTTTATGTCTATTTTGAAACTATTTGGTAATTAATTTTTTTTTGAAAATCATAACAACATGATTAGTTCGAAAAACATTAATTGAATAAATATTAACATGTCATATTAACCTATAAATTTAGTTTAAATCATAAAATGTCTCAAATTACATTTATTTGGGTATTTATAACATCAATTATGTTAATATTTCATTAATAAGGTAATTACTACATCATCATTATGTCAAAAATAAATTAACTTATTTAATGTATAAAAATTCTAAATAAAATACCATTATGTACGAAATCATTTTATCTTTCTAATGAATATTTATTGTCGAATTTATCTTATGTATAACCCTATATTAAGTTTTGTTATTTATTATACTTTGATTTTAACTATTTTAACTCTTCTTTAAATAAAATAACAATAAGTGTCATAATGTAATCCAAGTGGACCTAAAGGGTAATATTTTATTCATAAGGTTGATGTTGGTCGAATTAAAACTATCCAATATAATTATGACATGTTTTTGGGTAATAATAATATCATTTTTACCCCTTATTACCCTATTTATTTTTTACCGTGGTAAATAAAAGTAAAAAGTTACTGTTCCCCAAAAATTATTTTTATCTTATTGAACGAAATTTTACCCCTTGATATTAACCATGTCTCTCATATTTTCAAAATTCTACTCATAGAAGGGGTAAAATTATGCTTTATGTAAATTTTCAAATTCTCCTAGGAGGTCGATAAAAGACGATGAAAAGTTCAATAAAATTTTTATATATCTAAAATTATTATAAAATTACTCAAATTAATTATATTGAACTTATATAGGTATTATGTATCAATTTTGACCTAAAATAAATTTAAATAAAATAAATAATTATTTAAATAAAAATTTGGTTTTTAAGTAGTAAGCCAGTGTTTTCACTATTCATCAAAAATTGAATGTTTTCAGAAAAATACCAAAAATTTCACCCTAGGATAATTTCGATATTCCAAATACAAAAATTAATTCCATTTTGAAAGATAAAAATTATAAAATTTGAAAACATCGATATTACTATTCATAACGACTAGTTTATAATAATATTATAATAATATCTCATTTAGTGAAATTCAGTATTGCGTAATACACACGCTATCGAGGAAGGTCTTAATTGCATGTAATGCAAGCCAAGTCAGGGATGAGTGTAGTGAAAGCTCTGTTTGGTGTTGCGTATAACATTATCAGAACTTATTTCATTTAATAATTAAACAAAATCTGTACTTAATGTTGCGTAGAATAATTTCCACAAAATGAACTTGAAATTGTGTGTAACACGAGCCAAGAATAGTGATGCGTATACTGCAAGCTAATATGGTGTTGCATATAGTAAAATCTAATCATGGTGTAGTGTATAATAGAAAGCATCAAAAAAATTAAAAATAATATATCTCATAAAATCTCGTGGTGTTACGGTTAAACTAAATAAAAGAATGAATTTGTGGGTGCTGGTTGGGGTTTAATTATGTGAAGGTGTGTTTCGGGGGTTGTTGTGGAACGGGTGAGCAACAGGGCTGCGATTGGATTTATTGTGGGTTGGTGTGTATGATATGGTTGTGATGGGGTGTGGTGATGTGATAAATGGTATCAAATGGATGATGATGTGGTATGGGTATTGTTTCTGATATGTTTGTGGTTATGGTGGTTGTCATTAGGGCTACCAGGATGGGTTGTGCATATGAATAATAGTGGAAGAGTTAACTAATGAATTGTCGGGCATGGTAGTTGTTTAAAAACGAAAAATCAATGGAATTGATTGGCTGATAAAAGAAAATGGTTTTTTGTTTCTTGTGTTTTCCCTAACTTTATTTGTGTTTGGTAGGGATATGTTTTACGAATGATTGATTTTGTTTGGTTGTTGTTTGTTGCTCAGTAGTTAAGGAACTGATAAACTAAAACTTTTGAAACTTGAAAAGATTAATGGGGTTTGGGGTTGTTTATTGTGTGCATACTTTTGAGGTAGTAGTGTTGTGGCTTGTGCTCAGATATTTTGTGTATAATCCTTAGGATGGGCTAAGTGGTTGATATAATTATACAAATTTTTACGTTTTAAGTTTCTTTACGCACCCCACCCATGTTGACCACTACGTGCTGAACACCCATGGGATGGGGGTGAGATTATCAAACATCTAAAGGATGGTTGGTTACTATTTTTTCCTGTGCTCCCTCTTCCATGTTCTATAGCCCAAGATCCTTCGGGCAGGTTACGACAGATGTTTCCCAAGAGTCTTTAGGATGAGGATGTTATATATTCCCAGGTTCCTTCAAGATGATATGTGATGTGGTTCCCAGGTGTCTTCGGGATGATATGTTGTTATGGCTGAGGATTGAGTGTCGGCGGGATACTATAAGCTTCGTATGGTCAGGTTGTGGCCCTAGATCAAGCTTTGTATGGCTAGGTTGCAGCACTAGCTCAGGAATAGGGGGAAGCATTAGGGCATTAGGCGTGAGGGATTGAGTAGTATTCAGTGGGAAGGTGGTGCGGGGTACCCATACTATGATATTATTACTATGCTACTCTATTGACTTGTGGTATTTGGTGAGTGTGGCTTATAAGGATTGGTGGATAGATTCATTGCTATGCTTTGGTCCCTTTTGTTTTCTCATGGGGAATTAGGATGTTTTCCCACCTGTGCATGAGATATTTAGGTTTTCCTACTGAGTATACATGTATGCTCACCCTACGTTTGCTCTATGTTTTTAGGGGGACTTCAGGGACCGTGTCAGACCTTGATAGTCGGGCATTGGAGTTCTTCTGGTTACAGTTTTTTCTTTCTTTTCTTTTGTATCGTACTTTGGAGCTTCTTTTATACTTGTACTTTTTTTTCAGTATTGTATAAAACGTGCATATGTTTTTGGTTTTGGGTTTATTTTCATTTACTTGTTCCTTTTTCATTTGGTGTTTGACGCATTCTATTTCCCGATCTTAAATAATAAAAATGGTAATGCCTCCCATATTTGTGAAAACTCATACCATTGGTGCTAGTCACCACTCTGGGGCCTAGTGGAGTCGGGAATCAGGGGTCATTATCTCTCTTTCACCATTGCCATCTCATGAAGGGCATCTTTTGTGGGAGGGGGTCGTGACAAACACGTTGAATAGTTCTCATGGAATAGAAAAGTGTTATAATGGAAAATTGATATCCATGTAAAACATATGACTAAGGGAAAATATCCATTGATATGTTTCTTATGTTATGATAATGCTGTTTGGATAAATATATGTAGGATATTAATATGTAAACTGTATGATACATATTACCTAGGGCCTAATTAAAGAATTGATATCATGTAGTTTATGCTAACATTGATGAAGTTTATTTTATTTATATTTATGGAATAAATCCAATATAATTTGAATTAGGAAGCATTCATGTTTTCAATAGGGATTTAGGGAAATTCTGGTTATTACCATGTTTCAAGAGAATATATGATGAGGATATTAACCTGATTGGAATGTAATAACCAAGAGTTTCATTGTGATATGTGTGGGAATCAATGTTAAGATGATTTCATGAATTTATTTCTAAATCGGGGGATTTTCATCTTTCATATGGTTTATAAGTTTAACCATTCATGAGAAGTTTAAGTTAAACTTTGTAATAAATATTTATGCATTGAGTTTGCATTGAAGACCTTGGTTAAATTTCTATTTAGTGATTAATGATATTTCATGAATTTACAACTTGTTTACTTTGGAAATTATATTTTCATGGTTTTAGGAAAAGGCACCATGAATGTCAGGGGACAACTAATCAAGCAGGGCAAGGATACGGGTCTTGAACCCATGATCGAAGGACGATAAGGGTTTCACACATACCATTGGCCTATGAAATGTCTTTTTTAATGTGTAATTATTATTTTTGGAAAAATTATTAATGATAAACATGTAGAGTTACTTTTTATGTTTATAGATTAGTGAATGGATGAATTAGATATTGATATGAAAACAACTAAAGAATGATTTTTTTAAAGAAATATATTAAGTAAGTTTATTTCCTTACATTCTTGGCTAATAAAAAAATTAATCAATGTTTGGATAATGATCAAAATAATATAAGATGTCAAAATACCTTAATTCTGTTGAACTGATGGCCTTTTAAATCATCACATAGTTATGACTTTGAGGAACTCAAATATTGTTTGATCATTTACTTGTTTGTGATTGGGGAACTCAAAGACTCCCTATAAATATTGACGATTTTCTTATATGACCAATATTCACTTCTATACTATGTTATACTTTTTGGAAACATAGTATGATGTTTATTTGGGTAACCATTATGGATCTAGCTTTCCCCTTTTAATGGATGTTTTAGTATCCATTTTCTCAATGTGGGTTTATACGAATGAATCCTTCAAGTATAAAATCATTGATAACCTAGAATAATTTCAATGATGTAATTAATTTTTAAGGTGGGAGGGAGTTAGAATGTTACACCCTCATATTTTGTGAATTATTTGTTTTTGAATTAATTTACCCTTTTTGATGTTTTAAATTTTACACAACACTAAAGATAACTTATTTTATATTAATGAACTGTGTTTGGAATGCGTTATATGCAACAAAAAGTTATTAATTAATATCATAATATATAAACATTATCATTATATATAAAGAACAAAAATGTTATCTTGCGTTACACACATGAATTACATTCCACTATGACTTGTATAAGATGTAAGACTAAGTTTTACAAAACAATAATATATCATTAAAATGTTATTACTTAATATAATAAGATATAAAAAAATTGTTAAATTAGTAGTTATGAATAGAATTAAATAGTAAATGAAAATAAATGGATTTAATGATATAATATGAATTTATTAGTAACCAATAAATTATAAATGATTACGAAAACTAATTTAATGTAAAAATATATATTATTATTTTTAGTGTCAAAAAGCAGTTTTACACTAATTACATAAATTAAATATAATTAGTGACTGATACTAAGGTAATATATATTTCATATATTCAATCAAATATTTTTTATATTCATTCAATATATTTTATAGACATAAGATTAGGAAAAAAATTTATGCATAAATACATATATTTTTATAAATGTAGTTTTACCACCTATTAATGGAGAACTGATTTTAAATACCAATTTTGGTACTGTGATAGAATTAGTATGTCAAAATAAACTTTATATTTTAAATTTAAATACTAAAATTAATTTATGATATATTTTTGATATTTTTCTGCAATGTTTTATTTTCTAATGAATAGTTAAAAATACTGAAATTTAGTTCAAAACAAAACTTTCATCTAATTTTATTATAAGGTTAAAATATATTTTAAATTGGTTTAAAATTTTAATTAGGTAATATTTCTATAAATTAAAATAATTTTGGTCACTCAGGTCAATTTCACTTTGAAATTGGGTATAAAAACATAGCAACTGTTTTAAATGTCCTTACTTTAAAAACCCTCATTGATAACCAAAATGAATGATTAATATTAATTTAATTTCATCCAATTAAGTGTTTTTAATTTTGAAAACTGTATTATATATTTGGAATCATCATAATTCATAGTTTTCAATTAGTTCAACTTAGTTTTTAAAAAAAACTATTAGTGAAAGTTATTTAAATTAATCAAATTCATTAAGGTAAAATATAACTTACCTAAGGACTAAAAATTATATTTAAAAACAAAAAAGACATGAAACATTTTCCAATTTTTCTTTGGAAATTATCCATTAAATAAAATTCCATTCTTGAGTTTTGATGGTTTGTTATGAATTTTGTTAGACAAAAATGTGGGTATACCTACCTTGTTTTAAAAAATTCCAAGTGTGTCCTTTCCCTTCCCAATAAAATACCACCACCTCTACCCATTATTAACTAATCTAAAACAATTAATTAATTAAACATATCTACCTAGTACACTTCCTAACATACCTAACTTCATACTGGATGTCACCCTTTACGAATAAGTCAACCTAATAATCCTTTTGGCACAAACCAAAAGGAGTTACCTGATTAAGAGGTAACATCTTCTCTGAAGATCATTTCTTTTATTTTCTTTCTCAACCCAATAAACATTATTTATATCATTAAGATATAAAGAAATAATTCTATTCAATATAATAGGATGTTGTGATACTAAAGTTTTGCCTAAACTTTCACAAACATCCATCTAATGAGTAACAAGCATACTATTTAAGTGTACGAAGAACTATCGACACGCTAAACGATGATTGTTCATTATTCATTTACTACCTCTCAAGGTAAAAATTATTATTAAAAATATATTTATATATTTCAAAAATTAAATTTTTTATTGATTTTTTTCTTTATTTTTTTTCAATACATATTCTTTTTACATTCCATTTAGTGTAAATACGATAATTTCTCATGAGAAAGTGTGGACTACCACCCCTCAAAGTAATGTGGTTCCTTCAAAAACTACATGGAATGTATTAAGGATTTTTTTATTGAAATTATATTATATATATAACATTAAAATGTTAATATAATGTTATTATATAATTATATACATATATTTAATTCTCTTTATTTCTTTCAATATGATAATAAAAACAGAAACATTGTTCCTGTGTACATATGACTTACCCTGTCCATGAATTGGGTATTCCATTTCATACTTATATATTATATTGATTATTCTAAAAACATATAATTAATATAATTATATTGAAATAAAATTTTACTTTCTTTAAATCAATATATAAATATGGGACAAAAGAAATAAAACAATAAGACACATGCGAAGAGCGAAGCTTATATTACCTAAGCGAAACCTTAACACATGAATTTTACAATGATGGTAATATAAAGTAATAATCAAACCATATATGATATTATAATTAATAATATGTTCATTTTATATATTTATAATTAATTTATTTTTATTACACAAGAGTTTTTTATGAGTACAAAAATATTCAAGACAAAAGGTATGGCATTTTCATCTAACTTTTTTATTTCTGTGAGATACAAGATTTATTCCCCACTCATTACCTTTGTATGGTTTGTATAATGACTATGTATGTAAAAAATTATTCTTATATTAAAGGTTATGGGTATTTACATATCCATTCTGTTATTTTAATTTCTTGGGTTTTAAGTTTCAAAAGTTACCAAATCGGTAAAATAGTTCTGTGTCAATCTGCCTTCTATAAGACTCTTGTTTTATTATGAACCTAAATTATTTTTGAGATGTATATAATTACATTTAACATGTCATATCATGAATTTAATTATTTAAATTATATTTTATTCTTAATTTAATTTTGTTTTCTTACATGGAGAGTATGATCCCATGTTACTAGCCTATAAGATTTCATTGAATCATTTTTATCATTTTTTGAGATTTTTTATGTTTATGCTTTCTTTAATGAAATAATATAACCAATATCTTAGTAAAATACCTTGATATTTTTTCATTTGGTTATTAATTATATATTAATTTATTGGAAACATATTTATACTAATTAGTGCATCATATATTTAAGAAATTGTTTTTTAGAACTCCCGACTTTACCCACTCTTCGGTAAAAAATCTATGTTTTCTAAAAAGTGTTCTAAGTATATTGTACCATTATCCTTTAATCATTAAAATAAATTTTTAAACTTTTTATATTTTACCAGTGTATTCAATGAAATATTTATATCACTTTTGGAACATGGAATTCTTCTAACCTTTTTAACATGGAAAAAGAATGTTTTTTTACCTTGTAAAAAATGTAAAAACTTACCCGCCATCATTTCATTGAAGCTTCCTTTAAATTTTTAAAATGTTAATTTTTATGAAATTTTATTTTAATATATATCTTCAATGGAAATGTTTTCGATGTTTCTTTTATAATTTTTAAAGGAAAGATGTTTCAAACCATTTCAAACCATTTTTATTTGTTTTTAAATAAAAATGTATTTAAAATATTTTGAAGAAAATATGATATGTTTTCAAGGAAAAAGGGCTTCAAACTAATTTCAAGTATTTTTTTATTTTTTAAAATCATTTCTACCAAAATGATTTTGAAATGGTTTTTGTTGTATTAAATATCCTTTTTTAAGGAATAAAAAAATATTTTCTTCATGAAACATTTTCAAAATATATTTAAAAACTATTTTCCATCCCAGATAACATACATTGATTTTAATCATTCCTTTATAGGAAACAATATAATGGTTCTATTAATATTCTTTCTATGAATGATTTATTCCAAATTTTAGGATCTTTATGAAACCCATTTCTATTTCATGGGTTATATGTTTATGAAATCTGTTGCTCTCTTATAGGTTATGCTTTTGATGCTATGATTATAAGACAAATATCTTTTTCCAAAGGTTATGATATGTTTATATGTTTATGATACCCATTTAATTTCATTGGTTATGATATGGTTATATATGATTTTTTGAAACATGTATGTATGATTTATTTTGATATTGGTGGGACCAATATTTCCCTCCAATGAATTACATAAATATTTATGTCACATGAGATACGCATGGATGGTATGAGAAATGAAATCGATTCAGTTTTATAGTGTTGGAATACAAAATTAACTCAGATCAGTATTATAGGGATGAAATGGGAAATGTACTTTTTTTCGGTATTATAGGAATGGAATGAGGAGTGAAATAGGTTCAATAGTATGTGGCTGGAATGTGATGCAAACCCAGTCCAATAAGTGACTTTTTCCACAAATATTGTCTCAGCTGAAATTCTTTGACTAATTTGTAAAGCATTATATATGCTTATATGTATACCATAATTCCATTTTTATTAAAATGTTCTGATTTCATGTTTTTTTGTCTTTAGTTCCTTATGATTGATGTCTTATGAACTACCAGGCTTTATACCATGATTCATGTATATGATCTTCGATATGTGGGGCATGATCTTATATTTTCATGATCATGTTCGCAAACCCCTATGATAATGATTATTCATACATATATCCCTTTTTTACCCCTACTAAGAATGTGAGATCACCCTATTTTATGTTTCCTCTCCTCAGGTTATGAAGATATGTATCATGTCTTATGTGTCTAAGAAGGGTGATAGTCGAGAAGAACCTAATGGGAGATGATATAGCTCATTTATGTACCAGTGTTTATGTTTCCATTCTTCCAAAGGCATTAGACTAATAAAGTCTTTCAGTGCCTATTTGTATACTGTTTTATGTTTTCTATAGAAGTGAAGTATTTTAAATGTATGAATAGTGAGGGTCGTTATATTTTCCAATCACTGAACATTAGGTGGAAGTACCCAAATATGTGTTGGAAGGTAGATTGAACCTATATACATATTAATCTAATTATCTATTTGATTCTAGATCATTCTACTAATTTATACCTACCTAGTTTCACAAGAAAATTACACATTTCCCTCTTAATTTATGATAGGAGGTGTCAATAAAAACACTAAGAGGAAGTATCTATAACACCTCAGGTTTTTTATGAATTTTTTGAATAAATTAAAATTTTTTGATACAAAATTTTAATCTTTATTTATATACAACACAAATTTGAGCTTCTATTACACACAACACTAGGCTAACCTATGTTACACACAACAATAAGTTTTTACAAAACTACGATATAATATTAATATTTATTATTAAAATGATACCATTATTACCCAACCATTATTCATAGAAAAATGAATAGTAGTTACAAAATTTTAAATATTATATATTTATTTTATATAATTAAACAATGTTGATAAAAATTTACTTCATGTTTGTTAAAATCATTATATGCATCGAAAACACTATTTTACTAAAAAATATTATTTTTTTCTTTTTTTGATCATTAATAATATATACTATTTAAAAGGTTCAGGGAAATAAAATTTTCAAATAATTATAATTTATGAAATAATAATTCGAAAATTATATTAGGGTTAATTTTTGAGCTTTCCCTAAATTTATTTTATTTTTTTATGACTGAATAAAAAAACTAAATTTTAATTTAAAATTTCCATTTTATATAATATATTTATAAATATAAATTATATTTTAAATTTATTTTCTTGTAAAAAAGTTCAATTATACATTCATTAATAAAATTTTGATTATTTTTATAAATTTTATAATGAATATATATATATAAACTGTGTAAACATTTTAACACTTTCTCTTAAAAATATGCATTCTTAACGGGTTTGTAGTATTAATTTTTAAATTAAAAATTTCCATCTATGTGAATTTAATTTGAAAAAAAGGATTATATCTTTGGAATCATCATAATTTATATGATCTATTAAGGTCATCATAATTTTTTACCATAATGATTAGGGAAAACTGATAAAAAATACTTACCATAGTAAAGGTAAAAATTCGATTTTTTGTGTTACAAGTTCTTTTGTTAAACTAATTTTCCACACAAATAGGATTTTAATTTAATAAAATGAATTTAATATTTTTAATAATTAGGTATAAATTAAGTATTAAATATTATTTAAATTTTATTCTTAATGGGAAAATTACCTAGGTAAAATAAAAGATATAAGTTTCCATTGTGAAAACTAAAATCTTAAAATTACACCACATAAAGACTACAGAATAAAATGACAAAAAATAGGTTTAATTTGTGTTTTATAGGTGTTTATAGATTTATTAATTTATTGAATAAATTATTTATTTATTTTGGAGGCACTATAGTTAAGAGTGTCTTCCCAATAGTGAACACTTTTGGGTATTTACTGAAATGACAATCATCAATTATAAAAGGCAAACACCTATCCTCTCTAATTCACACATATCAATCACTTTGGATTGAAAAACCATACCAATATAACTTCAAATCTTCTTTACTGTCATAATATAAGGCTTATTATGGATATAAATCATATCTATGAAGGGTTTTTGTGAAAACCAAATGAGCATACTGGAAGAAGAGGTAAGGTTAATCAATGAGTTTTTCTATTACTCCACATTATTAAATTATTATCATAAAATTATGATATAATAACAAAAATATATTCCATATTCTAAGATGATGTTATGATAAGGTAATTACCTATAACCATCTCCACTTTCATCAAATCTGTTATGAAATTATTGTTCAGGTTTATATCGGGCTATCGCCTCGTGAACTGATGTCATTCGTTTTTCCATTACCACAAGTGAAGATTGTATATAATTATAGATTTATTATTTATAAATTATATTTTTGATATTATTATGATTATTTATTTACTTTATCACACATATCTTAATTCATTTCATTTTATTGGATTACGATAACATCCCTCGTGTGTATGATGGACCACTACCTTGCAATGTGATGTGATTTGATCTTGCATTTCATAGAAGGTATTAAACATTTGTATAATAAAAATATTATATATATATGACATAAAAATTATTCTATAATAATAATACATCATTTATATTTTATTATTTCAATCCAACAAGAAAAAGGAAACAGCCTTCATGCGTAAGTACGCCCTATCTGCTCCATGAATGAAATATTTCATTTCATATCATTATATTTATAGATATCTATAAATAAATATATATTGAATATATATGATATTTATATCATGGGTAAAACTATGGAGATCACTAATTTTTTATCAATGTTTGAGGACAAAAAATAAAAAATCCAAACTTATAAAAAAAATAGTTATTACCCGAAACATGACTTTAATATGGAATTTAAACTAATTGGGTAATAAAAGGCCTTAAATGTATCATATATGGTATGATATATATAATAATGGTTACTTAATAGTTTAATAAGAAAATTATATGTATTATATTGGAGTTTAAAACATGTATTATGGAATTCAAGACTTATGGTATGAAGATTTCAATCTTAGTATTACTTTCAGTCAGACAAGGGACATATTCAGTACTTATTTATTTTATGTGGTGTTTATAATTCACAGGAATGTATTTTATGATTATTATAATTAAAATTACTATTATTTACATATAAATTGCAGGATCTCTATAAATGGGGGTTATATTTCAATACTTAGCAAATCTATAAGGGATTTTTGTCTCAATCTCTTTATTTGAGACAAAAAATTATGTTATACACCTATATTATTATATGAGGTGTTTGTACATCCTATTTGACATATAATGTAATTTATTTTTTTATACTCATGATATTTTAAGTTTCATTTAATCATATTCCTTTATTGGGAAGACATTTAAATGTTTTCAAACTGGTAAATATTTTATGTTACAATGTCATTGTTTATAGAGATTGTTTTTTATTATGTTTTTTATGATAATGTTTTTTGATCCAACCCTGAGGAAACTAAATAATTTTTTATCCTAAATTTATTTATGATATTTTCATTTTAGATTACCATTTTTTACAAAATATGGTACTTAAAATAACGGGGATTTTTTTTATAAAATCTGAATTTATTTCCCTTTTCTGTTAGAAACACATTTTCTTCCAAAACGATGATTTATATAAAAGTTTTAAAAAATTATTATTATTATCATATGAATTTTATAATAATTTTTTACCCATGTCATAATTTTTTTAAAATGTTTTCAATGTAATAAAATTTAATTTTCCAATGATTTTCCTTTAATCTTTTAATGAAAATATGTAAGTATTATTTTTTGTCGTGTACAAAATAAAAAATATATTATCAATATGATTTTTTACGATTCATTTTTAGGTTATTATTATTATTTTCATGATATAATATTTTAAAATGGTTTATATTTTAAAATATTTTTTTAACATGGAATATATATTTTCGCCATGTCATATTTTAAATGATTAATCAAAATCATTTTTCATATAAAGTAACATCCGATGATGTTATGATTTCATTACTAGGGATATAATCCAATGAAAGCATTATTATTATTCCTCTAAATTCTTTATGTTTATGATAGTATGATTTCTATGAAACCCATTTCTCTTCCATGGGTTGTACCATGATAAAATTATTATGATACCCACTCATTTTTACATGGGTTATTATAGGATTCATTTTTGAAATGATTTTGAAACCTATATCTTTTATATAGGTTATTATATAATTAAATGTTTATGAAACCAATTTTATTTCCTTGGTTATGATATGAATAATGTTTCACAATCTTTTGGAAGAAATGAATATGGGTTTCATTAAGAGATAATTGTCTCCCTCCAATGAATTGGGTAAATATGGATAAATTATGAGTAAATATGTTTTGTAAGAAACTGATTACCTGTTCAAAATGTTATGTGTGATCTTGATTACATGTTCATAATGTTATGAATAAACCTCATTACATGCTCAAAATGTTATTCATAAACCGGACTATAGGTTGATAATGCTATGCGTGGACCTATCTTCCATGTCTATAAGTTATCCATAGACTTTTATTTCATGTGAATAATGTTATACGAGGAAATATTTCCATTTCCTTAACTTAATGAGTAAACTTGTCTCTATTTATGCATTTTCACAATATTATACACTTATTTTTATATGGAAAATCTATGTCTTGAGACAATGGTTTTCTATCAGGGATTATTTTATTTTATTTCTTTATAATTAATCTCTTATAAGGTTATAATCTCTATATCATGACTCAAGATCACAAATTTTGATATAATTGGTATTGTTTTCATATTTAATACTCGTTTTCTCATTCCCTTATATTCATTTTATGCTTATCAATATCCCTTTCGACCCATACAGGGAGTCTGAGCTAACCCTTTCTTATTCTTCCAATCCCCATGATATGAAGAATGGTTTATGAATGGTATGTTTTTGAATATTGATAAAGGGTATGATATTTGTTGGAGAAAATGAAGTTCTTACAACAAATTTTGAAATTTTCTTTTGAAGATTCCAATGGAACTAGAATATTATGGTCTACAAGATTCTATTTATGTAACATTTTTTGTATTTATCTAAATAATGTTATTTACATGTATAATAATCCTAGGTCTATATAGTTAGTATAAGAGGAAATGTTAGTTTATCCTTTAGAAACCAGGATGAAAAAAATTAGTGACATAGCAAAGGATATTTATAAGGATATGTACAGGGATAACTATAAGGATAAGTCAAAGTACGAGTCAAAGTATAGGAAAATGTCTTGGAATTTTGTTAAAGTATATAGTGAATGGTTTGTATAAAATTACATCCATATATGAATTCTAATAGTGCATGTTTCTCTAGAACATAGATACCTATGTGTAATAACTCTAAAAATGGCGCCCTGAGAAGGACTCAATCATCACCTAGTGCCTAAACCTATGCTTTAATGTACACCTGGTTTTACACTCTTAGAGGACATGCTTGGGATATTAAAAAACTCTTTATGGATCAACAAGAATGATTTAAATAGGTGAGGACTATGAATGGACTATGATAAAACTAAGGGGTTATATATTAAAAATAAGTTTTCATGATTTAGATTCCCTATAATTTATTTTTTATGATTAGGTGGATCCCTTATATGATTTTTGTTTTTTACAATATTATTTTTAGTTTTAATCAATGGATTGAACTTTAAGTAAGTGTGTTAATGCTGAATTCAACATAAAATGAAATGATTTTCCTACTCTATATCATAATTTTATTGGATCTAAAATTAAAAATATTGTTTCTATGCTCATAAAACATTATAAATGTGTGACTCATGATGGACTCCCACATGAGAAAAGGAGGTAATAACATTTAGTTGTGTCCTTCGTGAGTCAACGACCACATTTTTTCAGTAGTTCTGCTAATTCATAGACTAATGAAAAATGGATTATTATAACTAATAAGATATTTTCCACTATCTAGTGTCTAGAGTATGAAAACTACATTTTGTTTATGTACCATTTGAAAGGTGAGGTAAATAAATGGTGGACTCCTAAAATAATAATAAGAAATGATAATAATTTGACTCTATGAAGTGAGATGAGATTAAAAGAGTCTTTTTTAATAACTACCCTCTCCTTATTCTTTGTATAAAAAGGTAGAGGTAATTTATCAAGTATATGTAGTATGATAATGAATTTATTATTACCTATGAAGTAAATTTGAAAAGACTTTTAAGGTACTATTTTGGTAATATAATTAGGCACAAAATTAAGGTTAAGAAATTATTTATTGCCTTGAAAAAAAGTTATTGAAGGGAATTGAGAGATGCCATTAGGACTCAATGGAATTTTAACCTATTATTTCACCCCCCAACTAATGGAATAAATGAGTGGAAAACATAGGTTCTATAGTTAGTCCTACGAGTTGGACTTGGTTCATAGTCTTTAATATCTCCTACCCTTGGTAGAGTTTGTGCACAAAAACAGCTATAATTACACCATTGTTATGGAACCATTTCAGGCTTCGTATGGGTGACCCTATAGTTCACCACTAAGTTGGACTGATGCAGGTGTGTAACAACCTATATTGATAAGGGGTTAAAAGACTAAATTCTATGACCCATGTCAACAAGGTGCACAATTTTTTTCGGGATCCTATATGATTAGAACTTCATACTTAAGCATGCTTGGCCTGGAGTAGTGACTAGGATTGGTGACCTTCTGGGAAGTTTCCCAGGGTGTGTGAGTGAGGACAAAGCACACTGGAAAGACATGTGTTGGCCTGTGGGGACAATCATTAGTCAGATTACTCGTTTGGGCATGTGGGTGGGCCCTATGGTGAGGACCACGTGTCTGCAGGGAAACTGGTGGTACTTGATAGGCCGGGACCTGACATCTGTGTTAAGGCGGGGTGGTTGTGCTTTCATCGGGGCCCATTTGTCACATTTGTTATGAGAGGTGGTACCCAACCTTAAGTAAAACACACTGCCTATGTTGAGTTTTAGGGCCCACAATGAGGACATTGTGCTCTAGGGGGGGGGGGGTGATTGTAACACCCTAGAATGATAAAGGGTTAAATGACTAAATGATATGACTCATGTCAACAAGGTGAACTTTTTTTGTCTGGGAGCATGCCTACTTGATTATAACTCCACAATTATGTGTGTTAAGGTGGGGTGGTTGTGCTGTCACGGGGGCCCACTTGTCACATTTGGTATCAGAGGTGGTACCCAACCTTAAGTACAACGCACTGCCTACATTGATTTGTAGGGCCCATAATGAGGACATTGTGCTCTAGGGGGTGGGATAGTAACACCCTAAAATGGTAAAGGGTTAAATGACTAAATGATATGACTCATGTCAACAAGGTGCACCTTTTTTTAGGATCATTCCTAATTGATTATAACTCCACAGTTAAGCGTGCTTGGCCTGGAGTAGTGATAAGGATGGGTAACCTTATGGATGTTTCCTAGGGTGTGTGTGAGTGATGACAAAGCACATTAGAAATGACATGTGTTGGCCTCAAGGGACAATCATTAGTCATATTACCCATTAGATCACATGGGTGGGCCCCATGGTGGGGACCATGTGTATGCGTGGCAACTGGTGGTACCTAGTGGGTCAGGACCCGACAACCATGTTAAGGAGGGGTGTCTGTCCTATCCCCAGGACCCAATTATCACAAGCTGAGTCAATTATCACAGTTCTAGAGATAGTATGAGCTTATAAAGAAAAGGATCATATTATCTAATTGTGGATAATGACTTCAAAAATCCATAATAAGTCTTATATCAATCGATAAAAGTGTCCCTTAGAGTTCGAGGAGGGATACATTGTTTTCCTAATGGTCTCAGCTTTATGTGGATTTTGGATATTTTTCTGCACTAACACATTTTATTTGAGTTCCCATGGTCCTTTCAGACACTACGTAGAGTCTATGATGTGTTATACCACTTAGAAATACCACCGTGTTTAGATCACATTCATTAAATCTACAACATGTTTCAGTTGAGGAGTTATGTGCATGACCTTTCAAAACTTATCGATTGTGGTGAGTTGTACACTGAGGATGGAGCTATATTTTTAGAGTACATGGTTGAGATCAAGTATTGGATTGAGAGGATCCTTCATTGCTGAATTATGCCCCTTGTGATAGTCTAGTTGAAGCACCATAATCTTCAGGAGATCACATGGGAGAGAGATAACTAGTTGCGAGCTTAGTACCCATGCCATTTGAGTTTTTTTTCTATTTTTGGGATAAAAATACATGTGGTTGGGATAATTTAGTTTCTCTACATTTAAAATTTAATTTTTTTGAATATATCTAATAATATCTTTAGATCTTGGCACTTATACAGAGTGAGATTTCAAGACATTTTGAGCCTTGAAATGATATTGTATAAATACTAAACATGTTAATATCATACATGTATGGTGTTCCAAAAAGTGTGTAATAACTCCCAAATGGGGACTCAGATGGGGAATCAAAGGATATTATTGAATCTAGAACATGGTTTTTAACCTATATACTATATAACCTATTTCTGTGTCAATATGTTTCACGAAGCATTATTGTAGGTTCAAAAAATAAATTAAATAAATTCCTTTAATTCCTTATTATTACAATAATACAACATAATCGTCTATATATAAAAAATATACTATGGCCCTAACCTAAGTTTAGATGTAAAAATTTAGGGATTTTAATGATTCATTATCAAAACACTCTTGGAGTATTATCAAATCAACAACATATTATTGAAGATTAGAGATCGATATCCCAATAAAAGCAGGTGGATCTCATCCATGAAGACAATTCATTTTGGTTCTTTGTTAGTGTTCGATCCTAACATGAGGAACAAACTTATTATCATTATTTATTTCAATCCATTTATTATCCAATGATAATAATTAATCAAATAAACCAACACATCTATTCATTGGTCGATCATGTTGGGGAAAGGGTTTATTTACATGTGATTTAGGGAATATTAAATTGTTGTTTATATTGTTCTTCATTCATCCTTAATAAAATAATGAATCAAAAATAACCTAAAAATGGATTACATTCCTTCCAATTCTGTGTGTCATGATTTCTTCCCTTTTTTTAATAATATTCATCTCTAATATTTCTTTGACTAATACCCAATGGATGATCATTGCGTGTTTGATATCTGACGCAACAAATCATAACCACAATTATGGGTTCATGATGGAGGGAGAAATAATGGTGTGTGGAAATAAATATGGATCGATATTTCCATATTTTGAATGTGGAAATGTAAATATGTTACTTTGGATTATTTTTTAGTGGATCAAAGGCTGGATTCCAGCAGGTAATGATGGAAAGGCCCAATCAGTTCAAGATCCATGTTTATCGGTGGATTAGGTGGTGTCAATAATGGTGGAAGAATCATAATATTTACCATTAATTTAGTCTAAACATTTTGGAAAATCCCAAACTACGCATCATGTAGTATGAGGAACACACATCATGTAGTCCCCATTCTGTGGTGATATGTTTTATGCATAGGGAAAAATATCACACACTAGGTGACAAAAGTCCTAGGTCATGTGACTTGGTACTGTTGGATTTAAGTACAAACTAGAGGTTATATAAACAAAATTATAGAAAAGAACATGGGAATGGGTAGAGTACATAGGAATAGGCTTTTAATCTAATATTTCAAAGTACAAATGCATTACTAATGTAGACAAGAACACCCAGATATATATGGGCATGGGTTAGCATCACAATGAGTATTGTACCACCATCTAAGTGTCATGTACCCCTAGAGAACATTTAAAATATATGGAGTTTTACATTCCATATGATATGGTGAGACCCTAGTATACCCATGAAAAAAGAGACACTTCATGATTGAAAGGTACATGTTATGTACTTTAATCAGGATAATTTAGGGTCTTATATAAATTTAGTATAGGCGAGGTTTAGTTGATAATGATTCCTTGACCCACCCTTATGATGGTACAATGTTGTTTTACTTCATCAACACAGGATTATGATCCCCTCTATGAGTTCTAATTTGGATAGATTTCATGTTATCCTGCCATAAGATTTGGGTGGGATCTTCTATTATATTCATTTCTTGTGTAGGGTCAGTGATATTGGAATGTCTATCATAAAAATGGGAGTTGATTCACTGTCAATATGGATGGAAATTATGGTTTAAGGAATCCCCCAATTATCCCAGGCATGATCTCTTATCTATAAATTGAGAACACTGATGTTTTAGTGAGTGTTTCTTTGGAGAAACCTAACAAGAATGACCTCTAAAATGGGACCCATTAGGGAAAACATGGGTCGGGTAGTGGATTATCCCAAATAAGAATTACATTGAATAGTTATGTAGAATTATATAGATGTATGTTTTAGTTAGTACCTCTTGAGATAGGTTGTCTATTATATTTATATTTAGATATTTTTCATTATATCACATATCTTGATTGACATACCAATGTATTTATGATCCCAATACTCTTTATGATTTCTATTTACTGATTTTGGAGTTTCCTAATGATCTTTGTCATACTCACCCATGCTTGGGATATTCCTACACACATATTCTATTATATAGATGATGGACCATTTGACGGTGTGTTGGGAGGACCATGATCAGCTGAGGTGTAGTTTTTTAAATAGATCGAGGTTGCTACTGATGTTTCATTTTATAGTTGTCCCCTATTTTTGAGTAGGTTGTAATGTTTTACAGTTTTTGGTGCTCTTGTATTTGTAACCTTATTATCTTTTAGTCATTTTATCATACTGTAATTGTGGTTTCCATATGTGTACATGAATTGGAATTAGTTTTACTTTACTTTCATCGTTGTATGGGATTATAGATGTGGTATTGAATAGAAGTGTCATAGGATAATGTCTCCCATATATGGGATATTTTTACTCATTGTCGGTCGCCAACCCCTGGACTATTGGATATAGGTTTGGGGTGTCCCATTCATCCTACTACATTTTAGGAAGGCCTGAGTGGATTGGGTCATGAAAAGTATTCATATGGTTCCATGTAAGGCTTTTTATGGTAATAGGTGTAGAAATAAAACATTTTGGAATGAATATAGATATTGAGAGTTTATATGAAAAGATATTCCTCAAGATATATTATAAAATACTCAAACTATTCAACATCATATTTTCACATCAAAAGGATGATCAAGGATCTATGGTTAAAATTTTCAATGGTATTTGGAGATAGTAGTTGGGGACATGAAATTTTATTGAATTTCACCATAGAAGAGTGTTATGACATTTGGTTTGAAAGAAAAGTTGAACCTAAGATACATTATCCCTTTTAAAATACTTAAATGTGAGGGGATGCTATCTTACTATATTTCACTTCCTCCAATGTTATCCTTAGTCCATGATGTATTCCATATATCAAATTTTAGGAAGATCATAAATGATCTATCACATGTGTTGAACTTGGTGGTTATTTAGCTGGAATTTGATTTTTCTAATAAGAAAAAATAGAAAGAAATATTATATCATATAGATAAAGTGTTACAATACAATACCACTCACCTAGTTAAAGTTCTCTAGGGAAATCATACGTTTAAGTGAGAAACATGGGATGCTGAAATGTAATGAGGCAGATGTACCCTCACATGTTTTCAAATGAGTAAAAAAATTCAAGGGATAAATTCTTCTAAGAGGAATAGAATATAATACCCCATGATTTTATATTTTTCTCATATTAAATAAGAAATATGTTTAATAGAGTGTTTCACATGAAACATTAAAAAAATTGAACTATGATGCATTTTATTAAAATAAAATATTACAATTTAATATAAAATTTAAAATCTTATGAGAATACAATATAAAACATAATTAAGAAATGATTCAGTGGAATAAATATAATAGTAAATAAAATGACCATAAATATAAAATATTTTTCATCATGGTTTTATATAAAGAGTATAAACCTCATTATAACTATGGAAATATAGAAAAAAATCAATCATATAGTTGACATGTTGAGAGAATAAGTAAATATTATAAATTACTTAAGTGATGATTTTAAGGATATATATTGGAAAGAAATATGATTGTTATATGGTAATTAGAGATATGGCCATTGGAAATATGTTTATTGGATATATGTACATTGGGTATGTGTGTATATATAAAGTATACTGATGTTTTTTTAATTATTAGTTACATGTTGAAAAATAAAATAATTTATAAAAAATAAATCATTAAAAAAAGATAATATTTAATTAAATTATTTTATTATCAAAATAATTTTATATGTTACATACTATTATTAAGAAATAATTTGTTGTATTTATAAAATTGAAATATTTATTTTTATTCTAGTTTATTGATTAAAATTAAATGTGTTTAAGGAGAATAATTAGTATCAATTTGATGTGATAAAAAAACACTGTTAAAAAAATGTTATTTTCCACTGAAATTTATTTCAAAGTATATTGTATTTATAAAATAATAAATCAAATTTATCACATTTAATTTAATAATGAAATAAAAAATTTTAATTTATAAACAAATATATTTGTAATTATTTTATTAATAATTTATATTAAATAATAATAATAACACTTAATGTGTAAAATGTAAATTTACTACAAAAAATGGCATTCCATATATATATATATATGCATATATATATAATGTTTTTCAATAAATGTTAAATTTCATATATTTCTAAATTAAAATGGAATAAATAAATTAAAAAATAATAATTAACATGTTGAAATTAGGTATATAGTTCAATTTCATTTTTTGGAAATAATATGAAGTTACCGAGGTAAAAAAAATCGAGTTCCCAAGGTAAAGGTAAAATAAGGTAATATGGGTTAATATAAGTGATAATAACATAAAATACACTAAAAACATATATATAAATTTTTTATTAGTTTATTAATAACTCATATCTATTAGTATCACTTTTTTTTATCAAATTTCCTTATAAAATAACAACCTTATACATTAAGCAATGAATACTTATAGAAATATCACACAAAATTAACTTACAAAAGGACCCCTCTTATACCCCTAAAAATTCACTCATTCCATTCAGTTAATTCTTAAATATCTACCTATATTACCTCTATAAAATACTTATCTGAATTTTAATAGCCTCTGGTTCTAAGAATGAATTTTAAATCATTCATTCTAAAGGAGCTCGTGTCGACGAGTGAATTCATAAAGTTTGTTCCTAGTTATTGAACATAATTTTAAATTTAATTATAGTATAAAATCTATATAAATATTATTATAAACTGAATATTTGTTACATTAACATCATTATACTTCTATTAAAATTAAATTCCCAATATTTTACTCTAAACACTTCATCATTCCTTAATATAGCATATTCTTATTTAGGTTGGTTCAACCACATACAATAATAATGCTATACCAACATAATCATTTTAATCATGAATAAGTATGTAGAAATTAAAAAATTAATATATGACATTATTTATTAATATATTTCATTAATGAGAGTATTTATGGATGAAATAAAAATGAATGTTCATTATTAAGTAACTCATGGTTATTAGAAAATTACTGAAAATGTGTTTGGAATGGATTCCATTCTCTTAAACCATACTGATAACTTAAATAAAATGATCATAAGAAAACATATATAATTGATACAAAATTATTACAATATATTTAATATTCATTTAATTATTATCTTATTATTAAATAATGGGTGTCAACATCTCCATTATGAACTTTTATGAAGTAATCATTATTACTTATATCGGATGAGGAAATTAAACAATAAATAACTAATATATTTGTAATAAATTATTATAATTCAATGTTATAAAATTAAATATATATTAATAAAATTCTAAAATAATTTATTAATATGATTTAGGTTATTTTTTAAGATTTTAAAGCGCTTTCATGGATGTCCGGAGTAAAGGTCATTGTTTCTTTATCAATGCTATTTGGAAATAAATATTGTTTATGTTTAAACATCCATATATATAAATTTTATGTTATTTATATATTAAAATATACATATTTTCTTATCCTACTTCTTTTCATAGCATTCTCAAATATTTATAAAATTTTTCCCCTTTGGTTCATATTTCATCCTAACTAATGCTCTTAAATGAAGATAGACATTAACTCCTATTTTTGATTAGGTATATTTCACTTCTATGTCCATATAAACTATATTGCTTTGTTTATGTGATTATATATAAACTAATCACTTCCTATGGTCATTTTTAATACCATTTAATTTATTTAAAAAATAAAAAATTAATCTCTTTTTATTGTTTTCTTCAGGAGTCATTTTATATTAATTTGAAGTCTTTAAAAAAGTTTTAAAATTATCTAACCTTAAATTAATTATGAATCAATGAATTTTTTTCTATATTAATCATTTTTATTAATGAATATTCCTATTTAATATTTCATGATTCACAAAAATTCATTCTTATCCTTTTTTATAAAATATTTTCAATTATACAAATATTATATAAAATAATTGATATTTCTTATTATTTATCAATTAAATTTTTTAATTATTTTATAATGTTTTATTTTTATTCTATTTCATTATCCTTTAATGGTTTTTATGAAATAGATTGGATATTTCTTAATGATACCATTCAACATATTCTTATAGATGGATTATGATCATGTATTTTGAAATCATTAAAGAACCTATTTTTTCCTCACGTGTTAATTATGTTATGGTAGGACTACAAATGTTTTCATGTTTATATGTAAAATTTATTTATACTTTATATTTGTTTGATGGGTGGGTATATAATATCCATCAAATGCTTTGGGAAATGTTTAATATCATATGGTATTATTATGAGACATTGTGGTTATCCTATATCCAAAAAAGTTATGGGACACTACTGGTTAGCCCAAGTCTGCAAGTTATATGCAGGTTGTTAGTCGAGTACAATATAATATAAATTTTATAGTCGTTATACATGGAAAATTTTATGATTACTATACTTATGTGTATGATGAAGTATTATTACAATGTACTTATTTCAAATGTAATTACTATAAATTAATTTTTCCACACTCCTATGACACAAGTTTAATGTTATTCCAAAATCCATATGCCATGAATCATGTTTTATGATATATGTTTTATTCCAAATGATTCTATTATTATATTTCCTTGAAACATTATTAGGTTCTCTTACCCATATTATAATATTTTACTCATTAATAATCCGTGATTAATAACTCTTGCGTTTACCCTTACTAGGAATATGATCTTAAACATTCTTATTTTTTATTCCCCTAGTTGTTAAGAATGGTAACAAGTATAATATTGCCAAAAGGGTATCATGAGAGAATACTATTTATGGGGTAATTAAAAAATTTATAAAATAAATTTTTATTTGTCTAATCACTAATGACACTAAACCAATTGGTTCAATAGTGTGAGTTATTGTTAGATATAAATAATATTCATGTTAAATGATTTGATACGTTTGAATTATATGATTGGTTCATATCATCCCCAATAAAACTCATTTTACTATAATTTCTATCATGTTATAGTATTTATAAAATAAAGACAATAGCTGATTGGTCACACCGTTTCTGTGGAGAAAACGTTTGGAAATAGAAGAACAATCGGGGGCACTATAATGATTTATTTATACATATGTACATAAAACATTTAATTATCCTGGAAATAGTGATAAATTTCATAAAATTTGAATGAAATGTTTGAAGAGTGAGATATAAATCAAGATTATTCTATAAAATAACAAAAAACACATCATGATCGATGAATATATGATTAAAAAAAATTCAAAATTGAGTACCATTTAAATTCAAAAGTAGTATCATATGGTTTCCATAAGATCAAGACAGGAAAGGTAATTGGGTATTGTGATTGGGATTCATTTAAAATGATATTAATGGTATTATTATCAATTCATAAAAACTAATATAAAATTGAAATCTATTAGTGCTAAAATCATAACTAGTAGAAAATTAATAAATTATCAACATTAATTTTGGTTCTGATAAAGATGGATCATTCTGATCACTAACTTTTGTGCTGATATAAATAATTTTTTTGCAACTAACATTAACATTGATATGCCCAAAGAAAATAAGGATAGAAAAGTATAATTAAAATATGAATAAGTTGTTATTTATATAAAAATAATAATATTTAATAATTATATCTCAAACATATTAATTTCATTTAAAAAATTATTAATTATATAAATGTTCAAATATTTATAATAATATATTTTTTAATATATGAACATATAAATAAATATAAAAATACTTAAACAACATTTGAAAGACAATAATTAAAATAACTACAAAATGTATAAATGTTTATAATTTTAATTATATAAATAATAATAATAATTATTTATCTTATTTAATTTTTTTGAATAATATTTAAAAACAATTATTAATTATATAAATAAATAAATAAAAAATAATTTGTAAATAAATATATTAATATCTGTATTTCAATTTAAATATTAATTTTAGTATATGAATAAATAATTAAAAATATTAAATTTCTTATCATCTAAATTTTAAAAATATTAAATTTTTTAGTATTAAATAATTATATATATAAATAAAACATTTTTCATAATAAAATATTTTTTTATTACAAGAAAAATAAAAATGTATACTTTTTGGAGAATTTAATATTAATTATAATGATGTAAAACTAAATGTCAAAGTTTTTTACAATTATATTAAAAAAATTTATAATTATTTAGATGTACATATAATGACTTGTGTATATATATATTAATTATTATTAATTAGGTTTAAATATTGTTATTTATATTAATAAATAATTATAAAATCTATAAATTAATAACAAAAATTAGAATATAAAAATGTATATATAAATATTTGTATGATCTTATTAATAAATGAAATAAAATTAACAATTATATAAAATAAAAATATTTATACTAAAATAGATGTAAATATTATTAATTGTATAAAAATTGTTGTAACTAAAGGCTATAATGTTGGATTAGACATCAAACAAAGTTGTTCAATGTTTATGGTTTGAGTTTAGAAAATTAGAGTACTTTAGTGTAGGAGTGGATATGAGTTTGTGGATAAGGTTTTCACTATGGTGTAAGCATGTTTATTAAACTACAAAGGAATAGTTATGTAAACATAAAACAAAAATCAAGATCTATGTGTGAATAACTTAGCTAGAATGTCAAACTAATTAGTTAATTTTCTATGTTATGTAAAATTCAGGTATAGTGGAATGAATTGTATACATTGTAAAATATTTGTGTGATATTAAACATGTTTTCCTACATAAGACTAATTTAAACAAGTATTTAATTTTCAGTTTTGAAGATACTTGTATTGAAACAAATATTTGATCTGTAATTGAGGTAACTTTTATCAAGCAATAAAACATGAATTATTCCATGATCATAGATACTTATTTTAATGATGAAACTATGAAAATAAAATATTGTTTTGGTTTATGAAAAATGGAACCTTTGTTTTGTGAAACCACAAGTCAATCAAAAATAGGTTTCTAGTAAGGGATAAATTATGTCACTGTGGTAAGGCCATGATAATTAATTTCATGGATATTTGAATAAAATAAAGATTTTATTGGGAAATGTATAATCATGATTGAATTATTGTTACAAATTGAAGTACCTAATATAGAAATCAAACCATCATTTACTGATTTGGTTGGTCATGTTGTGGGTTTTGAATAAGTGGAATATTCAATCAGTATCAGTTAAAAGGATCTTTCAATAATTTTTTGGGGGTTTATGTATGTCTTGTCACCATATAAATAAATATAAATTATGGAAATTTACCTTAAGATGATATATGGTGTGAATTTTATGTAGAAAATGTAACACCCCTGACCACAATATCTTAGAGTCAGTTCCTCACTTTATTACATTTTCTTATGATATAAGAAATCACATCCCTAACTACTAAATAGTTTAGTAGTCTCAGAAAACTAGATAAATATTTGAAATTATATTTTAATTTTAGAAATAAAATAAAAAAATTATTTTCCTTTATAGTATAAGTATTCCCTTTAGATAAACCCTTCAAATCAATTATAGTAAACTTCATGGTAACCTTGAAAAAAAACATAAGAAAAGGGTGAGATGAAGTGTTTAGTAAGGGTTAAGTACATAGGAAGCTACCATGAATAAATAATTATAGTTATTAATGAATGAAAAATAATTGAATACACATACCATTTAATTAATAACTTTAGATTAATATTACCAGAATAAAATATGGTCAAATAATGACACACAAATAATCAAATAAGCTAGAAACAATAACCATGGATATTCTACTGATTGAATAATTACAAGAAAATTAATAACTAGTTTCATAATTTTGGGATTCATAATCTCAGACAACTTAAACAAAATGTTGTGTCTTTGTTCTGAGAATCTAACATCATCAAGGTTTCATTCCAATAATCTTATAAATGTATAAGTCCATGTAAAAAATTCAGTCGAGTTTGTCTCATGCAATCTATCGATGGATCTAAGGTCTATAATGGTACTCAACCATAACATGCCATGTCTAATAAATTCCTCAAATAAAATGGGTGAAACATAATCAACATAAACATTTGTATTGAAACTATCATAAAAGTTGTAAATAACCTTACCCATTAAATAAAAATTATCGCAAACCGTAATGAGTAATATGGGGAATAATATTAGAATAGTACAAACTAATCAATAACAATTTTATAAAATATTGATTGTTCTAACATAATAGAACAACATTAATGAAGTAAAAATTCAACAAAAAATGTTTATGAATATGAAAATACATTAAGTGATACCATTGAAAAGTTCTTGATGAAAATACCGTTTTCACATTGATAGTCACTTACGTTTAACATATTAAGCCATTATGAAAGAATAAATTTTCATTGAGGATAATGTTTTAAGCATGCAAAGTATTATTTAAAAATTTAAGGCATCATGAAGGCCAAAAAAGCTACCCATTCCGTACATGTTTAAAAAAAATTCATTCTATATTTTTTTCAAGAATTTCTCAAAGAACCTTGTTTAAAAATTCAAAAACATAACTTTTATAAAGTTATGTAAAAATTAAAACATGATCAATAATGATTTAAATAAATCATAGGATAATATTAAAAACATTTCTAGAAATAGTTTTAGAAAATATATACATGGAAGAAAAAGATGGTTTTAAGGAAAAGTTTAAAAATATAATTTTTTTAAACAGAAAGTATCTAAAAATATTATATCCTTGAAGTGAGGGTCAATAAAATTAATAGATTATGTGTTCCAATATAAATACTAATAAAATATTGGATATAAAACATAAGGACATCAAAATTTATTTCACACATAATATTATCATGAAAAAATCAGTGATGTAGAAGGTCAACCCAATGAATGGAAATTGAGTTATGGAATCCCTTGTTACTTATAATCAGTAGAATTGTATGATCCATAAATGAAAAAATTATTAGATAAAACATGGAATAGGATGAAGATACTGGGATCCATGATATTTTATGTCAAATGGAATTATATACACCGAACAAAATAAATTAGTGGGGACTAGGACATATATCTCACAGAAGTAAAAAAATAGAAGGGAAACTATTACATCACGATTCCCTTTGGTGTTTCATATTAAAACTCATGTATAATTTTCTAAATATCTTTATTAATTCATTAAAAACTATAATAATATTTAAAATTCCTTATCTGTTTCATTTATAACATATTACCACCATTTCATTAAAAATATTTTATTCTTTCTATTACATTATGCGTGTTCGTTTCACGGTTTCATGGTCGGTTAATATGTGTATAAATATTTATTTTCAAATAAAATGAGAAAAATGTCATAAGTGAAATGAAGTGGTATCCATGGACTTAATTAATTTTAAATAGTTTGAATTTTTTTTATACATTAAGATTATTCATTTGATAAACCATTACTGATAAATGTTTATTTTAATTTGGAAGTTTTTCTTACCATCAAAAAATAGTTTTGTTTTATTTAATATTTTGTAAATATATTTGTTCTATAACATGAATTAAGTAATAATATTAATATTAATATATTATTTAAACATAATAATAGTTTAAATACCATAATGTAAGGTGTTAATGGAAATCAAACAAAATCTTTATTGATAGAGATGATTAACCACTATAATTTGGTCAACAGTTTCATTTATTTGAATAAGAAATGGAAATAAATGAGATAGATATAAGATATTCCATTTTAAATATAACATTATAGTATATACATCACTTTGTAGTGGTAATTACTTTATGGATGAAGGAGGTAAGGTTAATTTATAAGATAAAAAGAAATTAAGAGAGGTGCTTTGAAAAAAATTAACTCATGGATATAACCTCCTTGGAGGAACCCTTAAGGACATTTAATTTGGTATTTTGGAGAGACCAGTAACACATGTATGTGGGGAGAGTAATGGGGATATGGGTTTTTAGATATTTTACTTCAGTACCCATCCTAGTGGGGCCCATGATGTGACTAACCCAAGCCTGCCTCTGATAGGCCAGGGGTTCACGACTATCATTGAATAGGCATATCCCACAAATGGTAAGCATTTTACTAAGTACCTAGACACACACACATCTCCATGCCCAAAATACTAAAAAGTAAAAAACACTAGGTAAATAAATTCTTGAATACCACTATATCCCAACCAAAAAAGTACAACCAGAACGTAAAATCTTGAAAAGTATAACAGGGGCAAAATACAATCCCATCAAAAGGAGTGAGCTAACCACAAAGTCCAACCTATAAATAATGGTATTGGGAGTATGGTCTGTAGTTGTAGGAGCACAACATAGTCTGTCTGAGCTCACCAAGAATTTTATGGTCCTTGTCCTCCTAGAACTCTGTAACAAGGTCAAATGTCTACAGAAGACATGACATGAGCGGGAAATTCCAATATAGGGGTGAGTAAAAAAATTCTTAGTAGGACACCCCTAAAACACAAAGGCATACCATAGAGGAAACACCATGAAGAATATACCACATAAAAATACCCAAAAAATGAAAACACTACTAACAATATATAGTCAACTCAACATAGGTATACATCTATAGCACATATAACAAGAACTAATGGGAATTCTAATATAGGATTCCAAGACTCAATTCCTCATCCAATACAAGCTACATGGTTCTACTTGTAGAACACTCATATTGGTAGATCTCACTCCAAGAGTTATATGATAGAAACATGTAGAATAGGTCAACCAAAGGTACCCAGGAGAAATCAAGGGTCTTGACACATTACAAAGTTTCCATGAGACATTCAGTCTTGGAAAGACACAATGTCTTGATAACACACAATGTGTCAGTAACACACAGAGCTTTGGTAACACATGTAGTGTTTTAACACACGAAGTGTCGGTAACCAATGGAATTTCGATAAGTCATTCATCCCACATGTCATGTAGCCATTGAGTCATAGCTAAACATCAACCACTGAAAAATGCCATAATCACCCTCATCGGGTCTAGACACAGAGTGAAAATGAAATATGACCTTGAAACATGTATAGGGGGTCAATGCCTAGGGCACCCTAGGGGGAAACTTGGCCCTACTAGAAACAACATCCTAGATAGGGGATAGGTTCCCATGAAAATATTGACTAGAACTTCTCTACAATCCCTATATAAGGTACCATGAAGAGAAGTGGTGACTGACTGGGCCTATTATTGTGATACATGATCCAATTCGCTGAGTCAACTATCAAATATGGGATGATACAACTCACTTTAGAATATAGTCCATCCTCTATGATGGGAATGGGAACCTGCATCAAACCCTCATAGGAAAATACCATGTTTACACTCTCAACCTATTCTGATCAAACTAAAACCTCATAGGAAAATACCATGTTTACACTATCAACCTATTCGAGTCCAGTCTAGGTCCAACCTGACCCGCCGGACTTGACCCAACCCACAGGTCAACCCAACCCAACCTGTTCTGGCTCTAACTAGCTCGGCCCACTGGGCCTGCTATACCACGACCCATTAGTCCACTGCGTCTATCCCTCTTGACCATTGGAGTGTCCTGTATCTTCTGGTACAACCTACCCTATGGGCCAATTTGGTTGCATCACATGTGATTCACTGGACCACTTGCCTCCACCTGGTCAATTCGGCACAACCATGTTCAACATGAACATCCACTGCATCCCAACACTCCCTTGTCTTTCTTGCACTACGACCTCTACATGGACCCCATCTATGTACGTGACTCCCTTCGTCACGTCCCCAGTCATTGCACGTGGCACTGCTCTAACCGCGGGCTCCCATGCGACCCCACTAGGCCTCGTTCCTCCTCCGCTGTCCACCACTAGCGGCCTACCACATCTAAATGTGACCACATTCGTGTGACACCATTATATTTGGTGCATGAGTGGCCCCTTTTTTAGGTCATTGGTCTATCTCTAGTGCTCTTTTTTCCAAAATTGAAGCATGCATGTGATCCTTAGGTCGCGTTGTTCATCGCCCTGGGCTTGGATCGACATCAAAACCCATTCCAAAAAAATTTCAATAAAAAATGATATCTGCAGAACCACTTCAATCATCCCATTTATTACATAGTCACCTCTTCATCATGCCATGTCAATCTCAGATCTGCGATATCAGATCATTGCACCAAGGTTCGAGTGTGCAACAATCGATCAATCGAAACATGTCGGTAATGGGCCAAATGAAGAAATATTGTGATAGATGAAGAACATGGGGATAAAATTATAAATCAACCGAGAATAATGGTCCTTGATCTATGTTTGTGTCGATTGTGGTTCATTTCCATTATAATGACAATCGAAATCCAACCAATAATCTCAATACCATTCTCCCATCAGAACCCCATAAAAGAAAATACTATCCCACAATAATGATCGATCCTTGGTCCACATTTTTTTTATTTGTCCATGTTCATCAGGGAATTCATGACTAGGGAAAAGAAATCTAATCACAGAATCACTACCTCAATTTGGTTCGATCACTGATGAAGAACGATCACCGCATCATTTTCACAGGTGAAGATCCTTAGAATCCGAGATTTTTCATTGATCACCGATCTTCAATTTTCGCCCATTCATTGAGAGATCTCTGTCTCCATACCTCAGAGGAATTCCGGGGTTATGGTGATAACCATAAATCCTCTAAAAAATGTGTATTTAAATAAAATGTGTCATTTCATCAATATTAAAATATTTTTATCAAAATATTTTAATGATCATTAGATACAAAAACTAATTTTCAAAGTCGACCTATGTCGATCGATGTTAGGCCTCACCTAAGAAAAATACACCCTTAAGAACTCAAAGGTGGTCTCATATTTCCAATCCAAGTTACCTTCTATGGGTTATTAGAATTTTAAAATAAAATAATTTTATTTAATAATTTTATTTATAGTTACCCCCCTAGTGGATTTTTCTAAAGATGACCTGCATCGACCAAGGTTAGTCCGCGGCTAGGGTAAATCCCATAACCTATACTCAATAGTTCCCTCAAAATTCAAAATAGGGAAACCTCTTAAAAAATATTTCACTTTTTAATAAAATTCATACACATGTGCTATTAAAGAGATAATCATTTTTAGTGAATCGTTCTGGGCACATCGGGCCTCAGAATCATATGTTGTCTCAGTGCCAGGTCTTGTAATTTTTGAAAATGATTTATTAAAATAAATTTGGAAAATATGAGTCATTATATTCTCCCCACCTTAGGTATTTACATCTGCAAAATCTGAAAAAAGGGTTACGTAACATATTGAGGGTACTGAGAATGAATCTAAGCCAACCACTCTCATGTTCTCCAATCGGGATTCTCATGCCACCAGTGAATGTGAACTAGAGGAATCAATCACCCATGAAGGATCCCCGTATATCCATCCCTGACCTCCACCAGGTTCTCAACAAAATTCTCCCCAATAAATGATATGTGATCAATCATGCATGTATCTCCTCATCTAAGAAACTTGGAAGACATCGTATACCCAGTCCTACTTCAGGGATAGAGCCAAGCAGTATGCGACCTCCCCAACTATATGAAGTATCAGGAATGTTCCGATGAACCTTAGTGATATATTATCGCCTTGGCCAAATATTTGTATCCCATGTAGAGAAGAGACCCCAAGGAACACATGGTCTTCCTCCATGACCTCAAAAAGCCTCCATTTCTTGTCCGCATAAGATTTATAAGGGCACTGTACAATCTTCATCCTCTCTTGGATAACAAACATCTTGTCTGTAGTCTCATGCACCAACTCCAGGCCCATGAGAACCAACTCTTCTTGGTCAATCCAACAAGGTGGTGAACTAGAGGTTCCCCATACTTATCTCTTAATGGTTCCATATAAATAGTGTATGGGTAGTCTTTTTTGTACATAAACTCCACAAAAGGTATGAAACCCTCCCAACTACGGTAAAAACTTAACATGCAAGCCTAAATCATGTCCTTCAGAACCTGAATGGTCCTCTCTATCTGGACATCTGTAAGGGTATGAAACACCATGATCAATCATAACTAATTCCCAAATGCCTCTCGAAATCCCTTCCAAAATTGGGATGTGATGTGAGGATCATGATTTGAAACAATCATCAATGGGACTCCAACAATCTGAACTATCTCCTACATGTAGAGGTTTCCCATGATCTCTACTAAAATAGTCCTCTAGATAGGTAGGAATTGGGACAAATTAGTGAGTCTTTCAATGATTACCCAGATGGTATCATGACCCCTGGATCTAAGTTCTAAACCCATCATGAATTCCAATTTTATTTTATCCCATTTCCATTCCAAAACATTAAGGGGTTGAGCCAAACACACTGGATCCTAATGATCATCCTTAATTGTTTGAAAAGTAAGGCATCATGACACAAACTCTACAACTTTCTTCTTCTTCCCTAGCAACAAAACTGACGTTGTAGGTCCTTGTACTTCATTTCCACGCCTGGATGTACCGCTATAGGTAATGACATTCCCTAAGATCCTCCTCTCAGAAATCCATTGGTATCATTGTGTGTCCTCTAAAAAAACAGTGTGCTCCTCCACCTTTTGAATATTCATTAGGGTCATTCCATGTAGAAATTTGAGCATTTAGTGGCCTCTTAGTTGGTATCCCTAAGTTTTGTCTCCCTGAATCACCATAAGAGTGGAGGGGTGACAACCATTTACTAGAATTAAGATGCTCCAAGTCAATCCACAATTGTTATCTCCACTGAGGCTAACCTCTCTAATACCCCATTTAGAATCTACAAGATAGATATCATACTGAAATAATCTGCTACCATGTTCCCCTTCCAATGAGTATAGAAAATCTCCAAGTCATAGTCCTGGTGGAACTCTAGCCATCGCCATTGTCTCATGTTCCAATCCTTCCCAGAGATGATATACTTGAGACTCTTGTGGTAGAAATATATGATAAATCACTTTTTCATTAGGTAGTCTCAACACATATTCAATATGAAGACTACCAGTTTTAATTTAAGCTTGTGGGTCATGTAGTTCTTCTAGATTGATTTATACTTGCCTAAAAAATAGGTTATCACAACGTTCCTATGCATTTGGACACAACCCAGCCCATTTCCAAATGCATCACAAAACACTATGTACTCCACACCCTCATCTTGAATCCCCAATATGGTAGCAATCATGAAACTCAAACTCAAACTTAATTGGATCTATTACAACTCCATTCTATGATATGATATATGCAAGATCAAAGAAGGACGCCTAAAGATACCTAGGGTGAAAAACTAGGTCTCATGAATCCCTTCCTCTACAAGTCCTCCAACTATACTCTCAACTCATGAAGCTCTGTGGGATCCATATGATATAAGGGTGTAGATATTGGTGTCATCCCAGGGTTTAGATCAATGATGAAGCCAAAATCTTGATAGAGAGGTATAACTGGACTATCTTCTGGCAATATTTCAATATACTCCACCTCCATTATAGGAAACTGAGGACCCAAAACATCCACCGCACTGAGGGTCAGGCTAGCCATCTAAATAGTAATCAACTAAACCCACCTATGTTTGAGTCCATATTTATCTAAAAGAAATTCCATTTTTCTAATAAAATGGAAATATGGTTCTATTATCATTGAAAAACAACAAACATTTCCAAAAATAATCAATCTGATCATGAATTGTGGCTATTGTTTCATACCGAGAATGACATCATAAGGCCTCAACGCTACTTCCATGTGATCACAACTAAGACTCCCACCTTTAAGATTTAATTCACACATTCATCACTCGTGAGTTATCATTTATTATCATTCAGTAATTTTATCTAACAGTAAGGGTCTAGTAAAATATTTAAATAAAATTTCTATGTATCAAATAAAAAATGTGGCACAAAAGGAAATCACTAGAACATGTGTCTACCTACTATAGGTAAAGTAGAGTGACACAAATCATAACTTGAACCATTCATGTATTCCTAGATTCATATGCCTTGGCCACCTATAGATGTATCCTCCCCTATCCTCTAGATCCCTAATTCTGGTATGGACCGGCTAGGGGTGGTGGTGGTTACACATAAAAATGTTGGACACCTCTTACTGCTTCCCCAACTCCTATTCCACATCCACAACTTAATGGATATGTCTACTCTTTCTCTTACCTCTTCCTTGGAGGTTCATCAAATACCTCTATGAATGTAGCATGAATAGTGTTAAAATATCTTATGGAATGTCCCTCCCCACAACAAGCATAGTAACCCCTCTTCCTTAGAGAACTAGAACACCCATGGAGCTTCCATCAAATCCTTGTGTTCTGCGGCTTACGTCACGCACCTTCTATCGGTAGGTGCTTTCGACCCTACATCCCAGGTGATTGCATCCCAAGAAACCAATGATATTCCTTCAGAACATGGGTATCAACATCTACCACCAAATGATCCATCCACAACTCATTATCACAAGTTACATCAACCCGAACCACTAGATGTGGGTCTACGAACTCATCAATAAGAGAAAGCACCACCGACTAACCATCCTAAAGAAAAACATCTCCAGGAATCGCTTCCCTCAAGGAGGCCTCATCAAACATAGGGTCAAACTCTTGATCCTATTTAGGAATACTCACTAGCTAGTGTCGTAAATGCATCGTGTATGAATCCCAGATGTATCAAAATTAAAAGAGTATACCTGGTGAGCTAAATCAATAAGAAAATTGAAAACACAAACCATTCTTATATGATTCATGTACATTTAGTTTTCCCTGAAACTAGTGTCTTCATGTACCAAGTTGAAAATAAAGTTTCCAAATTCTTAGTGTATGGATACATCAACCTCTGCACAAATAGTAGAGTACCAGACCTAAAATTCACACTCTAAACACATAATATTGTTTCCCCAAAGTAATCTCATAGAATTATGGTCCTAAAGTAGAACTGACCAAAATGATACCACTCTGGCATAACCGGTCCCAGTGGGTCTCATGCTGTGACTACCCCCAGCTCGCATCTAAAAAGGATAGGGGCTGGAGACTAGTGCAGAGTAGGGATATCCCACCAATGGCAGTCATTTTATTAAGTACATATACACATACACACATCTCCAAGAAAAAAAATGAAAAGTAAAAACTCTACGAAAACAAATGAATGCATACTACTTTATCCCAACTAATAAAATATGTTATGAAAGTAAAGTAATGTAATTTTCAATTGGGCCAATATTCAATCCCACTAAATTTTTTTTGCAAACCATAAATTCCAACCTGTAAAAAAAGGTATTGTGCCTGATGTATATAATCATAGGATCACACCCCAATCATTTTAACACACCAAGAACTATCTGGTCCGAGTTTTCCGGGAAATCCATAACAAGATCGAACATTTGCACAAGACATGACATATGAAGGAAAAGACTATGCATGGGTGAGTAAAAAGATACTCAGTTGTACACCCCCAAAACACTAAGGAATTCTACAAAAGGAACACCATGAAGAAGATACCATACAGAAATACCACAAAGGGAAAACACCAATAAGAAGATATAGCCATCTCAATATAGGTATATGTCTATAAAACATATAACAAGAACCTCCATGTATACTCATAAAGGATTCCAAGCCACAAAGTCACATCCATTACTAGATACGCATTTCCACTCGTTGCACGCTAGTCTTAGGAGATCTCAGTCCTCAAGATTCTGATAGAAGCACGTAGAACAGGTCTACCAAAGGTTCCCAGGAGATCACTAGGGTCTTGACACATTATGTAGGTTCCCTAAGACATCTAGTCTCTCTAAGACATGGATTTTCGATAACATACAAAATTTCAATAACACACAAATTATCGGTAAAACAGAAAGTGTTCATAATTCATGTTTCCCCAAAGTTATGTAGTCACTACATCACAACCAAACATCTATAATTGAAAAATTTCTAAAGAACTCTCATCAGGTCTAGTAAAATAGAATATACAGAATATGATCTGGATACACAAATTGGGGGTTAATTCACAGGGCTCACTGGGAAGACACATGGACCTACGGGAAACATCATCCAAGATAAAAGATACATTCCAGTGTAAATATTGGCCACACCATCTCCACAAACCCTATCCAAGGTACCAAGAAGATATGTGAGGATTTACTAGGAATCTAGGTTTGATAGATGCTTCAACTTTCTAAGTCAACTATCTAAGTCTGTTTGAGATAGCTCACTTCAGAATAGGGGTCATCCCCTATGATGGGAATGAGATCCTTCATCAAACCCTCATAAGAAAAGAACAAGGGTACGGTATCAAAATCTATATATCCAACTAATATCACACCAATACATGTTAAAAGTATGTCCCAATCGCAAGGGTCACAACACCATAGATAGACCATCAGTCAGACACTCCAATTGAAAGATATGGGCATTTTAGTGAAAAGGCCAGATCCGAGTCGAGTTCGGGTCTGACCCGACCCACTGGACCTGACCTGGGACATCGTCCAGCCCAACCCAGCCCAATCTTGGTTGAACTGGCCTAGCCCACTCATCTTGATTAACCACATAATGTGGGACCACATCCCCTTGGACTACTATGGGCCGGTTTGATTGCACCGCACATGGTCCACTAGACCCTATGGATCTGCCTTATCAACAAGCCACTATGACATTCAACATGGATGGACAACACCTCCCAGCCCCCTAGAAACCTGCTACCATCGTGGCCTCCACACAAACCCTATCCACATACATAGCTCCTTTGGATGCGTCATTGGTCCCAACCCGTGGCACCACTCCCGCCGCGGGCTCCTATGTGGCCTCGCCATGTTATGTTCCTCTTCCACTTGCTACAATCAGAAACTGTCCATCATCTGATACATCCACACATGGGCACCTTCATGTGTTGCATTTAGACATATTTGGATTTGGAACGTTGGTGGCCCCTTCTATAGTCCACTGGTTTGCCTCCAGTGCTCTGTTTTTTCAAAATAGAAGCACGTCTGGGATCATTGGGTCACGTTCTTCATCACCCTGGGCTCAGATCAACGTCATGATCCATTCTGATGAAAACTCACTCAAATGGTGATATCTCAAAAAATAATTAAATCCATCTATCATCATCATTATCACACCTCCATCATGCCATGCTGATCCATGATTTTTGATATCTGATCATTGTGCCAAGGATCGAGTGCATAATGATTGATCGATTACAACATGTAGAGTCATGGGCCAAATGATGAACACCCATGATGAACGAATAATGGTCGGAGAAAATCATAAATCATCCAAGAGTAATAGTCCTTCATTATTGTTTGTTTTAGTCATGGATCATTTCCATTAGGGAGAAAATCAAAATCCAAAAAATAATTACAAGATTGTTCTCCCATCAAAACCTAACAAAGGTAAATCCCATCCCTAAAAAATGATCAATCCATGGGGAAATATATTTTTTGATTGGTTGGCATTCGTCATGTAATTCAGAAACAAAGAAAATAAATCAAATAGAAAACTCCCTACCTTGATCCAGTTCAATCACTAACAAATAATGGTCAATGTGTTGTTGTCATGGGTAAAGATCCTTCAAATATGAGGTTTGTTATTGATCATCGATCCATGATCTACCTCCATTCATTAAAAGAGATTCATCTCCTTACCTTAGAGGAATTATAGGGTTATGATAATAACACTAAATCCTATAACAAATACGTATTAAATGAAAATTCATCATTTCATCAAGAATAATATATTTTTATTATAATATTTTAATGGCATTTATATCTAAAAACAAACTTTCACGGCTGGCCGATGTCGTTTGAGGTTAGGCCTCGCCTAAAGAAAAAAACCCCTTACGAACCAAATGTTCATCTAAGATTTCAAATCCAAGTTACCATTTATGATTCATTTGGATTTTAAAATAAAATAAAATAATTTTATTATTTTATTTTTTGTTATTCCCCTGGTGGATTTTTCTGTAGATGAAACGTGCCCACCAAGGTTAAGTTGTGCCTAGAGTAAAAAAAATATTCTGAGATCAATAGTACCCTTGGATGTCTGATCTGGGATAGCACTTAAATGTTATTTTACATTTCAGGAAAAGTTGTGTTTGGATACTATTAAAAACATAATCATTTTTTGGAAAATTGTTCGAGGCACATCCGGTCTCAGAATCACACGTCATCTCATCCCCTAGTCTCAAAAATTTCCTAAATAATTTCTAAAAATAAATTTGTGAAAAAAACGTCATTAAAATTTAACATCTTCATTGATTATGGTGAGAAATAGGGTGACGAGGGATGATATTTATATTTGATGAAGGTTGAATTGGAGTAATTAAATCGTGATTATTTTATATTTAATGCCAACTACCTTGATGTGGAATTAATTCACAAAAACATGGATGATGATAATGTATTAAAGGATGTTTAAGGTCTAAAAACCCACAAACAACCCTAAAATGTTTTAGTTCATCTGTATTTTTAGACTTTATCTTTTAAATTTAACACGTCTTAATATTTTACATATACTATGATAAATAATTTTTTAAGAATGGTAACACTATTATGCCTCAAAATAAAAATGTCCTTTCAACCTAATTTGTACCTTATGATTCCTGATATGGAATCAATTTTTACAAATAAAATTCATTGAATTGGAAAAAATATATCTAAAATTAATCACACAAATGGGATTAGAAAGAGTATTTTTAAAGTGAAAACATTCAGAAGTATAACAAGTTTTTATATCAAAATTCAATATAAAAATGATTATAATGACCTAAATTAGAATATTTAATTTGTAATTGATCTAATGTTAGATTAAATCTAATTATAAGTATAATATATCCTTATAAATTTCCATAACCCCCCTGGGGTGTACCCCTCCTGGGCCGGCAATGGGAGAATAGATATAATGAAATCCAAGTCCCACCTCCAATAGGCCTTGGGTTGGATACTATCTCTAAGGGTATAGTAAACTCACATATGGGAGGCATTAACCTATAAGAAAAAACATGAGAAATATAGAGATAAGATAGAAATCAACCAAAAACTTCTCTGACTCCAATATAGATGAAAATGAAAAATTCACATACATAATTTCTTACAAGAGCTACTATGATGGAAAGGAAAACTGAATGTTACAAAAGAAAAGTAAAGATGTCAGTCACTGCGAAGCCCAACCATCATTAGTTAAACCCAAATCTAGTATTATCCATTCAGATCTCCAACCTTCTACAACTAACTAGAAAATGGTTTATATATACCTTGGTTGAGTATAACAGTACACTCCGTAGGATCCTCCCCAGAGTCTCTCATGCAAAGGGTAAAGAAAGAATGCTAAATAACAGTTAACAAAAATTAAAACTAACTCATCACCTAAATAGGTATACTATATTCCTTTCCTCACCATGGATACTCTCACCAAGAATCACATACATGGGAATATAATATAATAAACAATATCAAGGGTGTCCTAATACCGCTTCCCAACTGGTTTGCTGCTCTTCCCCAACATCTCACATCATAAGAATATCTTTCCCTGAAGGATATCTCGTAGACCCCTAGGCGAAGAACCAAAACATCCACCTCTGAAAAAATACCACCACATCCATATAACCAAAAGTTACTTGGTAGTTCTTGGGATCCACCATAGCCTAAATAACCTGTATTATATATCGAGTATTACACCTCAATCCATCACTTCCTATACACTAAGTAAGGATCATTAATCCATCACAGCCTATACATGTTATACCTATAATAGTCTTTAGGAAACTATATCAATAATAAATCTGTGAAAAATTATCACAATCAATTACATACCTCTATAAATATGTGGGGAAAACTAATAATTGTTAATACTAACACATGTAACTACCAAGATAAGAGAGTGGGGCCAAAGGGGTTAGTCAGCCATCCATCCTCCCACTAGGTTGTTTGGGAAAACACCCCCATGGCACAGAATCCCTAGGGTGTTAGTTTCTTTAACCAATGCACCACCATCAGAGGAAAATATCAAATGATGGGGCATCAGCTTGGACTCCAGGTGATATTGATGTGGTAATAACTGAGAAGATATGGTGGGTCACATATTTTTTTAGGGTACTTGGGCATAGGAGGTCTGGATGCATTTTGGTTCATTTTCTGCTTCCTCGACTCTGACTCTGTCTATGGCCTCTTTCTTGGAGATTTGGTTTAGCAGCATGGGTGTCTCTGGTGTGGAGAAGATAGGCTGCATGCTAGTGCTCCACTCGGCCAGCTGGTGTCTTTGGAAGGCTTGTAATAAGCTAAAATTTGAGGGATTCCAATCCTCTGGTAGATCCATCATTGCACGTATTAGGAACCTCCTACGAGATATGGTCATGTTTTTGATGAATGGTCGGATGATCCTACATTGAAGTGCATGATTCTCAATTTCTCAGTCTCCCAAATGCCGAGAAATGTACAAATACCCCTCTAGGTGCATTGGATTCCTCATACTTGTGGTTTAAAATGTAATACTAATGGTTCATGTTTCTTGGGAACCATTGATGGAGCTGGGGTTGTTCGGGATGCCAAATGTGTAGAAATTATGGCCTTCTCTGCTTTTCTGGGAAGTGGGTCTTCTCTCCAGGAAAAAGCCAAGGCCACTAATACTGACCTAACTCTTTTCCAATAGGACAATATCTATCTCTCTGAGGTTGACACAGACTCCCTGATTCTACATAATTCCCTTAAGGGTGTTGGTTCAATCCCATGGTCAATAACCTACACCATTAGAAAATACTTGGGTATTCTTCCCTATAACAATATCAAAGTGCTTCACACGTGGAGTGAATGGAATAAAGTGGAAGACCACTTTGCCTCCTTGGTCGAGCCCACATCCAACATCTACTTTGTCTCGAATGTGAACCTATTGAAATCAGAGGGTGTGGCTCTCATAGAGGGGTATGACCTTGGGTTGCATTAATTAAGACCTCCTTAGGCTTGTGTGTATTTTTTCTTTTTCCCTAGAGGTGTTTGTTCTAATATATCCTCCCCCATATTTTATTTATTAATAAATAAATGATGATTATGATGATACATGATATAATCTAGATCACAACCATACTATGGGCATAACCTACTTTCATACTCAACTGTAGATAACATCTCACAGACTCCCGACTACCACTATAAAGACCAGATATCATATAAGAAAACATATTAATCACCAAATTACATTACATTGGTATTATAAAAAATTCAACTCCCTTGAATAATATGGAAATTGATTCCATGGCTTCTCAGAATTATAACCTCAGCATTTCATCCCAGAAAGCTCAAACCCCATGGGTTAAACATTAATTCATTTATTAACATCATTAAATTCCATATTACCATGTACTCTATGAAAAAATATTAATCTACCAAACAAATCATACAACCAAGCACATCTATCAGCATCAAGTAGTGGGGAAAGAAGAGAAGATAAACAAACAACTTGGCCTTTGGCCAAACAATAGTTTCAATCAAGCATCCATATTTTATATCAATGGGTAAATACATCTTCAACCTATTCCACCATCTTTGAAATGAACCGCAACACAGAAATACATATACTGATGTATATCACAACTCTAAGAGTCAACTATTTCCACAATAAATGGGCCTCCCCACCCCACATACAAATGAATCCCTCTAGGCTCATCCAACCCTAGCTCGCATCGCATTAGGGCCTCCCTACCCCATATAAAGCAATAACCTTCTTGGACCATCCTTCCTGGACTCACATCACGTCACAAAAAATTGGAAATAAACATAGAAACTAGGTTCTTGGCCTTAAAACACGTCATTCAGCCTTCACACACAAATACCTCTCATGACTCCAATGCACATGACACTCAGCCATTACAAGAAAATTGGAAACTCTACCCTTCAAAGGAAATATCCTTTATCACAGAACCAATTATTATTCTATTTTGAATTAGATGATTCATTATCATAGGTTCCAACTACGAATAACCAAAGAAACAAGATATCATAGCTATCAAAAATTAATTAAACAATTAATTTAAAATAATTTTAATTCTTTTATTAAGAAGAATTATGTTACTTTAGGTTCCATATACAATTCAATTAACAATGAATACTTTCACCGATTTGATTAACATTAAATAACAACAATAACCATATTCATTAAACATACATATTTAATATTTTATCTAATTAATTATCAATTAATTTTTCCTTTACATTATTTACCAATTTCACATGCTAAATTGAAAAAAAATCACTAAATAGATACAACCCTATCTAGAAAATCAAGAGGAAACCGATTATCATGGTACAAACAAAAACATCACTATGTGATCAATACCAATTCCTTAATCTGGTTCATATAACTATTAGGTTAATTTCATTATGATAAAAGGGTATAAATCTTCATAACTCTATGATTTCACATAAATAAATAGAGAAGAAATGAATCCCCTACCTTAAAATGGTTTAATCATACTTCTAAAGAGAATGGGAAATGATTCAGATCCTAATTACCTCTCCGACAAGAATTACTTCTATCCGGGGATGCCACACTACAACCGCTCCAACAAACAACCAATTAATATCCTTTAAAAACATGGAGATCAAGTTCCACAACATATAAAATGGGAACATGATGAAAATTATTGAATAAATTTCAAGAAAATAGGTAGAACATACCTTGGATCGAATACGGGTCATGAGAGGGAAGATAGGGATCGATCCATGACAAAGGATTCCCCAAAACCTCATAGAGGGAGCTTCAAGGTCACCTTAAATGAGAGGGAGAGCTATTGAATCCATTGGATTATGAATAACTCAGGCGGGTAAAAATTCATCAAATAGACTAGTATAAGTGAATTAGATGACGTTGAACCCCCTTTCACAGCATGTAATCATCACAGTTCAATTCCCCTGAAAAGCATGTTGCCTTATTTTTTATTTAACCATGAAAACATAAATTTCATGAACCTCACTTACAAAATGATTATTTATTAAATGAAATGTAATTATTCAAGTTCCTATAAATTCATAGCAAAACTCCTCCAGACTTCCCGCAATCCTCATCCGAGAACCTTAGTCTTCCAAAACGTGAAAAAGGTCGATCCACGTGGATCCAGGACCTTAAATTAGATACCTATCAAAACATTCACATCCTAGAGAATCCAAAAACAACCTATAGAAGAAATAGAAAAGGGTCATCTGAATAGCCACCCCATGAGATAACTCTTAAGGATCTCATCACCACTAGAGCTCAACCACCCCACCCAATCATATGGGGCTCAACATTATGAGTAGGTGAACTAATCATTGAGTCTTTTCCACCTATATTGGGAGTGTAGACTCATCTAAAAAAATAAATCTAAACACATAAATCATGTGGCATACCCTGCATGTCTTCGCCTCTCATGTAAAGAGAGTAATCCACAATAAGAAATAGGAGAAAGAAATATCACAAACCAGAAAAGGTTTACAACCAAAAAATGAATAACATTAAAAGAGAAGATCTAAACATCAAACATCAAAGGGCACTGAGCAAGTATCTATGACTCACATTCCCAAGTACTCTCCTCCACTCCACCATGTCACCACAACACATGAAACAAGGGAATATCATTCTCCTGCCACAACTTCTCGTGGATGTCCTAGAAACCTACATTCCACTCATTGAAGTTCACATCATCATAAAAATCAATCTCACCCCAATAGATGATGTGAGAGTCTCCATGAAGATAAAATTGATGTTGTGACCTGTGAAAAATACCATTTGTTCAGATCATATGTAAGGGAATCACTATAAAATATTCTATGGCTCCAATACGAGACAACACCTCAAAAGAACCAAAAAACCTAGTATAAACCTTACTCCTATAACCAAACCTTCTCCACCCACGATTGAGAGTCACAATCTGGAACACATGATCAACAATGTCAAACTCTAGAGGTCTCCTCCTATGATCAGTGAATGATTTATGATGATCCTGTGCTACTTTCATCCTTTCACGGATCTCCTAAAGCATCATTTACATATTATATATCAGTTCTTTAATGAGAATTGCTGACTCTATGATCCTTGTACCAAAAAATGAATCACGTAAAGGTAGGCCATGAAAGGATTCAAATGAATCCATAGTGATGTTTTATTGACAACTATTATTGTAAGAGAACTCTACCAAGGAAAATTGCGTCATCCATGAACCTATAAAATCCATGACATAAGAGAGAAACATGTATTCAAGAGTCTAGATGGTATTCTATATCTAATTGTCAATAAGGGGATGAAAATTAGTTCTATGTCATATTTGAGAACAAAGAGCATGATGGAGAACTCCAAAAAACCAAGAGTTAAAATGAGGATCTCAATCAGCAATGATCATCCTTAGGACCGCATGTAGTCTCACCACCTCCTCCAGATGTTGCCTTACTAAAACCTGCAATGATATTGAATCCTTTATCTCTATAAAGTGGGATTATTTCATCAAATGATCATCTACCACCCATATAGAATCCCAACCACCTTAAACTCAAGGTAAAATAGTAACAAAGCCCATTGAGAAGTCCTCCCACATCCACTGAGTAACATCTAATGGCTAGAGTGAGCCACTAGGAACATGGTGCTCAGTCTTCACCTTCTAGCATATCAAACATCATGAGACAAACTCTACAGTTTCATGCTTCATCCTAGTCCATCGAAATATAACTCTCCATCCTCGGTACATCTTTTTCAGTCCAAGATGTACTTCTAAAGGTGATCTATGGAACTCTCTAAGAACTATCTCATGCATCAAAAAAGGAGAGAAATATCTTCCCTAAAACCAAACCTTGTTTTCTTCATCCCCAAACCAACCATCAGGGGACTCACCACAAATAGCATGATCTCTCCATACTACTAACTCAAGATCACCTAAATAGGACTCTTTCACCTTTTCACTAGATATGACTAAATAGTCATCTGAAAAATAGAACCCCTTACCCCAACATCCCCCATATCTAGGTGTAATTTTGAAATTTCTTCCATCGCTCTCCAAGAATCACTTGATTCCCACACTGCGTCACTTGGTGAATTCCTACTCCATGCATCGACCATGACAATCCCATTACTATGTGTATATAAAATATTATAGTCTAAATACTATAATAGCTCCATCCACCGATGCTAACACATGTTTAAGTCACATTGGGAGAAAACATACCACAACCACTTATGATTGGTGAAGACCACAAAATGCTTTCCAATGAGGTACTATCTCTAAACATTTAAGGAAAAATACCAAATCCAACTTGATAATATGGTTATAATAATTACACTCATGGAGGAATAATTTTCAGAACCCATAAGTATTGATTGATCTCTGTTGTATCAGAACATAGCCAAACCTAAGATGAGAACCATCACAGAAAATGTAAAACAAAACATATTCTATTGGAAAACAAAGCACTAGGGAACTGAACAACTTATCTTTTTTGGTACTAAAATGCTTCATAACATTGATGGGTCCATAGGAACACATGATCCTTTTTAGTTAGCATTTCCAGAGGATTCGTAACCTGAGTGAAATTGGTTATGAACCTCCTGTAATAGTCTGTAGGACAAAGAAAACATAAATCCTCTTCCACTATCTTGGTGACTGACCAGGACACAACTTTTTATATCATGGTTAGATTCATATATACTCTCTTTTGGGATAAAACATTCCCCATGAAACAGACTTCTGATGCCCAAATCTCACAATTTGGTAACTTCGTAAATAGATGCTCCTGACGAAAAACACCCAAGCTGGCACATAGATGCTCTGCATGATCATCCTCAGATGTGGAGTAAAAAAGGATGTATTCAATGAAAACCTCCATGAACTTATCTAGGAACTCATATAATGAATTTTTCATTAACCACAATATTATATCTATATCATTCATCACACTTAATTACATTTTAAAAACTCATAATTCCTCTGAAGACAATAGAAAGTAGTCTTCGAGATATCTTCACCACCTCCTAACAATATTTTTTATTTTCAAACACTAATTAGGGGTAAGTGAGAACCCTACAAATAAACTTATCAAGCATCAAAGGTTACAATTGAATAATTAAACTCAAGTCTTAGGAAATTGGGGTCTCCTTCCCTAAATATCTTCATACTTTACACAAATATGATGATATATTTTTCACATTTATATCTTCAAGAACTAAATTTAACCCTTATTTTTATTGAATAAATCATCAATATATTGAATATGATGGTGGTTATTCAATATAACTTTGTTTAATTGATGATAATGGATAAAAAACTACAAACTATCATATTCTATCATTACAAACAAAATGGGTACACCCCACAGTGAAACACTTGGCTGAAAAAAACCATACTAAAACAAAACGTTGAGCTTTATATACATTTCTCACAATTTTTAAGGCACCATAATATGCAGATACAATAAGATAGGAGACATGCTTGGCTGTATTTTGATTCTGAGCTTGATCTTTCTTCAAAGGGATAATTCTACAGAATCCTCTAGAAAGACATCATGTTACTCCTAGACGACCCTAGGAAACACAAAATTCTGAACATCCAAAAAAATTAGTCATAAATCTGCCATTAAGGATGGAAGATATAGAACATTCCTCTAACCTATATGAGGGTCTCGCTTTCCAAAAAACACTATTGTCTCTCCATTAGCATTGAATAAAAAAAATATCCCCCCTAAAGAAATCCATGATGGCCAATAATGAATACAAATAATCCATTATGAGGATGATGTAATATGGTTGTACATGAAAACATAAGAAATATAACCAAGAGTGGAACTCAACTAGCACTATCTCACATTTTCAATATTCATCAAATAATTCTAATTTACCTCTAACTAGTGCAGTCAACACAAAGCACACTTGAAGCCAATCTTCCTCAAGTCTCAAATAATAGACATGTAATAGCAATATGAAGGTGTGTGTTGCTCCTAGATAAAATATTACATGATACCAAGTAGAATAAAAGAGAATGGTGAATTTAATGAATATGGATTTCTTAATGTTTGAATTTCTAAAGCATGAATATGATCATGACCTACTCCACAACCTCTCTGCCCATACCGATGACCACCTCTATGGCCACCATCTGCTCTCTGAGTATGTGGAGAGTCCTTGGGCTATCATATACCTACCCCATCTACTTTATGTTGATCCCACAATTTAGAAACCTACTACTATTACCGAAGTTAGAACTAACTTAGTATAGGAACCTAAAGCTGTACAACTGGTGCATGATTCCATCTCATAATGGTCAGACACTCTCGCTACTTATTACCTTGTCCTCTATAAGAAAAACATGTATATGATCCCTTGGAGTGGGCTCAAGATCCACCAACCCCATAGAAATGATACATTTAGGAATGGGACCTACCCATAGCGGATCAAAAGCTCTTCTATACTAAAAACTGGGAACCCCAGACCACAGATCTACTTCATTAGGATATTTGAAGACTCCACTCTCATAATGATTCAGTTTTGGAAAATGTCCTCTCGATGTCCTATGATCTTTAAATCACCTTGATATATTTCTTCAACACAAAAGGGGTGACCCGATGATGGATCTTTGGATGAAAACCCTCCTTGAAATATCTTTCATTGGGATCCTCATCAGGCAATAGTTCTGAATCATATTGCATAAGGTTCTTGAAATTGATCTCAAACTCTCACATGCTGAAGCTCCCATGTTGAAGGGTAAGCAGCTCATAGAGAAGGGATTTATTAATAGTCAATGAAATAAACTTGGCTCTGAATTTGTCTCATACTACTCCCATGATACTACCAAATCCTTGCGATCTCTAAGAAACAACAACCATCAAAGCCCTGCTACCCCATAAAGCATCGTTAAAGACAATAATAACCAATTCTCATTACAAACATGGATCAAAGTAAAGACTATCTCAACATCCTCTAACCATTCATCTATGACTACATCTGAAAGGGATCCCTCATACTTCTATAGACTCTGGTGTTGAAACTATCAAAGTGTCTTCCTCTAAGTTTCATCTTCTTTAACCTATACTCTGTGACAATTTTCTAGCGCAACTTTCTAAACATATTCTCAACAAACATGATGAGGATTTTGACATGGAGCCGTGTATACAAAATAAAAAACTATTATATATCCTGAACAAGGAATACAAAAGAAATTAACATTAATTAATTTTTTTATTTTATTCATTTTAGGTTAACCTATAACAAGGTATTCCCATTCGAACACAGGCGCAAGGAGGAATGATACATGATCATTTCCTAGGTCTATACCTTGTAAATAGTATCACCATGTTTAGTAGTTTTTTTAAGCTTAAAGGTTCATGAATCATATCATAAGAGGCCCCAAATACAAGTTTTTGATCTATTCTCTCATGTGTACAACACTTTCTAAACATAACTTACACTACTTCCGTATGATCCCATGAAACCTCACATATGACTAACTTCATACTCCATCCTATCCCAAAACTAGACCTCTGATACCACTCTATCACGACCCCTCCCACATAAGGTGTACCCTCCTAGGATGGAAATCTGATAATAGAGACAATGACACCCAAGACCCACCTACAGTAGGCCTTAGGTTGGTGACTAGCACTGAGGGTATAGAAAACACATAGATGGGATCCATTAACTTCTAAGAGAAAACATGTGAAAGAGAGAGATAAGAAGTAGGAAATCCAACTGTTTCTATAAGAATCTAGTATAGATTAAAATAAAAAATTTACATATGTAATGTAAAGAAAGAACTAATACAACTAAATGGAACACTGAAAGTACCAAAAAAAAGTAAAGACGGTAGTAACCAATAATCCAAATATCTCTAGATAAACCCAAAGCTAGTAGAATTCATATAAATATAGGTTGATTATAACAATATATTCTATATGATCCTCCCTAGATCCTCTCATGAAAAAGGTAAATATATCATGCTAAATCAGAGAAAACCACAAGTGAAACTAACGCATCACCTAAATATGAATGCTAAGTTCCTAGCATCACCTTGGCTACTCTCACCAAGTATCACACATAAGAGAATGTAATATAATAATGAATATCATGTGTGCCCTACTACTACTTCCCCACCATTTTACAAATATGACCCATCATCGCACGCCATGAGCATCTCTCTCCCAAAGTCTATCCCATAGACACTAGGGGGAAGCACTACAACATGCACCTTGTGCAACACACCACCACATCCATGTAACCAAATGTAATGACGTAGTTTATGGGAGGTACCATACCCTCATTATGTGTATCATACATCATGTATTATACCTCAAGACATCACAGTCCATATATCGAGTAAGGAACCACAATATATCACAAACTATACACGTTATACCAATAGTAGTCCTTATGACACTATATTTAGAATACATGTTTGTGAAATAACCACAATACCTTACAATCCTCTACACACATATATAGGAAAAACTGACCATTGTGCACGCCCTCAAAATTAAGTACTAATGGATGATAGTGGGGCCAAAGGGGGTAGTCAGCCATACATCCTCCCATCTGGGTGTTAAGGAAAACACCCACCCAGAGCTCAAATTCCTGAGGGTTCGGTTTCCCTAACTAATGGGGCGGGTAGCATATAGAAACAAAAAAATGTACATGATATAATATATATTACAAACACAATTTGGGCATAACCTGGTTTCCAAATAAATAACATCTAACATCAGTCAGACTATTGGATTCCTATACTAAGACCAGATATCCTATAAGAACACACCAATTTCAGAGATACATTATGTTATTTTGTTCCTTTATATCAGTTTTACTTTATTTTAATTTAATAATTAACCATTTTAATCTCCAAAATACATTAAATTACCATAACACTAATGTTTTATTCCCTCCAAGCATAAGAAAACTGACTCTAAGGCTTCTCAGAATTATAACCTCATCATTGCATCCTAGAAAGCTACAACCCCATTATTTAAACAATTATAAATTCGTTAAAATATTTAATTTTCATATTACTAGGTACTCTATGAAAAAAACTTAAGCTACCAGAAAAAACACACAACAAAGCACAACCATCATCCTCAAGAAAGTGGGGAAAAGAATGTAGATAAATGAACAACCTAGTTGTCAGAAAAATAACTGATTCATACAAAAATACAGGTTTTATATTATTGGTTAAGACCATACTAGACCCGTTCTATAATCTTTGATGTCCTCCCTCACACTAACATGCATATATCAATACATCTCACCACTCCAGTCGTCAACTGATTCCAAAACAACTAGGCCTCCCCACCCCACATATCACAATAGCCCTCCGGGCATTGCATCCCAAGATCTTTCACATCTATGCCTCCCTACCCCACATACCACAACATCACCCTAGAATCATCCTTCCAAGTCACATGTCACATCACAAGAAGAAGAAAAAAACCTAAAAACTAGGCTCTTGGACCAAAAAATAGGCATTGATCCTTCACACATAGTGAGCTCTCATGGTTCCAATGAAAAATTCACACATCCTTTATAATCAAATGGAAAACATAGGCCCTTCAAAGAAATTATATTTTATCACATAATTGATTATTATTATATTTTGAATTATCCAATTAATTATCATAGGTTCCAACTATAATCAACCTAATAAACAAGATATCAAAGCTATCATAAATTAATGAAACATATAATTTTACATGCTTTTAATTATTTTATCAATAAGAATTAACATGCTTGAGGTTTCATAAAAAAATTAATTGAAAATACAAAATTTCATAAATTTAATTAATATCAAATTACAACAACAAACAGATTCATTAAACATGACTCTTTAATCTTTTATCTAATTAATTATCAATTACTTCTATCTTTACATTATTTACCAATTCCGCATGCTAAAACAAGAAAAATAGGCCCAACATAGATATCATACTATCTAGAAAATCTAGAGGCATCCCATTATCTTGATACAATAAAAAAATTCTCCATGAAATCAATACTAATATTATAATCTAGTTAATGTAATTGTTGATTAAATTTCATTTTTCTCCAAGGGGTTAAATCATGCTAAATATATGATTTCACATAAATAAATAGTGAACAAAAGAATTCCCTGCCTCAAAATGGTTTCAAATTTCATGGTATGAGAATAAACAATACTCTAGATCTTGATATCCTCTCCCTCCAAAAATGCATACACCCAAGGATGTCGCACCACAAATGCCCTAACAAACAACCAAAAAATATTCTATAGAGGCACGAAGATCAAGTGCCACCACACGGAAAAGGGAAATAGGAGGAAACAGATCAAAGAAACCACAAGAACCAAGGAAGAAAATACATAAGATTGAGTATGGATCGAATAAGGGAATATAGGGATCAATCCTTGATGAAGGAATCCCCAAAACATCAAAAAGGGGTACGCTGAGTCACCTGGAATGAGAGGAAGATACAATACAGCTATAGGGTTATGAATTACTTGAGTGGCTAAAAATGCTTAAAACAACATTGTAGTGGGGAATTTCTTGACATGTAATCCCCTATCACATTTTTTAATCCAATGGGTTCAATTATACTAAAAAACATGTCACCTTCTTATTTCTTTAACCCTAAAAACATACACATCATGAACCTGGCTTACACAACGTGTAATTATTATTCTTTTCATTATTTTACATCCAAACTTTTCCAAACATCCTTTGAGCCTCCCCCAATCACCATAGTCTTTGGAAATTCACAAAGGGTTGATCCAAGAAGATCTAGTCCCTTAATTAAATTGTTTAGATAAAAGTTCTGTTTTCAGTTAAAATGCAGTATTTTCTCACTATTCATCAAAAAATGAAACTTTTCAGAAGACTTCCAAAAATTTACCCTAGGATAATTTTTCCTTTATACTTTAAAAAATTAAGTTTTTTTCAATTTTTCTTGATTATAGTGTAAAATTTTAATTTTAAAATTAGCGCTCCATTAAAAGGTGGAAAAATTCCTTTTAGAGAAATATATCTTTTAATGCTTAAAATTTGATTTATTCTTATCATAAGACTATAAAACTTATTGGATAAATTTAAAAAACATTTATTTAATATATAACATATAAATTTCATTAATAAATTTCATTAAAGGTGATTAATTTAATTTATTAAGATAAAATTTCATTTTGGAGTAAAAATAGTTTTTTATAAAAAACATCCTTTAGGTTCAATTAGTTTTTATTTTCATTTATAATTAATTGGTAAAAAATTTATTAACATTAAAATTATTTGTAAAACATATTTTTATAATTATGTTAATATCATTCATTATCACAATTCCAATAGCTTGGTGGTAACTATAATAATTTAATAATGGTATTTAATCATTTTTTAGACATGGTGTTCTATGTAACATAACATATCGAAGAGATTAAATTTTAAAAAAGTTATACAATAAAATATTGAGGTGTAACACTCACCCTTCATTCAATAAATTTCAGCCTAGTAATTTAAAATATCATATAAAAAATCAATGGGTGATAGTTGGAAACTTCTTTGTGAGAAACCACATCGTAAATAGGGTTAATAAATCATCCTTATAATAAAAGGGAAATGGAAATGAAAAGATCACAAAACAATTAGGATTTCGAATAGGATAATGTTAGCGGGAAGTGAAAACATGGACCTGTAATAGAAATATAACTATCATGTTCCAATGCAGATTGATGTGGAACATGGTCAATAAAAATTTAACCATCGTAAAACCACAAATTTGTGATTCATTAAAAGACAATTAATTTCTTAGTAATAAAAGTAAATAGATAATTATATTGTTCTAAAACACTTTTCGTATAGTTAATAGATACTTTTACTATCTAGATAATCACTTTATGAAATACTATTACTTGATTTATTTTCAGTTCATAATCATAATGTAATCCTTTTTTGCTATTTTTTATATTTTCAAAAAATCTCTTACACCAAAAAAATGATATTCATGTTTAATTTTTCTTACATAAAGAAATTTAATAAATCATAATATCCCTAAGTTATTCCTTTAGCCTTTAAATAATTACTGAAAACAAAATGGTTATCACCTGTTATCATTAAACAATAATATACAATGTTTAACTTAATCCATTCCACAAGTATTTAATCTTAAGACTCATCAAAAATATTTCTATCCAAATTTAAAGAAAAACAATTTTAGAAGTAAGGTCACTAAATATCCATAATCTACTTAGAATTAGATTCCCAAAAGAATATAATGTTTCTATTATTTTCACATATCGAATATATTAATACATTTATCATCTTAAAAATATTCCATGTACTTATATAATATGTACTATAGTAAAATCATTATATATTCCATAATTCTTATAACCAGAATATCATTGATAAGATAATTTTAAAACAGAATTCTTGAATCCAAAAAACCCAAATAATTTAATTATTCCAATTCGACTGCAATAACAACATAAGTATTATCATGATACCTTTTCTTATTTTTATTTATACTCCTTTGATGCATGAGACATTTCCTTGAACAGTGTCCCATATTATTTTATTTAAAACATTGTAAATTAGAATCATTTTTCTTACCCATAAAATCATAAGCACAATTACATTTTTATCCACCCTTATATCGAAATCAAATTCATTTAAGAACATACTAGAGTGTTTCATTTCACAATTATCACATGTGGAAAAATACTTCTTTCTCTTCATTCCTTTATCAATATTTTCCCTAATTTCCTATCATTATCATGATTTCCCCCAAATCGATAATAATAATGAATTATTTCTGTATTTCATTAGCTCAATATATTATGTCCTCTAATGATGAGAATGTTTGGGAGACTAGTTACCTTTAAAATATTTTCTTATGACTATAAAATATGTGATTCATATTATTCTTTTCATTTGTGAGTTTCTCATTCCTTCTATTAGGAGAAATTTTTAAATGATGGTGTACACTAGTTTAGGTTAGTTCATTATGTATTATCTCAAAACTAGTGAAATAATTAACACAAATTATCATGCATATATAATCTCATAATCAGATACATGATTTATTATGAATGTATTATATACTTATACACAAATTATATAATGTGGTTATGTCCTCTAATCTACGTTTTCCAAAATATAGTTCCCAAGGTTTCTACTAAATTTCTCTAATACCAAATGTAACACCATCTACCATTGTTTCCTAGAGCTCGTGTCTCACTTTATTTCATTGGTATAAGATATAAGAAATCACATCCCAGAATACAGAATAATTTAGTAGTCTTGGTAAACTATATACATAGTTGAAATTTTAATCACATTTTTTAACATAAAATATAATAATTATTTTAATTGAGAACAGTAGTATTCCCCTTGATGAAACCCTACACATAAATCATAATTAACATCTTGGAAACCCGGGGAAAATAGAAAATAATAAAGGGGTGAGATAAAATTACTAGTAAGGGTTAATTATAGCATAAGATAAATTTAATAAATAATCATAGTAAAAAAATAAAGGTAAATAATTGAACACATATTGTATTTAATCAATAACTTGGTCATAATATCTTTGGAATAAGAGATGATCAAATAATACCATTTAAATAATATCATGAGTTATAAAACAAAACCATGGATATTTTACTAATGGAATAATCATGTATAAATTAATAAATAGTTTCATAATGATTGAATTCAGAATTCTATATATCTAAAAAATACTATTGATTCTTCATGTGAAGTATATAACATCATCAATACATTGTTCTGTGTATCTTATAAATTGTTGTGTACTTGGAAAAAACCCATTATTTCTTGTCTCAATATACGTTCTGATGCTTCGAGGGGCTATAACAGTCAATATCAATCACTTACTAATTCCAAAAAATTATTCATTTGAAATTGGTGAACCATAATAAACATATAAATTTATATTGAATCTAACATACAAAATGTAAATAACTTTCCTCATTATGTAAACATAATGCCAACCTATCTAGAGTAATATGGAGAATGATATCAAAATAGTACAAACTAATTAATAAAAATTTAATAAAATATAAAATATGGTATCATAATATTCAAATTCAGAAAATAATAAGATTCAACAAATTATTTTTACATGATGAAAATACTTTAAATGAGACCATTGATTTGTTTTGATGAAAATAACTATTTCACGTTGAAAATAACTTATTTTTAAAATAAAATGAAATTATAAAAGAAAACATTTTATTTTAATTTAACCTTGTGACATTTTAAAATATTCTTCAAAACATTTAGTTATCATTATTTCGGGAAAAACCACTCTTGCCATATAAATTAAAAAACATTCATTCCGTATTTTTATTAAAAACCTATTATAGAACCCTATTTAGAAAATAAAAAATATATCTTTCAGTATGTTTCGTAAGAATTAAATCATAAGAAATATCTAATTTTAAAAATCATAGTACTATAGTAAAAAAAATTCAAAATTTTTTAAAAAACACATACATGAAAAAAAGGGAGTTTTAAGGAAAACATTAAAAGCCAGTTTTTTAAAAGATAATCTAATAAAAATATAATATCCTTAAAATGAGCATTCACTAAATTAATTGATTAGGTTTTTCCACTATCAATACATATTAAACAAATTTAAATAAAATATAAGGTAATTGAAATTCATTTCCCACATAATCATAGCATGAAAAATCAATGAAGTATAATTTTAACCTAATGAAAAGAAATTGATTTAAGAAATCACTTATTTTTGGTAATCAGTCCAATCACACTCACCATAAAATAAATAATTATAAAATGAAACATTAAATAACATTAAGATACTTAGAATAATGATATAATATATCAAAGGGAATTATATGCACCACATAAATGAAATTACTTGTGAAGGCATATATATCACATAAGTAAAAGGTGAGATAAGAAACCCCTACCTCACACTTCCCTTTATATTTTCATATTATAACCTCATTTATGATGGTTTATAGAATTTTATTAATTCATTATAGAACTATTATTATATATATAATATAATATATGGTTATTTTGTAACATATTACCACCCATTCATTAATAATATTTTATTGTTTTTATTTTTTTTGGTGTATTTGTTTTATGGTTTTGTGGTCTGTTCATTTTTTTATAATTATGGATTTTTATTTCAAATGGAAATAAAACTATAGAAATGAAATTAAATGGTATTCATAAAATTATATAATTTTAAATTTCACCATTTTTCAGTTTTATATCTTACATAAGGATGATTCATTTGATAAAATGTTAATGATAAATGTTTTGTTTAATTTGTGTTGTTTTTATGACCGTAATGAACTAGTTTTGTTTTATTTAATATTATATATTTATTTTAGTTTCATAAAATTAAATAATTTAAAATATTCCTATTAAATTTTTATTTAATATTTATAATAGTTTTATGGTCATCCATTAAGGTGGTAATGGAGGAAGAAAAAAATCATTATTCACAAAGGTGATTAACTGACACAATTTGTACAATAGTTTCGTTTCTAGGAATAATAAGAGGTAATAAAAGGTATAGATATAAAATATTACATTATAAACATAAAATTAGAGTATATAAATGATTTTTTTGGTTATCATGCCTTGATTTATGGAGGTGAGTGGAAATTATAAAAACAATTAAGATAGCTACTTTGAAAAAATTACTCGTTAATATCACCTCTTTAAGGGACCCCTTGAGAACTTTGGATTTGTTCTTTTAGTTAGAAAAGATTCACTTTGACTTGGGGAAGTGAGTAATATAAGTTTTTCTGAGATTTTAGGATTTTAATTCTAGTGATTACAAATGGAGAGGTGAGTTTTGGAATTTATATATGAGGAGGGGTGGTTTTAAGTGATTAAATAATGATAGTTTTATATTTAAAGCCAATGACATTGAGGTGGAATTAATTTCAAAGAATATTTATGATAATTAATGTTTTAAAATACTTTTTTGTAATATAATAACATTAAAAAACAATTAAATTTTTTATTATTTATATATTTTTAGCCTTTACATTTTAACTTTAACATGTCTCTTTATTTTATATATTACGTTGTAAATCTTTCTTTTTTCCATGGTAAAATTTTTGTTCTAAAAAATATAAATTACCTTTAAAATAAAAATTATAAATTTAGAATCCAAATATTGAATAAATTTTACCAAAATAAATTTATATAATTAGAAAAATTATATTTAAGATTAATCCGGCATACGAGATGAGAAAGTGGGTTTTTAAAGTATAAATATTCAAAAGTTAAATGATTTTTAATCTAAATTCATTATAAAAATGAATCCAATGACATAAATTTTATTATTAGAAATATAATTGGTATAATTTAATTTTAAAACACTTATAATTAAAATTTATCCTTAAAAATTATTTAGATGAAAATTTAGTTTTCAATTAATATTCAGTGTTTTCACAATTCATCAAAAACTAAAAATTTTATTGAAATACTAAAAATTCACCCTAAGTTAATTTTGGTACTTCCCTTTCAAAAAAAATTTTAATTTTTCAAAATAAATTTAAAAACAAAATCAAGTATTATTTTTGGAATAGCCGCTTTATTAAATGAAAAAAAATTCCTTTTAGAAAAATACTGATTTTATGCTTAGAATTGGATTTATTATTATCTTAATCTTATAAACAATTTGATGAATTTATTAAATTGATTGAATATATAACATATAAATTTCATTAATAACTTTCACTAAGAGTGACTAATTTAATTTATTAATACAAAATTAAATTGATGACTGAAAAATAGTTTTTTATAAAACATATCCTCTATGATCAATTGGTTTTTATTTTGATTTCTAGTTAATTAGTAACCAAAGAATTAATTTTAAAATCATGTCTAAAATATATTTTCATAATTTATTTAATTTCATTCATTCTCTTCATTCTAATGGTTATGTTATAACTATCACAATTAAATAATACTATTTAATAATTTGTTAAATCTTAGTGTTCGGTTTAACAAAATCTACCAAAGAGGTAAATTTTAAAAAGAGAATTACTATAAAATAATATTTTGTTAGAGATAATTTTCAAGGTGGTTGGAAATTTGAATTTAAATTTTTAAGTTCAAATAATTTAGAGGGTTATGAAAGAATATTATTTTCTAAGAAAATAATGACATATAATACAAAGTGAATATCAAGAAGAGGATAATAGGAGAGGGTATTATTTTTTATCATGAAAAATATAGAATTTAAATTTTGATTTGTTTTTGGTTTAAATATCACTGAATATATAACCTAAAATTGATATTACATCACATACAAGTAAATATAATGTGTTTAATTTCATTGAACCATGTATAAACCATATCTATTTAATGTTATTACTTTTTTTAGTATTATGAATAGTTTTATTTGTGCTTCAATACAATAATTTTTTAACCCTCTTAGAAATTAGTTAATGAAAGAGAAAAAGAGGTTGTGGACCTTAGATGATTAGTGATATTTTCCAAAATATTTTAATCATAAAATATTAAAGTAGTTAATGTAAATAATATCAATATATCATTGATATTTTCTACTTTTTTGTATCCCAATGTGTGTAAACCATGTAAAATATTGGTGCATATTCTATTTACCTTTTTTACTTTTGGTTGTGCAATTGTGTGATTTTTTATAGGAAACAAGTGTCTATGAAAACATGAATACAACATCTGTTTAATTTTGAGTCAATTTTTTTTTTATAATTTCATAATTCAATACTCCCCCATTCTCTTAGGGTGTGCAATGGGACTTCATGTTATAAAAATGGGTATCATATTCATAGGTTAATTCTCTGTGAATTTTTCTAGTGAAGTTTGTTTTCATGTAGAATGTCATGAATTAAAAGGGTGAACCATTATTTGATTGATGTAATTATCATGTTTGGAAGAACAAGATGAGATCACCCCTTTGATCTCTCAGGATTGATGCCTTCTCAGCAGCAGTTCATGGAATACATGTCAGCAACACTATATAATTGGAAATCATATAATCAGATAGGAAATTGTTAAAAAATAATTTAAATAATCATCTAATCACAAACATAAAAATGGCGATGACACTATTTAAAGTGAAATAAATATTAGATTTTGAGTATATGTTATAGTTTTTTCATAATAAATTTTATGATATGAAGATGATTTAAATTGAACCTATATTTAGTTTATTTAACTGAATTATTAATGTTTTTAGACCAATATTCAGACCTAGTAATGTTATGATGGAAGTTGATATTTTAAAGAATATTGTACATAAACTTACATAAATTTATAATCCCAACATTTGATTCATAAAGAAGATAATAGTATATAATTATTTATTTATTTCCTATAAAAAATTCCACTCTACTATGAAATATTTGTGTATCCAAAAATTTATTCAAAACACTCACTCAAATAAATGGAATTTAATTCTATATGAAATATTGGAATCCATCATGCTAAAAATGTGGAGGAAAATTTTAGTGATAAATTATTTTCACCCATGAAGAGTAGGTTTATGAGACATAAAAGAAGATTCTAAGGTTAGTTTCCCTTGGCTTAATTTCATTGTGTAAACTTTTTTCACATCACTACTAGGTGTTCAAAAATATTTTTAGGAGGGGTTGGTGATATTGAACTCAATCAAAACCACTAAAAAAATTCCCTAAAAAGAAACTTCAATTTTGGAAATTAAAGTGGATTGAAATTTCAAATAAATTATCTAGTAAGTAATGAGGTATATTATACTGAAGGAGATCCTTTGGAATGAATTGAAAATGAGTTTACCTCAGACCTAGAAGATATTGTAAGAGTTATAATGGAGAACTAAAAAATTAATGTAAATAGGGAAGATCAACTGGATGGATTTCTTTATCTCAACGTGGAGTTAGAAGTATCACATAAGGATATTGAGTAATAAAAAATAATGAAATGATGATTATAGGATTTATGAAATTATCCTATTTTATGTTGATGATCGTGAATCATGGAATGTTCAGATAGAGAATTATTTTGAGGAACATGAAATTGATCAAGTGAAAAACTATATAATCATAGAAATAAAGGATAAACATTGAGGAGTAGGCTAATAAAAATGATTTTATTTCTAAATATATCAAATAGAAAACAAATAAGTTTAAACAACATGAGGAGGAAGTTATCTTATTAAAAAGAAAGTTTGAGACTGAAGTAAAATTATATGAATCAAGGAAGAAGTTATGGTTTAGAAGATTTTCATATGAAGAACTAAAGTAAAGGGTAGAGTGAATCATAATAGGTTTCATGGATGTGATAAATACCTAGATACCCAATTGAATATATAAAAGCATACATTAATATAATGTTGAATCATGAAAAACAAAGATAACATATGATTATAGGAATGGGATGTAAAAGATAAATTAAATTTATCAATAATTGGGAACCTACCAATAATAAAAGAATTTATTAAAAATATGGGAATATTTTAAGATATGGTAGAAACAAATTTCCCTCCAATGAAGTGTTAACTTTTTTGCTACTTGGTTCACATGATTCCATCTTATGATGAAGTTGGAATATATTTTAAAGGTGAATTAATCATAATTCAACAAAAATATTTAAAACATAAACTTTTTCTAAAAATAATAGATCATTCTACATATATATTTTTAGTTTCTATAAAATTGTAAAAAAATATATTAATTATATTAAAATTAGAATCATATTTTTTTCACACCAACATTATATATTGTTAGACATATGATACAAAATTAAACAATTCCATTAGGAAACATATTTTATCCATTGAAAAAAGAAGAACAAGAAGTCATTACATGTAAAAAAGAAAATGAGAATAGAAAATATTTTTCCCCAACTCACCATGGTATTTATTGTAAAGAAAATAAATTAAAGATGAAACAGAAGGATATACTTTTTGAGATTTCATTATTTTTTGTGAAACAAAATACTATGTGTATTTTTGATTATGGTTATTCTTCATAAATGATTGAAAACAAAAATAATCTCCAGAATATTAAATGAATATTTCATGGAAACATTTGGTTTGTAAATGGTATAACACTAATTATAAAAGTAAGTGGTACACATGATTGGTTGGTGATGAATTGAAAAATACTAATGTACCTAATTAATATAGTCTCCTACATACTTTTTTGAGTGCGATTCAGTTGTATGAATCTGGGTTGGATGTTTCATTTAACTAAAAAGGTTTATATATAAAGGTAATTAATGGATATTTATTAATTTAGGGATGGTAAAAAGATATAAATTTATATTTGGCTGAAAGTAATTAGAATATTTGTCCCCTTAATATAGAATATGAAAATAATCTGAGGTATTATAGATGTGGTCATCTTCATTATTAGAGTATGGAAAAATTTTCAAAATATGAAGGCAGTAATTGGTAATCCTTATTTGAATAAAAATAGTGAAATAAGAGGTTATTCATTATTTTGGGGAAATACCTTCCCAATAAAGAAGTATCAAGCATCAAATCTGGTGAATTTAGTCCACATTGACGTGTTTATTCTAATAAATAAGTATAGTAATTCATGTGAAACATATTTTATCTTTTTTTATAACTACAATATAATTATATGTTTAATATGTATGATATCAAATATAGAACTATTAAAATTCATCAAAATATTTTGAATAATAGTAGAGGCCTAAATTATAATAATAATTAAGATTTTATAATTGAATAATGATACTAAAGATACCTATGTAAATGTGAAAAACTACCTAAGGAAAAATTTAATAAATCATGATGTTTATTTAGTGAGGAATCATAAATATAATAGTTTTATATAAAGTAGAAATCATATGGTTAATAACATTACTAACACCATGAATTTTGATAGTAGTATCTCTTGATATTACGGTAAATATGCTATGATGCTTTTGGCCTACACTAACAGATCAAATGCTAAAACATACATACTTATTATACATTACATTAATTACAACCAACTCCCAATATCAAGAGTTTGGTGTCTTTTGGAACTACATACATATACAATTTAACTCTCAATCAATTGTACATTTCTTCCATATAAATTCATTACACATGCAAATATATTATACAAATCCTTTCATAGAACTTCTTTCGAAAATATGGAAGCATCAAAAAGGTTGATTTTAGATCCATAGAAATGGTAAACATAATTTAGTACAATAGATGATCATTAGTTAGAATAATATAAAAATGTGGTTACGAGAGCATAATCAAGGTACAAAATCTTGTAATAAGGAAACTATAACCAATAAAACATGGGTCATAAGTCATGAATCTCAATATAAGGCTATTGGAATTAGTTAGTAGACATCACAGGATTATAGAATCATTAAAATGTAGAGGAAACATAAAAAATTAATTAATAATCATAATTTATGCCTCACTACCAACCAAACTTAACATAGTAGACAGAGTACCATAGTAGATTGGGTTTACTCCACAGTCCCTTATATATATCATCTCATGAGATTTAAAAAATTTACCAATTCATTTGCGGGTGTATAATTTTATTCCAGCCTATGAAATATTAAAGTATACATTCATATGTGATCGCATGTGACTTCCCTTTGTCCTTTTCCTTAAGTGGTTGCTCACGTTGATCATCACTAACCCTTGGATTAGGGAATTTATTAGCATAATGCCCAATTTCCTTACACTTGAAGCATTGAAGTGTTGTTGGTGCGTTCTATGCAGTCTTTTATTTATTTCACATCATTAGAAACCCTTTTTCCATTACTTCGACACTCAGCTATTCGATGACCTTCTTTTCCACACTTAAAAACTTTTCTAGTCCCATTACTTCATCATCCTTTTTCTTTAGTTCAAGAAACTTCTTCTCCATCTTTGTTCAAAGAATATGAGGGAAGTACTTATTGAAAAACAAGTTCTTGAACTCGTCCCATTCCATGGAATCAATTTCATCTCTTGGCCTCGTATTCTTGATAGGATTCCACCATTGATCAGCTTCACCTTCCAAACTATATACTGCTAAGATGACTTTATCCTGTTCAGAACATTGAAGAACTGAAAATATCAGCAGTACTGATCCATTGTTCAGCATCAAGTGGATCAGAAGACCCACTGAAAGAAGGTGGACGTTGCCTCATGAAGGACTCAATAGAATATTGTTCCCTTCTCTCCTCATTTGGAAGTCCAGAATGATTCATATCTTGTGTAAGTATTGTAATAAGATTTTTCACTCCATATCCCATAACATTTGTTTGTTCAGGAGGAAAATCATTGCATTGTCCATTGCATTGATCAACACGGTTCCTTCGGGTTCCAGCCATCATCTAAAACCCAAAAAGAATAGTGTGAGAAGAAAAAATCAGGCTACGGAAAACAACATAATAAAGAGGGAGTATCCTCAATATCTAAAAACTTAGGTTAAATTCTATGATTGTTACCATATTTCTAGGACTGTATCCTATACGTATACTTATCCATAGGGACATCCCTAGACATACATTAGAAATATCTCTAGGGATATCACTAACGTTTTCGCATCCTAGTTTCCAAAGGTTGACTAATCCTTTCCTCTGATACCAACTGTAGAGACCCGAAGCCTGACGTACATGGAAATTACATTACTTTTGCGGAATACTTATTACATAACAAAAACTCACACACATGGACCGTAAGAGTTTAGTGTCTTTCGAAACTCGGAATATAATCTTCTAATCATGGTGAAAGATCTTCAACATCTCCCATAAAGATCTTCTTTTTTTTAAACCTAAATCCTTTCTTTATGTCCTAGGGAAAAGAAAACATAAATGGGTGAGCTCAAATGCTCAGTAAGGGTAAACAAAAGAAATATCAATCACGTCATATTCATAAGAACATATCTTTTGGAAATCTTAACCTGCAAAAGAGATCATAATTTCATAACATGGAATAAATCATAGTAGTGAAATGTAATCCCAATAATCAAAACATAAAACATGAAAATTTGTGGCATACACACATAATCATAGAGAATCATTTCTTATTAGTCAAGACTCATTTCCAAGACTATCTTAGTGGACAAAGTCCCTTTCTGAACAGAGTTCACCCCTCGTTTCAGTCCTGTTTCACTGAACCGGTATAACCTACCATTCCAGCCATTTCTATCTCATGAGATATAAAATCTTTACCCAATGCATTGGAGGGAGATATAGGTCCCACCCATCTCATAATGATACCATTATTATGTGTGCCACAAAATCATAAATCATACATCATTGCATAACCCATGTAGTAAAAATGGGATTCTTAAATAACATGACATCATAAAACAATTCATATAAGATAAAGGAATTAATAAAATTATTCCCATCACAACATAATCAAATCCATGTAATAATAGGGATTTAAATGGAACCGTATATTATCTTAGATGGAAAATAATTTTGTTAAAACACTTGAACTCCATTCTTGAGGAAAATATCCTTTCTACTTCAAAAACACTTTTCCTTTCCTAACATGTCATACAATTCTAAACTAAGAGAAGTTGATTAAAAATAAACTTCAAAACCTGTAAAGGAAACTTCTTGGAAACAATGTTTTAAAAATCCATTCATTCCATATAAGTTAAAAAAACATTCTTCATAATTTTGTTGGAAAAGTCAAAAAAAATTACCTCGTACGAAAAACAACAAAAGATCCCTTTCATATCTTTAACTAAAAACTCACCGAAGGGTAAAATAGGATTTAAAAAATTGTAGGTTAATGGAAATAATATTACATATTGAGGAAACATGGATGTGGATGATAAAATACACCCCAGTAAATTCCAAAGTATAAACAATCTCGGATAAAAATGAGATTGTGACATTTCCCCTTACCTTAGGTCTGATTTGCTTCGTATGTGTCCGAACCTCCTCTTCTATGAAGCACCTCTTTGAGATATACTTTTAGGGCACTAAAATTGGTCTTTGAGGAATACGAGAACCTCTAGGATGTTTCTAGGGAAGTGGAGAAGGGAATTTGGCAGGTTTTGGCCGAGCTTGAAGGCTCAAAGTGGTGTGAGGAAGAGAGGGAGGAGGTTCCCTTTTATAAGGGAGGAGAGGGGCACCTTTGGAATAACTAAAACTATTATTTTATTATAAAGTCAAATTCGGTTTCAAATAGCTCCAAATTGATTCATTTATAATATAAGGTGGATATGGGTCTAAATCCTCTCATCCAATAGAATTTAGACAAGTTTAGGTTCCTATTTTAACCTTATCATTTAGATTTAACATTAAGTAAAATAATTTTACTTTTACTGTGTCTTCATGTGTTCTTATACTATAAGGTTAATAAACATACAATAAGAAGCCAAACGAACCCCAAGTTGTTTATTATTAATATATATAACCTTATATAAGTCATTTAGCCGAACCTTAGATTTTTAGGAATAAAATAACAATTAATAATAAAATATTTGTTTTAAAAACTATTTTATGTCAATTTTAACACTATTTATTAATTGATTTTTGTGAAAATCATAATAGAATTATTAGTTCTAAAAAAGTTAAATAAATCAATAATAACATGTCATATTAACCTATAAAATTAGTGGAATTCATAAAAAGTCTCAAATTACATTTATTTTGGTATTTATAACATCAATTATGTCAATATTTCATTAATAAGATAATTACTGCATCATCATTGTGTCATAAATAAACTAAATTATTTAATGTCTACAAATAAAAAATAAAATACCATTATGTAGGAAAACCTTTTAGCTTTCTAATGAATATTTATAGTCGAATTTATCTTATGTATAACCATATATTAAAAATGATATACTTATTAAACATTGATTTTAACTATTTTAATCCTTCTTTAAATAAATTAATAATAAATGTCCTAATCTAATCCAGGTGGGGCTAAATGGTCATATTTTATTCATAAGGTTGTTTTTGGTCGAATGAAATTTATCCAATAGAATTAGGACATGTGTTAGTGTAATAATAATATCATTTTACCCTTAATTTCCCTATTTACTTTTAACCGTGGTAAAAAAAAGTAAAACGTTACTATTCACCAAAAATTATTTTCATCTCATTGAGCCACATTTTACTTACTGACATCAACCGTGTCTCTCGGATTTTTGAAATTCCACTTACAGAAGCGGTAAAATTAAGTTTTATGAAAAATTCATTTTTCTTAACTACAACTTAGTGGTTTCACTATTCATCAAAAAATGAAAGTTTCCAGAAAAATACCAAAAATTAGGCCTAAGCTATATTTGATATTATGAACTCAAAAATGATGTCTATTTTACCAAATTCAAAACATATCAGTTGCATTAATTAATTTAAAAATCAATTCATATCGTCAAAACAAATAGTGTGTTCTTAAGAGATAATAACTATCAAAAGATTGACACTTGTTTATGTCTGGTTTAAATGTGAAATTACATCCAATGAACAACATTGTATTAAATTGTAAAAATATATTCTAAATATACTTTAAATCCAATCAAATTAATAATTTATCACTCTTAATTATTTTGATTAAAAATTTTGTTTAAAATTTAGTAATTTTCACTATTTATCAGAAAATGAAAGTTATCCAAAAAGTACCAAAATTTCACCCTAAGCTAATTTCGACATTACAAATCCAAAAATGAATTCCATTTTGAAAAAATAATATTTACAAAATTTTAAAAAGTGGTTATTACTATTCATAATGGCTAGTTTTAATAATATTTTAATAGCATATTGTTGTTTACTGAAACTCGTTATTCCGTACTACACACGCTATCGAGGAAGGTCGCGATTGCGTGTAATGCAAGGAAAGTCAAGGATGCGTGTTGTGCAAGCTCCTTTTGGTGTAGCGTACAACAAAAGACATTAATGAAATTAAAAAGAATATTTTTCATAAAATCTCGTGTTGTTACAATATTTCACTCTAATATTGTTACAGAACCTTTCAGAGACATTTATGGGAGGCATTGTAAGTCACCCATATAATGGACTGAGATTATTGAGGCATCTTTTTTGGGGACAGAGATGGTTTAGGAGATGATTAATAATGCTCATGTGATCCATGATCATATGAGGATATCTTATAGCTGATATATATCATATATAGATCGATTTCATAGAATATTTTAGTTTTAAGAAGGAGATAATGTTTCCACCTAATTCTCCCAATGATGAGGATTATAAAGGTTTTTATTTGGGTGAAATTTTTCCTCATGGTTCACCCAACCATTCATGATCATATGAAGGTTTAGTGAGGTTTCATTCCACTTAGAACATCCCCCAAAGTTCAACTGGATACACAAAATCTTTCATGAGTTATAGATGAATAAATATGTGCCTGAACCTAATCAAATTATTAACTAGGGATATATAAACATCAATGATGGATCCAACTTGGTGGACTAAATATTGTTTATCAAGGATCGTAAGGATCAAATCTATAATGGATGGAAAATTCCCTTAGTTTGTGTGCTGTAGAAACCATGGAGCATGTAATAATGTCATTGTGAGTGGGATATCCATATACGGGATTTGTATCCCCACATATTTTATTATCATGTTATTTTCAGGAATTAAAATCATTGAGGGGGGGGGATAATTTATTGAATAATTTTTTTCTTATAAGACATTTAATTACATAATGAAAATTTTTATGAGTCTGGAACTGAGACATCATGATATTGTGAAGACTAGTGAGACCAAAATTGATATTATATAAACATATAATATATTAACCTCATGCATGCATTGTTTTTTTATAAAAAATGAATTATCTCTTGAGTGGTTCATCATATCCTAAATATAATTCAATAATTGAATCCATAATTCATGGTTTACCCATGGCTCATCCTATGTTTGGTTGGAAATTGATATTTGGTTGAGGGTATGTTGTCTAGTATGTTATGGGAATTTATTTATTTATTTATTTAAAAAACTAAATTTAACCTCCCAATATTAATTTTTAATTATGAATATTTTCTAGGTCCAAAAGTAAAACCCTTTATATATACTAGGGGAGGAGAAGAGTGTTATTTATTGGAAGATTAACATCACATGATGAACGGTGATAAGATATTTGTGGGTGGAGATGTTGTGAATGTTGTATGTCATCTCCATTATTTGAAAACATGTAATTAACTAAAGATAAATACATAATTGAGGTAGGGATCATCAATTGTGGTTCCATTCATGATTAAATATTTTAGGATATATTTTATCACCCATACTATATCATTATCCTCCCTGATCTTTCTTAAGAGCACTATTGTCTATTATATTATAAATTAAATATTATTATACTTTTTTCACATATTATCATCCCTAGAAATTCCCAATTATTATTTTTGTCTTTTAATGTTTTTACAATGAAAAATTCATCTTGTTTATGTGCTTCACCGCTGAAAATTTTCAGGTCCTTCAAAATTGTTTTAGGGGTCACAATTCTACTTTTTAGGGGTGGGGTCGATCATGATTAGATAGCCATATTCAGGGCAATTCACAAATGATGAATGTATTGGGAAATATAGGATGGGATAGGAAATGTCAAATCTTTCAAGTGATTCTCCAATGATTCAATATATATTATGGTGTTGGGATTGAGTGGAAGTGAATGGGAGGTGTATCGAGTTGTGTGCATGCTTTATGTAACTAAAAAATTTCTATTTCCATCCACAATATGTAGGGAAACGACCAATGCAGGTGACCCCCACTAACATAAATTATTCAATCGGTAGAATTCATGGTGGAGTAGTTGTATCTGGAGAAACAAATGGAGAATATATGTTTTGAATAAAAATCAACTACATTGAATGTAGTCTAAGAACACATTCCATGTAGTACTACCAAGATGTGGTGGCTGGGGTTTTGGTAAAGATTGGGATCACCTTCAATGTGGCTGAGAACCGATGTTGTTCAAAACTCACAGAGAGAATTATCCATATACTATATACACATATCCCGAATCCCTTGTGAGAGAAAATCCATGTACATAGGGATTAAATAGTTACTAAGCTGTACATGGGCCCAACCAGGGCATGAATAAGTACAAATTCATATCTTGAAGAACATGGAAACAACTGGAAGCACATGGGAAAATAATTTGTGCTTAATACATGAAGTGTGGGCCCCCTTAAGCCCCATTTATAGAGAAATTTAATTCGGTCAATGTATAGTGGAGAATATGGATGGGTATCGGATTGAGACTACTTGTCATGTGGACCCCATACATGTCGTGTTCCCATATGTGAAACTTCTACCATGAAAATATACATTACTTGGACTCATATTTTATCCAATAAGTATAATATATAAAGAGTTTTTCATGTAAAATGAGTTGGCATCCTTCATAGCGAGTTTAGAGATATGACATTTATGTTTTGAAAATGATTCTTCATTAAGCAATGCTTGACAATGCTAGTGATCAGACCATATTGCTAGGCAAAGAGACTAGGGTTGAAAAACCCCCATAGTAATAGAGTGTGGGTCCCCCATAACCCTCACAATAGTTGATTAGAACCCCCTTATGGTACAAGGCCATGGACCCTCTATACTATATGTAGAACCCCTCTTATTTTTCTAGGGTAGGGTTCCTCCATTCATTGAGTGGACCCCCCATCCCTAACGCACAATGTTTTATGAGAACTATCATTACATACCGAGTTGAACCCACTATGGTACTAGGGAAAGAGCCCTCATTTCATTGAGTTTCTCCCCCAAACATATTATGTAATAGGTTCTCTAAAAATTTAGATGTATCCCCCTAAAACACTATGTTTAGGTTCCCATATAAATCTACTGAGTGGTATCCCCCTATCGCACCAAGGTGTGTATCCTCTTTATACTAAGGATAATCCACACACCACGCTAGGGTGTGGGTCCTCTATCTATTGAGTGGATTAACCATAACATAATTGGTTGTAGGTCATCCCTATGTTAGATATTGAGTTACCTTAAGATATAGAGTAGTGTCAAGGTGTCAATCCTCCTCATGACAGTTTTTAAAAACACATGAGATATTGGGTACCATTGACGGACCTTTGTATCTTTCAATATAGTAATCATTGTGGTATAGGTTATGAGATGGAAATATCCTTTATCTCTCATATATGTTTCTTTATGAGAATACATATCTGTTTTAGGTTTAATTTCCCTCACCCTTTATGTTGAGTGGAATACTTCAATCATATCTATGTAATTACCCATTTATAGTATGCGGGTAATCCTACTAGATACTTATATTCTCTCCCCTATATGGACTTTCCCAACATGTGTCATCTATTATGTAGACATTGCACCGTTCGATGGTGACATCAGTGGAGCATATAGATACACTGGTGTGTTGGATATGTTTGGTGTTCAAGCTTAAATATTAGGAGAAGAAATATCTAATCGTTTTTTATTGTAGTTGTTGTTAGGTTGGGAATTATTTTATGGTTGGGCATGTATTTAGATGCATTACACTATATTTAAATTTTTTAATACTCTATTTTATTCCCTCAAGGATGCATGATTGGTTTAATCTAGATGTTGTTGTCCTTTATTATTATTCCTCTAAAAATTGAATTAATATATTTTTGTGTTTTCATACTGGTATATTAAAAAATTTAACCACTTTTATATTATTCATTCTTGGCTCTTGTCATAATTACATGGTTGATTAGAGGCGAGTTTGGGGTTCTGATGTCTCATCCTACTTCCAGCCAGACAAGCCCAGGTGGTTCTAGCCGTTAAGCTTATAAAAATGAAATTTGATTAAATTTACTCTAAATTTATATTCATTGTGAAAAAATTTTAATGATGGAACTTTAGAATTCCATCATAATGAATAGTATCATTGCTAACAAAATTGTTACCGCTGTAAGAGTTAAAATAGTTTAAAGGATTTAAAATAATTTAATAAGGGTTAAAATGTACTTGTATCTTTTTTAAATCCTAATATATGGTCATATTATGACCCTATATAATCTCCTCTTAATATATAGGTCATTCTAGATATACTGAACCTGACTAATATATTAATATATTTTAATCGTTTTAAAAACTCATATTGTGTCCTCTCCCTCGCTTATAATAGAAAACCCCATCTCCTATATTCAATACACATCAAGAAAATATTAGAAAAAATAACTTAAAAAATACCATCATAAAATTTATCACCATGTTTTAGAGGTATTAGTTTGATAATAATACCTTCATAATGTGGATTTAAGAATAAACCTATGGAGGTTTCTTTAAGAGGACATATAGTTCTTAAATGAGTGTTGCAATTTTATTTCATCCATTAACTCCTTGATTCCCCTCATAATGTTTTTCTTATAATATCATAATTAACTTACATATATTTAAATGTTAATATCCTTATGGTATATCACTTATTCATCTCTTTTCCATCTTGTGCGAAATGGAAACATCACTTGTGAGTATGAGGCACCTACCACCACCAGAAATTGATGTGCATCATTTTCCACCAATAGTTTATATGTAAGGATAAATTAATGGAAAAAATCATTATATATAATATTCATAACATAATTTTCATTCTTGAATGATATGATATTGTAACACCCCGAGATTTTATGAAAAATATTCTTTTTAATTTCATTAATGTCTTGTGTTGTACTCTACACCAAAAGAAGCTTGTACAACACGCATCCTTGAATTGCCTTGAATTACACGCAATCATGACCTTCCTTGATAGTATGTGTAGTACGCAATACCAAGTTTCACTAAACAACGATATACTATTAAAATATTATTAAAACTAGCCGTTATGAATAGTAATAACCACTTTTTGAAATTTTTTAAATATTATTTTTCAAAATGGACTTTATTTTTGGATTCGGAATATTGAAATTAGCTTAGGGTTAAATTTTGGTACTTTTCGGCAAACTTTCATTTTCTAATGAATAGTGAAAATTACTAAATTTTAATTAAAAACATCCTTTTTAATTGAAATAATTAATAGTGATGAATTATGAATTTGAGTGGTTTTAAAGTATATTTAGAATATATTTTTACAATTTAATATAATTTTGGTCCTTGGATGTAATTTCACATTTAAACCAGATATAACCAAGTGTCAATATTTTGATAGTTATTATCTCTTAAGAACACGCTATTTGTTTTGATGACGGGAATTAATTTTTAAATTAATTAATTCAACTGATATGTTTTGAATTTGGTCAAATAGACATCATTTTTGAGTTCATAATATCATATATAGCTTAGGCCTAATTTTTGGTATTTTTTTGGAAACTTTCATTTTTTGATGAATAGTGAAACCACTAAGTCGTAGTTAAAAAAATGAATTTTTCATAAAACATAATTTTACCGCTTCTGTGAGTGGAATTTAAAAAATCCAAGAGACACGGTTAATTTCATTATGTAAAATGTGGTTCAATGAGATGAAAATATTTTCTGGTGAATAGTAACTTTTTACTTTTTTTTATCACGGTAAAAAGTAAATAGGGTAATTAAGGGTAAAAATGTTATTAATATTACCCTAACACATGTCCTAATTCTATTGGATAAGTGTAATTAGACCAAAAACAACCTTAGAAATAAAATATGACCATTTAGACCCACTTGGATTAGATTAGGGCATTTATTATTAATTTATTTAAAGAAGGGTTAAAATAGTTAAAATCAATGTTTAATAAGTATATCATTTTTAATATAGGGTTATACATAAGATAAATTAGACTATAAATATTAATTATAAAGATAAAACGATTTCCTACATAATCGTATTTTATTTTTAATTTTTATTCATTAAATAATTTAATTTACGTATGACACAAAGATGATGTCGTAGTTATATTTTTAACAAAATATTGACATAATTGATGTTATAAATACCAAAATAAATGTAATTTGAGACTTTTTATTAATTCAAATAATTTTATAGGTTAATATGACATGTTACTATTTATTTAATTAATGTTTTTCGAACTAATCATTCTGTTATGATTTTTAAAAAAATCAATATTAAATAGTGTCAAAATTGACATAAAATAGTTTTTAAAACAAATATTATATTATTAATTTTTATTTTATTCCTAAAAATCTATGGTTCGGCCAAATGACTTAGATAAGGTTATATATATTAATAAAAAACAAATTGGGGTTCGTTTGGATTCTTATAGTAAGTTTATTAACCTTATAGTGTAAGAACACAAAAAGACATGGTAAAAGTAGAATTATCTAACTTAAAGTTAAATATAAATGATAAGGTTAAAATAGGAACCTAAACTTGTCTAAATTCTATTTGATGAGAGGATTTCGACCCATCCCCACCTTATCTTCTAAATAACTCAATTTGGAGCTATTTAAAACCGAATTTGGCTTTATAATAAAATAATATTTTTTGTTTTTCCAAAGGAGCCCCTCTCCTCCCTTATAAAAGGGCACCTCCTCCCTCTCTTCCTCACACAACTTTGATCCTTCATGCTCGGCCAACCCCTTCCAAATTCTCTTCTACACTTACCTAGAAACATCCTAGAGGTTTGGGTTGTAGAGACCCAAATCTTGATGTACATGGACATTACATTACTTTTGCGGAATACTTAGTACATAACAAAAACACACACATAAGGACTGTAATAGTTTAGTGTCTTTGGAAACTCAGAATATAATCTTCTAATAGTGGTGAAAGATCTTCAACATCTTCCATAAAGATATTCTTTTTTTTAAACCTAAATCCTTTCTTTATGTCCTGGGGAAAAGAAAACATAAAAGGGTGAGCTCAAATGCTCAGTAAGGGTAAACAATAGAAATATCAATCACGTCATATTCATAAGAACATATCTTTTGGAAATCTTAACCGGCAAAAGAGATCACAATTTCATAACATGGGATAAATAATAATAGTGAAATGTAATCCCAATAATCATAACTTAAAACATGAAACTTTGTGGCATACACACATAATCATAGAGAATCATTTATTATTAGTCAAGAGTCATTTCCAAGACTATCTTAGTGGACAAAGTCCCTTTCTGAACCGAGTTCACTCCTCGTTTCATTCCTGTTTCACTGAACTGGTATAACCTACTGTTCCAGCCATGTCTATCTCATGAGATATAAAATATTTACCCAATGCATTGGATGTAGATATAGGTCCCGCCCATCTCATAATGATACCATTCTTATGTGTGCCATAAAATCCTAAATCATACATCATTGCATAACCCATGTAATAAAAATGGGATTCTTAAACAACATGACATCATAAAATAATTCATATAAGATAAAGGAATTCATAAAAATAATTCCATCACAACGTAATCAAATAAATTTAATAATAGGGATAGAAACATAACCCTATATTATCTTAGATGGAAAATAATTTTGACAAAACGCTCGAACTCCATTCTTGAGGAAAATATCCTTTATTCTTAAAAAACACTTTTCCTTTCATAACATGTCATACATTTCTAAACAAAAAGAAGTTGATTAAAAATAAACTTGAAAACTTGTAAAGGAATCTTCTTGGAAATAATGTTTTAAAAATCCATTCATGCCGTATAATTTAAAAAAACATTCTTCTCGTACTTTTGTCGGAAAAGTCAAAAAGTACCTCATATGAAAAACGACAAAAGATTCCTTTCATATCTTTTACTAAAAACTCACTGAAGGGTAAAATTGGATTTAAACAATTGTAGGTGGATGGAAATAACATTACATATTGAGGAAACATGGATGTGGATGTTAAAATACACCCCATAAAATTCCAAAGTATAAACAATCTCGGATAAAAATGAGATTGAGATATTTCCCTTACCTTAGTTCCGATATGCTTCGTATGGTTCCGAACCTCCTGTATAATGATTTAAATAATGTCATTGACTTATTAAATAATAATATTCATTGTTATGATATAATATATGTTTCACTTATGACTTTATATTACCCATTCTTTTGTAAATTCCATGTTAAAGTAGCGTTTTGGGTAAAATCATTTCATTTATCGTATGTGTTTCGACTTGTCATTTCTTGATATTATTACATATATCCTGATTTAAATAATTACAGAATATAAAAAATGATTTATATATAATATATATTCATCATATACATATATATTATATATCTATAAAAGGAAAAAATACACCATTCATGGAGACGGTAGGTCGTACGTATGCATGAACGTTGTTTTCGTTTCCTTATTGAATTGAATGGAATTAAGTAGATAACATACATACATATATAAATAAATCCAGTAGCTTTATAATGTCATATATTTCATTATTATTGCTTATATATAATTTATAATCATTCTTAAATGGTAAACATGGAGAATGAATCTCATCGCGTCGTGGAGACGGTAGTCTGTACGTACGCACGAGCGATGATATCGTTCCCATAATTATTGAATTTAATTGTATAGGATGATATAATATATAATAATCATTATGATTTTATAATAAATATTTATAGTTATTATTTACACCATTATACCTATCCAAGTAAGGTGGTGATGGAAAAACAGATTACACCACGGCGTGGAGACGGTATTCCGTACGTACGCACACGTGGTGATTTCGGTTTCCATAGGATGGATAGATGGTGAAATAGGGTTGTTTCATACTTATAATAACATATTAGTATATGAGTGATACTGATGTTATTACTTCGTAATGAAACAACTAAAGAAGAAGTAGTAGAAGAAGAAATAATGTTGAAAGAATCGGTAATAGACATTACCTCTTCTTTGAAGCACCCTTTTGAGACCTCCTCTTAGGGCACTAAAATTGGTCTTTGAAGAGGAACATGACCTCTAGAATTTTTCTAGGGAAGTGTAGAAGAGAATTTGGTAGGGGTTTTCCGAGCTTCAAGGCTCAAAATGGTGTGAGGAAGAGGGGGAGGAGGTGCTCTTTTAAAAGGGAGGAGAGGGGCACCTTTGGATTAACAAAAATTATTATTTTATTATAAAGTCAAATTCGGTTTTTAATAGCTCCAAATTGATATATCTCGAAGATAAGGTGGGTAGGGGTCTAAATCCTCTCATACAATAGAATTTAGAGAATTTTAGGTATCAATTGTAACCTTATCATTTAGATTTAACTTTAGGTTAGATAATTTATGTTTCATCGTGTCTTCTTGTTTTCTTACACAATAAGGTTAATAAAATTACTATATCAAGCCAAACGAATCCCAAGTTTTTTATTATTAATATATATAACCTTATCTAAGTCATATTTCCGAACCTTATATTTTTAAGAATAAAATAACAATTAATAATATAATATTTGTTTTAAAAACTATTTTATGTCAATTTTGACACTATTTAGTAATTGATTTTTGTGAAAATCATAACAGAATACTTAGCTCAAACCATGTTAATTAAATCAATACTAACATGTAATTGTAACCTATAAAATTAGTGTAATCCCTAAAAAGTCTCAAATTACATTTATTTGGGTATTTATATCATCAATTATGTCAATATTTCATTAATAAGATAATTACTGCATCATCGTTGTGTCATAAATAAATTAAATTATTTAATGTCTAAAAATTACAAATAAAATACCATTATGTAGGAAATATTTTCATCTTTCTAATGAATATTTATAGTCGAATTTATCTTATGTATAAACCCATATTAAAAATGATTTACTTATTAAACTTTGATTATAACTATTTTAACCCTTCTTTAAATAAATTAATAATAAATGTCCTAATCTAATCCAAGTGGGCCCAAATGGTCATATGTTATTCCTAAGGTTGTTTTTGGTCGAATTAAACTTGTCCAATAGTATTTGGACATGTGTTAGGGTAATAGTAATATCATTTTTTCCCTTAATTACCCTATTTACTTTTAACAGTGGTAAAAAAAGTAAAAAGTTACTATTCACCAAAAATTATTTTCATCTCATTGAACCACATTTTACTTACTGAAATCAACCTTGTCTCTCGGATTTTTGAAATTCCATTCACAGAAGCGGTAAAATTATGTTTTATGAAAAATTCATTTTTTTAACTACCACTTAGTGGTTTCACTATTCGTCAAAAAATGAAAGTTTCCAGAAAAATACCAAAAATTTGGCCTAAGCTATATTTGATATTATGAATTCAAAAATGATGTCTATTTTACCAAATTCAAAGCATATCAGTTTCATTAATTAATTTAAAAATTAATTCCCGTCGTCAAAACAAATAGCGTGTTCTTAAGAGATAATAACTATCAAAAGATTGACAGTTGTTTATGTCTGGTTTAAATGTGAAATTACATCCAATAACCAAAATTGTATTAAATTGTACAAATATATTATAAATATACTTTAAAACCAATCAAATTAATAAATTATCACTATTAATTATTTCTATTAAAAAAGTTGTTTTTAATTAAAATTGTGTAATTTTCACTATTCATCAGAAAATGAAAGTTATCCAAAAAGAACCAAAATTTCACCCTAAGATAATTTCGATATTCCGAATCCAGAAATGAAGTCCATTTTGAAAAATAAAATTTACAAAATTCCAAAAACTGGTTATTACTATTCATAACGGCTAGTTTTAATAATATTTTAATAGCATATCGTTGTTTAGTGAAACTCGGTATTGCGTACTACACACGCTATCGAGGAAGGTCGCGATTGTGTGTAATGCAAGGAATGTCAAGGATGCGTGTGGTGAAAGCTCCTTTTGGTGTAGCATACAACACATGACATTAATGAAATTAAAAAAAATAATTTTCATAAAATCTCAAGGTGTTACATTCTACCCCCCTTAAAATGAATTTCGCCCTCGAAATTCGTCGGGGTTATAAATGGTTTACTGTTCAAAAGTTTCATTAATAGAAACCCACATTGTAAAAATGAATACCAAAACCAATCTTTAAAAAAAAGTATGAAACGTAACGGTTACCCAAATAAACTAATCACTGGGTTTCCACATAGGTGAAAATAAGGATATGGAAGAGAAATATAACCATCATGTTTTGATGGAGAGCGGTAGAGAACATGGATATGGAAAACCCAGAAATCACAAAGCCATAAATTTGTGACGATCTAAGGTACCGTCTGATTCATCAGATATAAGAGCACTAGGACAACATTTTTGGTTTTCAAGATCATTTCCCTAAAGTTGATGAAATTGGAATTAGAAGAAATACTTTTGTGATTTTTGTATAGTCTCACCATTTTGTCGTTATTTGGACAATTTCCACTTCATCTCTTAAAGAAATGATGTTGAATTTTTCATTCGTGATGTGTTAGCAGATCATGTGATAGAATGATGTGTCATTCCATCTGTCTCAAACAGAAGGTTAGAAAAGTTATCAAAAAATACATAAGTCCATCTATAGTGAGATTAATCATATATAGTTCCTAAAATGGACTTATACTTCATATATCATAGTTCTTAATATAATAAAACTAGTTTCTACTAAACAGGGACTTCCTGTAGGCCAGTGGTAGGCGATAAAGGCCAGTCGCACTTCAGTTGTGGGTTCGATTCCCACAGCCTTGTCCGACGCGATGGGATGTCGCTCGTCCTACAGGTTGTCCTTTTTCTAAAAATACATTACTATAACATCACATAAATAATATCAAAAAAAGATCTATCCTTAAACAATACTATCTTATGGTTAACATAATCCATTCCAATCTTTAGTCTTATCTAAAATACTTTGGTCCAAGCTCATAGTATAATGAAAATGATAACTTGAAATGTCGTCAACCAAGCATGTGAATACCATCATTTATCCCCCATATATCTTGTTGGTCACATTCCAATCATGTGAATACCTTAATGATGTATTCTCTTGAAAAATTAATACCCATTAAACCTTAGTGAAAACATGAATGCTATCAAAAGTTAACTCTTTCCACATACCAAAATACAAAAAATTTATATACTCAAACCATGATATAACCTTCTCCTTATATCAGTCATGAGCTCATGAATACTATCAAACATTTAATTTTCTCCTTATCCCTTCGTTATGCGCATATCATCTACATTCCAAAAATACCTGAATAACCTTTCATGGATACTGGTAACATTAATCATCAACTTTAAAAACTCATGGAAAGACAATAGTGTAACAATCCTTAGATGTCTCTTTATTCCATAGTACCATGAGATTACTAATACAACATTACCCATGATAATCTTGTAATCATTCCACTACATTCTTAAAACATTGACTGAGCTTCAACAATTCCCTTCATCTCACATATCATTTGTAGTCGCTTCATCATCATCCACATAAATACTACCCATACGACCATACTAATTCTCTTCACGAGACTTTCTCTTAGGGCATTAGTTTTCATAATGCCCATACATTCCACATTTAAAACATTTAACCATTGTTTATGTCGTAGCAATACCATTATCCTCATCCCTGGTGTTAACTGAACCTTTTCATTTGCACTTACTAGTTTAGTGTCCTACTTTTACACACCCAAAGCATCTTCCAGATCCTTTGAAACATTCTCCTTGACGCCTCTTCACACATGATTTACATAGGGGAAATTGAACTTTCTTTCCTCTATGATCATCATGAAACTCCATATTTCTCTTATTAGCCGAGTTAGGAAACTTACCAAATTTTACTTTATTGATCATATTATGATATTGCTGATTCGGAATAAAAATGATGTTTGGACTTCCAAATCCCATTTCATTTGGTTGCTCATGAAGAATATCATTCCATTGTCCATCATATCCTCCATTATCATGAATCATCTTGTTTCCAGCCATTTTCTAAAACCCAAAAAGAATAGTGTGAGAGGGAAAAATCATAATAAAGGGGGAGTAACTTCAATATATAACATCTTTGGATTAATATAATATTGTTACCATAGTTCTAGGACTATATCCCATACATATATTTATCCTTAGGGACATCCCTAGACATACCTTAGAATTATCTCTTGGGATCTCAGTAACGTTTTCGCATCCTAGTTTCCAAAGGTTGATTAGACCTCCCTCTGATACCAACTGTAGAGACCCGAAACATGACATACATTGACATTACATTACTTTTTCGGAATACTTAGTACATAACAAAAACACACACACAAGGACCGTAATAGTTTAGTGTCTTTGGAAAATCGGAATATAATCCTCTAATCGTGGTGAAATATCTTCAACATATCCCATAAAGATCTTCTTTTTTTAAACCTAAATCCTTTCTTTATGTCCTGGGGAAAAGAAAACATAAAAGGGTGAGCTCAAATGTTCAGTAAGGGTAAACAAAAGAAATATCAATCACGTCATATTCATAAGAACATATCTTTTGGAAATCTTAACCTGCAAAAGAGATCATAATTTCATAACATGGGATAAATCATAGTAGTGAAATGTAATCCCAATAATCATAACTTAAAACATGAAACTTTGTGGCATATACACATAATCATAGGGAATCATTTCTTGTTAGTCAAGACTCATTTCCAAGACTATCTTAGTGGACAAAGTCCCTTTCTAAACCTAGTTCACTCCTCGTTTCAGTCCTATTTCACTGAACCGGTATAACCTACCGTTCCAGCCATGTCTCTCTCATGAGATATAAAATCTTTACCCAATGCATTGGAGGGAGATATATGTCCCACCCATCTCATAATGATACCATTCTTAGGTGTGCCACAAAATCATAAATCATACATCATTGCATAACCCATGTAATAAAAATGGGATTCTTAAACAACATGACATCATAAAATAATTCATATAAGATAAAGTAATTCATAAAAATAATTCCATCACAACATAATCAAATCAATGTAGCAATAGCGATAGAAAAAGAACCCTATATTATCTTAGATGGAAAATAATTTTGATAAAATGCTTGAACTCCATTCTTGAGGAAAATATCCTTTCTTCTTAAAAAACACTTTTCCTTTCATAACATGTCATACATTTATAAACTAAAATAAGTTGATTAAAAATAAACTTGAAAACATGTAAATGAAGCTTCTTTGAAATAATGTTTTAAAAATCCATTCATGCCGTATAAGTTAAAAAAACATTCTTCTCGTACTTTTGTCGAAAAAGTCAAAAAGTACCTCGTATGAAAAACGACAAAAGATTCCTTTCATATCTTTTACTAAAAACTCACCTAAGGGTAAAATTGGATTTAAAAAATTGTAGGTGGATGGAAATAATGTTACATATTGAGGAAACATGGATGTGGATGATAAAATACACCCCAGAAAATTCCAAAGTATAAACAATCTTGGATAAAAATGAGATTGTGATATTTCCCTTACCTTAGGTCCGATATGTTTTGTATGGTTCCGAACCTACTGTATAATGATTTAAATAATGTCATTGACTTATTAAATAATCATATTCATTGTTATGATATCATATATGTTTCACTTATGACTTTATATTACCCGTTCTTTTGTAAATTCCATGTAAAAGTAGCGTTTTGGGTAAAATAATTTCATTTATCGTATGTGTTTCGACTTGTCATTTCATGATATTATTAATTATATCCTGATTTACATAATTCCATAATGTAAAACATGATTTATATATAATATATATTAATCATATACATATATATTATATATCGATAAAAGGAAAGAAATACACCGTTCATGGAGACGGTAGGCCGTACGTACGCATGAACGCTGTTTTCGTTTCCCTATTGAATTGAATAGAATTAAGTAGATGACATACATATATATATACATAAATCCAGTAGCTTTATAATGTCATATATTTCATTATTATTTCTTATATATACTTTATAATCATTCTTAAATGGTTAACATGGAGAATGAATCTCATCGCGTCGTGGAGACGGTAGTCCGTACGTACGCACGAGCGATGATATCGTTCCCATAATTATTGAATTTAATTGGATAGGATGATATAATATATCATAATCAGTATGATTTTATAATAACTATGTATAGTTAATCTTTACACCATTATACCTATCCATGTAAGGTGGAGTTGGAAAAACAGATTACACCACGGTGTGGAGACGATATTTCGTACGTACGCACGCGTGGTGATTTCGTTTTCCATAGGATGGATAGATGGTGAAATAGGCTTGTTTCATACTTATAATAAAATATAAGTATATGAGTGATACTTATGTTATTACTTCGTAATGAAACAACTAAAGAAGAAGTAGTAGAAGAAGAAATAAAGTTGAAAGAATCGGTAACAGACATTACCTCTTCTTTGAAGCACCCCTTTGAGACCTCCTCTTAGGGCACTAAAATTGGTCTTTGAAGAAGACCAGGACCTCTAAGATGTTTCTAGGGAAGTGGAGAAGAGAATTTGGTAGGGTTTGGCCGAGCTTCAAGGCTCAAAATGGTGTGAGGATGGGGGGGATGAGGTGCCCTTTTATAAGGGAGGAGAGGGGCACCATTGGAATAACTAAAAATATTATTTTATTATAAAGTCAAATTCGGTTTTTAATAGCTACAAATTGATATATCTCGAAGATAAGGTGGGTAGGGGTATAAATCCTCTCATCCAATAGAATTTAGACAAGTTTAGGTATCAATTGTAACCTTATCATTTAGATTTAACTTTATGTTAGATAATTTAAGAATCACCGCGTCTTCTTGTTTTCTTACACTATAAGGTTAATAAACTTACTATACCAAGCCAAAAGAACCCCAAGTTGTTTATTATTAATATATATAACCTTATCTATGTCATTTGGCCGATCCTTAGATTTTTAGGAATAAAATATCAATTAATAATATAATATTTGTTTTAAAAACAATTTTATGTCAATTTTGACACTATTTAGTAATTGATTTTTGTGAAAATCATAACAGAATTATTAGCTTGAAACAAGATAATTAAATCAATACTAACATGTCATATTAACCTATAAAATTAGTTTAATTCTTAAAAAGTCTCAAATTACATTTATTTGGGTATTTATAAAATCAATTATGTCAATATTTCATTAATAAGATAATTACTGCATCATCGTTGTGTCATAAATAAATTAAATTATTTAATGTCTAAAAATTAAAAATAAAATATCATTATGTAGGAAAGATTTTTTTAATTCTAATTAATATTTATAGTCGAATTTATCTTATGTATAACCCCATATTAAAAATTATTTACTTATTAAATTTTGATTTTAACTATTTTAACCCTTCTTTAAATAAATTAATAATAAATGTCCTAATCTAATCCAAGTGGGCCTAAATGGTCATATGTTATTCCTAAGGTTGTTTTTGGTCGAATTAAACTTTTCCAATAGAATTAAGAATGTGTTAGGGTAATAGTAATATCATTTTTACCTTTAATTACCCTATTTACTTTTAACCGTGGTAAAAAAAGTAAAAAGTTACTATTCATCAAAAATTATTTTCTTCTCATTGAACCACATTTTACTTACTGACATCAACCTTGTGTCTCGGATTTTTGAAATTCCATTCACAGAAGTGGTAAAATTATGTTTTATGAAAAATTCATTTTTTTTAACTACCACTTAGTGGTTTCACTATTCATCAAAAAATGAAAAATTCCAGAAAAATACCAAAAATTAGGCGTAATCTATATTTGATATTATGAATTCAAAAATGATGTCTATTTTACCAAATTAAAAACATATAAGTTTCATTAATTAATTTAAAAATTAATTCCCGTCGTCAAAACAAATAGCGTGTTCTTAAGAGATAATAACTATGAAAAGATTGACAGTTGTTTATGTCTGGTTTAAATGTGAAATTACATCCAATAACCAATATTATATTAAATTGTAAAAATATATTCTAAATATACATTAAAACCAATCATATTAATAATTTATCACTATTAATTATTTCTATTAAAAAGGTTGTTTTTAATTAAAATTTAGTAATTTGCACTATTCATCAGAAAATGAAAGTTATCCGAAAAGTACCAAAATTTCACCCTAAGCTAATTTCGATATTCCGAATCCAGAAATGAAGTCCATTTTGAAAAATAAAATTTAAAAAATTTCAAAAAGTGGTTATTACTATTCATAATGACTAGTTTTAATAATATTTTAATAACATATCGTTGTTTAGTGAAACTCGGTATTGCGTACTACACACGCTATCGAGGAAGGTCGCGATTGCGTGTAATGCAAGGCAAGTCAAGGATGTGTGTTGTGCAAGATCCTTTTGGTGTAGTTTACAACACAAGACATTAATGAAATTAAAAAGAATATTTTTCATAAAATCTCGGGGTGTTATATGGGTCTTCTTAAAAGACCAATTATAGTGCCCTAAAAGGAGATCTCAAAGAGGCGCTTCAAAGAAGAGGTAATGTCCGTTATCGATTCTTTCAACTTTATTTCTTCTTCCACTTCTTCTTATTAGGTTGTTTCATTATGAAGTAATAACATCAGTACCACTCATATACTGATATGTTATTATAAGTATGAAACAACCCTATTTCACCATCTATCCATCCTATGGAAAATGAAATCACCGCGCGTGCGTACGTACGGAATACCATCTCTACGCCGTGGTGTAATCTATTTTCCACCACCACCTTATTTGGATTGGTATAATGGTGTACATAATAACTATATATGATTATTGTAAAGTGATATTGATTCTGAAATAGTATACATACACTCAAATACAATTCCACGATCATGAGAACGATATCATCGCTCATGCGTACGTACGGACTACCGTCTCCACGACGCGATGAGATTCATTCTCCACGTTAACCATTCATGAATGATTATAAAGTATATATAATAAGAAATAATGAAATATATGACATAATAATGATACTGGATTTATGTGTATATATATTTATGTCATCTACTTAATTCCATTCAACTCAATAAGGAAACGAAAACAACATTCATGTGTATGCACGACCTACCGTCTCCATGAACGGTGTATTTCTTTCCATTTACTGATCTATTATATATATGTATATTCTGAATATATATTATATATAAATCATGTTTTATATTCTGTAATTAAGTAATCATGATCTAAGTAATCATATGAATAATTACAAGTCATAACACGGACGACAAATAAAACGATTTTACCCAAAACGCTCTTTAACATGGAATTTACAAAAGAACGGGTAAAATAAAGTCATAAGTGAACCATATACGATATCATAACAATGAGTATGATTTTGGAATAAGTCAACGACATTATTTAAATCATTATACAGGAGGTTCAGACACTTACAAAGAAAATCAGACCTAAGGTAAGGGAAACATCACAATCTCATTTTTATCCGAGTTTGTTTATACTTCAGAAATTACTGGGGTGTATTTTATCATCCAAATCCATGTTTCCTGAATATGTAATATTATTTCCATCGACCTACAGTTGTTTAAATCCAATTTTACCCTTTGGTGAGTTTTTAGTAAAAGATATGAAAGGAATCTTTTGTCATTTTTCGTACGAGGAAATTTTTTACTTTTCCGACAAAAGTACAAGAAGAATGTTTTATTTAACTTATACGGCATGAAAGTATTTTTACGGTTTTATAAAGCCATATTTTCATGAAGCTTCCTCAAAAATATTTAATTAATATTTTCAAGAAAATTCTTTTCTTTTAAAAAGTTCATGACATTTTGTGAAAAGAAAATGATTTTTAAGAAGAAAGGATATTTTCCTCAAGAATTCATTTCAAGTGTTTTATCAAAACCATTTTTCATCTAAGATGAAATTATTTCACATTTGTATGTTTCAAGTATCATGTATCTATGATTTATGTGGTTTCACTTTTCTTATGATGAAATGATATCCATTTTTTATATATGGATTATGTGATGATGGGATGATGTTTATGAAACCCATTTTATTTATTGGGTTATTATGAATGATGTATGTTTATTTTGTGGCACAAGTAAGAATGATTTCATTATGAGATGGGTGAGACATATATCTCCCTCCAATGCATTGGGTAAAGATTTATTTCTCATGAGATAGACATGGCTGGAATGGCAAGTTAAACCGGTTTAGTAATACAGGACTGGAACAAGGAGTGAACTCGATTCAGAAAGGGACTTTGTCCACTAAGATGGTCATGGAAGCAATGCCTTTGCTACTATGGAAATCATATCATGTGCTTAATGGTTTCCACAATTACATGATTTATTCCCATGCTATTTTATCATTCTTAATGTTTCATTATGATCTATGTCTTGCATACTTCGATGTTTTATGTCATTGCTCAAGCTTTTGATGTTTAAACATTATGTTCATGTTTTTCAGTTCAAATGTATATGGTATGTTTTATTTTATCCATGCTTACCCTTACTGAGCATTTGAGCTCACCATTTTTATGTTTTCTTTTCCCCAGGATATAAAGAAAGGTTTTAGGTAAGAAAAAAAGGGGAAGATCTTTATGGGAGATGTTGAAGATCATTCACCACGATTAGAAGATTACGTTCCAAGTTTCCAAAGACACTAAACTATTACGGTCCTTATGTGTCTGTTTTTGTTATTTATTAAGTATTCCGCTAAAGTAATGTAATTTCCATGTACGTTAAGCTTCGGGTCTCTACATTTGGTATCAGAGGAAAGGTTTAGTCAACCTTTGGAAACTAGGATGCGAGAACTTTAGTGAGATCCCTATAGATATTTCTAAGGTATGTATAGGGATGTACCTATGATTAAGTATAAGTATAGGTTATAGTACTAGAATTATGGTAACCTAAGATGTTAGATATTGAAGGTACTCCCCATTTATTATATTGTTTTCCCTAGCTTGATTTTTACCTCTCACACTATTATTTTTGGGTTTTAGACGATGGATGGAACCCGAAGGAACCGTGTTGATCAATGTAATGGACAATACAATGATTTTCCTCCTGAACAAACAAATGTTATGGGAGTGGAGTGAAAAATCTTATTGCTATACATACACAAGCTATGAATCATTCTGGACTTCCAAATGAGTAAAGAAGGGAACAATATTCTATTGAGTCCTTCACGAGGCAACGCCCACCTTCTTTCAGTGGGTCTTCTGATCCACTTGTTGCTGAACAATGGACCAGTACTACTGAAAAGATATTTTCAGTTCTTCAATTTTCTGAACATGATAAATTCATCTTAGTAGTGTATCGTTTGGAAGGTGATGCTAATCAATGGTGGAATCTTATCAAGAATACGAGTCCAAGATATGAAATTGAGTCCATGGAATGGAACGAGTTCAAGAACTTATTTTTCAATAAGTACTTCCCTCATATTCTTCGAACAAAGATGTAGAAGGATTTTCTTGAACTAAAACAAAAGGATGATGAATCTGTTGGTATATACGAAGCAAATTTTACCAGGCTTATAAGGTATGCATCTGGATTTATCATCCAACATGAAAGTGAAGATGATCGACTGTTCATTGGCTTAAAACCGAATCTTCGAAGGGAATTTGCTATAAGAGACTTCAGTAGCTATGAAGAAATTGTGCGTTGTGCTATCAATGTAGAAATGGAAGTTGGTGTTACATATCCATCTCATAGTTTTGACATGAAACGAAAGATGGAGTTCAAGGAGAAATCTCAGAATAATGGTGAAAAGAAGAAGAATGTTTCCTTATTTTAAATGTGTGGAAAGAAGCATGGTGGAGATTGTCTTAAAGGGACTAAAAAATGTTTTAAGTGTGGAAAAGAAGGTCATCGAGCAGCCGAGTGTCGAAGTAATGGAAAAAGGGTTTCCAATGATGTGAATAATGAAAAGACTGCAGAGAACGCACTACCAACACTTCAATGCTTCAAGTGAAAGGAAATGGGGCATTATGCTAATAAATGCCCTAATCCAAGGGTTTGTGATGATCGACATGAGCAACCACTTAAGTCAAAGGACAAATGGAAGTCACATGCGATCACTATTGGCGATGTTGATGATGAAAACGATGTGGTGGAATGATTAAGTGTTTATGTAATGGGATTCCAAAATAATGTTGTATATATTATCGTGGAATATTGGAATATTTATGTATTGGTGTATTGTGGTTTTCAATGGTACCAGTAACCATGGAAAGTGATTGAGATATTTTTGGAAAAAAATATGATATGCGCATAATGAAGGGAAAATGAGAAAATAAAATTTTTGACAGTATTCATGAGCTCATGAATGATATATGTACTAAGTGATATCATGGTTTGAGTATAAAGAATTTTGAGGATTTTGGTATGTGGAAAGTGTTAACTTTTAACTGCATTCATGTTTTCACTAAGGCTCAATGGGTATTTATTATTCAAGAGAATACATGATTAAGGTATTCACATGTTTTTAATTTAAACAACATGATATATCTTATATGGGGAATAAATGATGGCATTCACGTGATTGTTATGTGACATTTCAAGTAATCATTTTCTTTATACTATGAGCTTGGACCGATGTATTTTAGATAACCCTAAATATTGGAATGGATTATGTTGGATATAAGTTAGTATTTTTTAAGGATAGAACTTTTTTAGATATTATTGATGGGCTGTTATAGTAATATAGCTTTAGAAATGGACAACCTGCAGGACAGGTGAGATCCCATCGCGTCGGACAAGGCTATAGGAATCGAACCCACAACCGAAGTGCGACTGGCCTTTATCGCCTACCACTGGCCTACATGAAGTCCCTGTTTAGTAGAAACTAGTTTTATTTTATTACGCGGTATGATATATGAAGTATAAGTTCATTTTTGGAATCATATACAATTAACCTCACCATAGATGGACTTATGTATATTTGATAACTGTTTCTAACCTTTTGTTTGAAACAGATGGAATGACCCATAATTCTATCACATGATCTGTTAACACTTCACGAATATAAAAATTCAACTTCATTTCTTTTAGTGATTAAGTTGAAATTGTTCAAATCACGAACAATAGTAAGATTGTACCAAAATAAAGTAAGTATTTATTCTAATTAAAATTATTCAACTTTAGGGAAATGATCTTGAAAACCAAAAATGTTGTCCTAGTGACCTTATATCCGATTAATCAGATGGTACCCTAGATCATCACAAATTTATGGATTTGTGATTGTTGTATTTTTCATAGCCATGTTCCCTACCAATCTCAATCAGAACATGATGGTTAGATTTCTCTTCTATATCCATATTTTCACCTATGTTCTCTTATGTCGAAACCTAGTGATTAGTTAATTTGGGTAACCGTTACATTTCATACTTTAGTTTTTAAAGCCATGTTTTGGTATTCTTTTTTACGATGTCGGTTTCTATTAAAGAAAATTTCGAGTAGTAAACCATTTATAACCCCGATGAATTTCGAGGGCGAAATTCATTTTAAGGGGGGTAGAATGTAACACCCCGAGATTTTATGAAAAATATTCTTTTTAATTTCATTAATGTCTTGTGTTGTATTCTACACCAAAATAAGATTGCACAGCAAAAATCCTTGACTTGGCTTGCATTACACGCAATCGCGACCTTCCTCTATAGCGTGTGTAGTACACAATACCGAGTTTCACTAAACAACGATATGCTATTAAAATATTATTAAAACTAGCCGTTATGAATAGTAATGACCACTTTTTGAAATTTTGAAAATTTAATTTTTCAAAATGGACTTCATTTTTGGATTCAAAATATCGAAATTAGCTTAGGGTGAAATTTTGGTACTTTTCAGCTAACTTTCATTTTCTGATGAATAGTGACAATTACTAAATTTTAATTAAAAACAACATTTTTAATCGAAATAATTAATAGTGATAAATTATTAATTTTAGTGGTTTCAAAGTATATTTAGAATATATTTTTACAATTTAATAATATGTTGGTCATTGGATGTAATTTCACATTTAAACCAGACAAAAACAAGTGTCAATCTTTTGATAGTTATTATCTATTAAGAACACACTATTTGTTTTGATGACGGGAATTAATTGTTAAATTAATTAGTGCAACTGATATGTTTTTAATTTGGTAAAATAGACATCATTTTTGAGTTTATAATATCAAATAGAGCTTAGGCCTAATTTTTTGTATTTTTCTGGAAACTTTCATTTTTTGATGAATAGTGAAACCACTAAGTTGTAGTTAAAAAAATGAATTTTTCATAAAACATAATTTTACCGCTTCTGTGAGTGGAATTTAAAAAATCCAAGAGACACGGTTGATGTCAGTAAGTAAAATTTGGTTCAATGAGATGAATTTTTTTTGGTGAATATTAACTTTTTACTTTTTTTTACCACAGTTAAAAGTAAATAAGGTAATTAAGGGTCAAAATGTTATTATTATTACCCTAACACATGTCCTAATTCAATTTTATATGTGTAATTCGACCAAAAACAACCTTAGGAATAAAATATGACCATTTAGTCCCACTTGGATTAGATTAGGACATTTATTATTAATTTATTTAAAGAAGGGTTAAAATAGTTAAAATCAAAGTTTAATAAGTATATCATTTTTAATATAGGGTTATACATAAGAACAATTAGACTATAAATATTAATTGGAAATCTAAAAAGATTTCCTACATAATGGTATTTTATTTGTAATTTTTATACATTAAATAATTTAATTTATTTATGACACAAATATGATGTAGTAAATATCTTATTATTGAAATATGGACATAATTGATGTTATAAATACCAAAATAAATGTAATTTGAGACTTTTTATGAATACCAATAATTTTATTGATTACTATGACATGTTATTATTGATTTAAGTAACATTATTAGAACTAATCATTCTGTAATGATTTTTACAAAAATCAATTACTAAATAGTGTCAAAATTGACATAAAATAGTTTTTAAAACAAATATTATATTATTAATTGTTATATTATTCCTAAAAATCTATGGTTCAGAAAAATGACTTAGATAAGGTTATATATATTAATAATAAACATCTTGGGGTTCTTTTGGCTTCTTATAGTATGTTTATCAACCTTATAGTGTAAGAACACAAAAAGACACCGTAAAAGTAAAATTATCTAAATTAAAGTTAAATATAGATGATAAGTTTAAAATAGGAACTTAAACATGTCTAAATTATATTGTATGAGAGTATTTCGACCCATACCCACCTTATCTTCTAAAAAACTCAATTTGGAGCTATTTAAAACCGAATTTGGCTTTATAATAAAATAATATTTTTAGTTCTTCCAAAGGAGCCCCTCTCCTCCCTTATAAAAGGGCACCTCCTCCCTCTCTTCCTCACACCACTTTGAGCCTTCACGCTCATCCCAACCCTTCCAAATTCTCTTATAAACTTCCCTAGAAACATCCTAGAGGTTCTTGTCTTCTTAAAAGACCAATTATAGTGCCCTAAAAGAAGATCTCAAAGAGGGGCTTCAAAGAAGAGGTAATGTCTGTTATCGATTCTTTCAACTTTATTTCTTCTTCCACTTCTTCTTCTTAGGTTGTTTCATTATGAAGTAATAACATCAGTATCACTCATATACTGATATGTTATTATAAGTATTAAACAACCCTATTTCACCATCTATCCATCCTACTGAAAATGAAATCACCGCGTGTGCGTACGTACGGAATACCGTCTCCACACCGTGGTGTAATCTAGTTTCCACCACCACCTTACATGGATGGGTATAATGGTGTAAATAATAACTATATATTATTATTTTAAAGTGATATTGATTCTGAAATAGTATACATACACTCAAATAAAATTCCACGATCATGAGAACGATATCATCGCTCATGCGTACGTACGGACTACCGTCTCCATGAGGCGATGAGATTCATTTTCCACGTTAACCATTCATGAATGATTATAAAGTATATATAATAAGTAATCCTGAAATATATGACATAATAATTATACTGGATTTATGTATATATATATATATATATTTCACCTACTTAATTCCATTCAACTCAATAAGGAAACGAAAATAGTGTTCATGCATATGTACGACCTACCATCTCCATGAACAGTGTATTTCTTTCCATTTAATAATCTATTATATATATGTATATTCTGAATATATATTATATATAAATCATGTTTTATATTCTGGAATTAAGTAATCATGATCTAAGTAATCATATGAATAATTACAAGTCATAACACGGACGACAAATAAAATGATTTTACCCAAAACGCTCTTTAACATGGAATATACAAAAGAACGGGTAAAATAAAGTCATAAGTGAACCATATATGATATCTTAACAATGAGTATGATTCTGGAATAATTCAATGACATTATTTAAATCATTATATAGGAGGTTTGGACACTTATGAAGCAAATTAGATCTAAGGTAAGGTAAATATCAAAATCTCATTTTTATCCGAGATTGATTATACTTCAGAAATTACTGGGGTGTATTTTATCATCCACATCCATGTTTCCTAAATATGTAATATTATTTACATACAACTACAATTGTTTAAATACAACTTTACCCAATGGTGGGTTTTCAGTAAAAGATATGAAAGGAATCTTTTGTCGTTTTTCGTACGCGGTACTTTTTGACTTTTCTGACAAAAGTACGAGAAGAATGTTTTTTTAACTTATATGGCATGAAAGAATTTTTACGGTTTTATAAATCCATATTTTCATCAAGCTTACTTAGAATGATTTCATGACTATTTTCGAGAAAGTCCTTTTCTTTTAAAAATTCATGACATTTTGTGAAAAGAAAACGATTTTAAATAAGAAAGGATATTTCCACAAGAATTCATTTCAAGTGTTTTATCAAAACCATTTTTCATCTAAGATGACATTATTTCACATTTGTATGTTTCAAGTATCATGTATCTATGATTTACATGGTTTCACTTTTTTTATTATGAAATGATATCCATTTTATATATATGGATTATGTGATGATGGGATGATGTTTATGAAACCCATTTTATTTATTAGGTTATTATGAATGATGTATGTTTATATTGTGGCACAAGTAAGAATGATTTCATTATGATATGTGTGGGACCTATATATCCCTCCAATTCATTGGGTAATGATTAATATCTCATTAGATAGACATGGCTGGAACGTCAAGTTAAACCGGTTCAGTAATACAGGACTGGAACGAGGAGTGAACTCGATTCAGAAAGGGACTTTGTCCACTAAGATGGTCTTGGCAGCAATGCCTTGGCTACTATGTAAATCATATCATGTGCTTAATGGTTTCCACAATTACATGTTTTATTCCCATGCCATTTTATCATTCTTAATGTTTCATTATGATCTATGTCTTGCGTACTTCCATGTTTTATGTCATTGCTCAAGGTTTTGATGTTTAAACATTATGTTCATGTTTTTAAGTTCAAATGTATATGGTATGTTTTATTTTATCCATGCTTACCATTACTGAGAATTTGAGCTCACCCTTTTTATGTTTTCTTTTCCCCAGGATATAAAGAAAGGTTTTAGGTAAGAAAAAAAGGGGAAGATCTTTATGGAAGATAATGAAGATCTTTCACCATGATTAGAAGATTACGTTACAAGTTTCCAAAGACAGTAAACTATTACAGTCCTTGTGTGTCTGTTTTTGTTTTGTTTTAAGTATTCCGCTAAAGTAATGTAATGTACATGTACGTTATGCTTCAGGTCTCTACAGATATCATCTGTTTTCTCACATATCCATCCATTGAAAAATGATAACACTATCCATGAGTACATGTAAAATACATCCTCCATGAAGCAATGTGATTCATTTTTTATTTTCACTAAATATAGATCATGATGCTTATGTAAAAAATTAATTAAAATTACATGTTTAATATTACTAAGACAATGTAGAGATAACCCATTTGACCATGGGAAATGAACCGATTTAGTTTTGATGTTATAATCCAAATGATCCCAAAATGTACAACGATAACATAACCATTTTAGTAATTAAAAAAAATTATAATAAATGAAATAAATCAAATAATATTAAATAAATAAAAATTAAAATGTTTACAATAATTTATAAAACTGACATAACCTATTTATTTAGTTTTTGGATAATGTATGAATCTAGACAAAACATAAGGTAGGTGATTTCTAATCTCATTATCCATTCTTTGAGACATAAGTTATTTTAACCACACCACTGTTTAAGGTCTATATAGTATCTTGTGGGTTTATAATTTCATTAAATTCATAATATAATGTGATAAAAATATATAGCATGTTCATTCATTGAATTTCTCATTGGTTAGATAGTTTTCATTTCGTAAGTCATTTTCTTTTAAAACGTTGTTTAAAATGTTTTAAACTCTTTATCCACCATATCCTGATACTTTTAACTGTTTCATGAATGATATTATTTTTTTAATATGTTTTTTATATTAATTTTATAATATATTTTATGTTAATTACAAATTTTTTAAAAGGAATTTTTTTTTCTTATTGCATTGTTTTATTACAACTTTTTACACATGTAAAAAAAAGAATATTTTTATAATGTATATAGATATAATTCATTTTTCCATCATCATAATGATTATTAATTAAAAAAATTCCCCTAAATATTAACATGGTTTTATAAATAGTACACTACTACCACTCATCTAGGAAAATTTAACACTTTGGAGTTTCTTTAAAAGGAAGAGATTCTTCACTATATTTTCATATGAAAATGTAATGTTTTTTGCTTCTAGGATTAGATGATTTTTTTAGAAAGGATGAATAATGAAAATTGAAATCATCAAAGTGTTTTTTTCATTATATGGTACTTGACAATTATATATGATTATAGGTGACTTTGATAAAATGTATATGTTGGGTTATCCCGATACAATATATACAATCATTGATCCAAATATAGATCTCCATTACATTAGATAATATTCCTTTTTCCTAAAAGGAATGTTGAGGGAAGTTAAACATGATAGTATCTCATAGGTATTATCTGGTATCAATTTATTTTCTTTTGGAGTTAACAATGTTTATGAGTATAAATCTCTAAAAGACCAACACATGATTCAATTTAATTTTTTTATGATACACTGGTTCCCATTGAAACTTTTTTCGACATGGATATGACATATTTCTTATAACCAAAGAATATTATGAAAAGGTGAAAAATTTGGGTTTTAATTTTTATTGATTTGATGGATTGAATTATTTATTTAATAACCATTATTGATATTTTTTTGATCATCCTACATCGTTAAATTTTTATCACATGGTTTAAGGGTGTTTTTGAATAAAGAAGAAATCAAGATAAATGTTGGGAATATATGTCATGAAAATAAAGTTTGTAACATTTAAAATGTTTTATATTGTTGAAAGTATGGATTATGAGAGGATGTTTCCAATTTTTAATATGTTTGTTTATCAAGTAATTTGGATGTCCAAATTCCATAAAAAACTAATCCAAAATGGTCTATGAGGATGGATGAAAGTGAAATATTATAAAACAGATAAATATTATTTAATGTTTCCAAGGTTGAGATATTATATTTTGTATCAGTATGATGTTCTAGATAATATTAGTTTATAGGAAAATATTAATAAAATATAATATATAGATTCAGTTTTATGTTTATGTTGGCAGTGTTAGTTGAAGTAGAGGGGGTGAGTTTAGTATTGAATTAAAATTTTTGTTAGAACATTTTGTAAACCAAAATCCCAAAATTTATAAAATACATATATAAAATAAATGGTTGATATATATAATTTAATATATTTCACTAAACTCTCCATATCTTGGTAAAAACTAAGTTTGAATAACCTGTGATTATAATAATTATTCTAGATTACTCTACACAAATTAAATAGAACATATATCACTAAAAAATCATCTGTCAATATATTTCATTATAAAAGACTCTATAAAATTAAATAAAATATAAAAAACATAAAAAAATAGAAATATAAAAGCATGTGGTTCAAAATAAATTCATGACCTTGTGATCTACACCTCACATTAACACATCTTTAATGATGAATATTTGAATAAACAGAATGATCCCAAACCTATTTCACTTATAGGGTACTATAGTCGGAAGGTATGTCCATTCTATCACAATACCTATTATATAGTATCTATTATAATATAATAAATGATGGTGGTGAATAAAATATTAGCTGAGTAATATTTTTTGATGTACATGGTCATATTCTTAATAGTCATGTAGAGAAGTTCAAGAAGAACTCAAAAGTATTATAAAATAGAGAGAGGTATATATGAATGCATGATGTATTGTTACATATTTATTCAATTGTTTTATAGTTGTATTCTCTCTTCTCTATTACATTGTCCAGTTCTATGTTGAGATACATTTATGGGTGAATGTCCATAGAAATCATGGTGAAACACAATTGAAAAAAATAGTGTCATAATTTGGTGTAATCAAATAAATGTCATTGATTTTTCCACAGAAAAAAATTCTACCCCTGTTCTTATTTTTAAAATATATATTCCTCCAAAAATATCAATTGAAATGTTATCACTACGAATCCAGGAACATTATATGAACTCTCCAGAGTATTAAATTCTCCTAAAATCACATCTAATTTTTCACAAATGTTCATTATAATATATATCATTAAAATATATTTTGACTTATACCATTTCACTTGATGTTTTCCATGTTATATTATCCATAAATTATCAAATACATTGAAAAAAAATCAATCTATCCCTTTATATGTTAACAATAGATCGTGCATTCACTTAATCTAAATCTGTGGTCACATAATTTCAATAGATTAAATTCAACAGTTTTCCAAAATCTGAAATATGTCATAAAATCACATACCATCGTCTTATATTCAATCATAAGCATCTTACCAATGCCTCAATACATCTATATCTGGATAAAAATATGGATATACCATGAGGTCACTCCACATTATTTTTCTTTCACCTTCTTAATCTTATTGTCATTTGAGGATTTTGTAAAAAATCTTCCATAGTTGGATGACTAGGAATGCAGATAATCTGATTGTCCATGTGGTTTCTTCAACCCTTTTTTAAATTTATCAATATTACAAATTTTTTAATTCAATTATTTAGAACCTTCTAATGTACGATTAATCACTCCTATAGTCTCTTTTGTAATATGATATTTTTCTGTTCTATCATTATCATCTTCTATATAGATTTATGGATTTTCTAAAAATTAGTATTATTCATAATAAGAAACAGGAAAAAAACCATGCATAAAAAATAAATAAATGAATTCATTAATATTAAAATATACATTATTTTAGATCATAAAATCAGTGTATTATTTGACTAATCCAGTAATATAATTTAGAATTTAAATATTACCATGTTTCTTCATTTAATATATGTATGTTCACAATGTTTTTCTATAGATAAAACATGGAATATATGTAGGAAGGATTCATAAGAACAATATCCTTCCAAATCAACAATATAATGTGCATGGAATTTGAAATAAATTTTTTGATATGATGGATCTCATGGAGAAGACTATAAATAGTGGGGACAGCCATGTTAGGGTTGGAAAAAATTATAGGCTTGGAATATGTCCATTATAGAGAATTTCATAGGAAAATAACTTCCAGATTTCTGTGGATGATCAGATCATGTGGTATCCAAAGGATGGATTAGTGCTATAGAAGAGATATTTGAAGCCATGGTATATTCAATATATCAAAAGGTAACTCAATCTAAATACAATTCAAAAGGTGAATCTGATCGGTGGTATCAACTTTTTAATAACAAAAAATAGATATAAGATCATGATGCTATGGGATAATATATAATTAATAATATTCTGTTTGATAAGTATATCCATAAGATTAGAAAACACCAATTAAGAAAAAAAGCCTAAAAATTCAAGAAAATATGGAGGATTTAGTATCCTTGTATGAAGAAAATTTTACATTATTGACAATGTATGGACATAATTATATTCTGAACCATGATTGTAAAATTAATATATTTTACATTGTATTGAAACCTTGTTTATGAGGAGAATTGTCTTCATAATAATATAAGAGTTATGATTTTTTTTTATTTTAGGAGAATGTTGAAATGGGGTTTTATGATGTTTATGTACCTCATGATGAAAATAGATTGCAATGGTCAAAGTGGAAATAAATGGAAATGTATTCAACTTTTGAATATATAGGTATTCTCCCAACATGTTTGTAATGAACCAGAGTCTCATTAATGAAAATTCCTCTTGATCTAATTAAATGTATTAGTATATAAAATGGATATATAAAACATATGAACTTCCTTGGTTTAATGTTTTTGAATTCTAAAATACTATTTTGAATTATTACCATTGCAAATATAGTCATTGAACAGTGATCACATGATTAGTATAAATATAGGGCTTCAACAAACAAAATTTACTTAGAAAAAAGAAGTGATGGCCTCATCTTGTAGAATTAATCTATACGAATCCCATTTTTTAGAGATCAGAAAGGAGGTGGTGTCACTAGTCTTCTCTCTTGACCAATCCCAAGCTGAGATTCAACACATTAATCTTGAGTGGAACCGATTACGGGAGAAGTGGAAGTCAATAGAGATTACAACCCGAGAAATGTTATCTGAGCCACCCCAAGAGTCTGTCAATGTCACACACCATACACTCATGTCTTATGTGGGTGTTAAAAGGAGTTATGTTACAACACCATAGCACTATGATATTTTTTCTTTTTTTATAAATAATATACATTCATTTTATAATTGTTACTTTGTAAATTATTTTTTAAGAAAAAATTGTATTTTTAGTCAATATTAAAATTCAATTGAGAAATATATTTTGATTAATTAATGGAATTTTGAGTTAAATAATATATTATTAATATTACTAAATTACATTTTATTAAATATAAATTATCATATAATTTTTATGAATACAATTGTAATTTTTGTTAAGGTTTGAAAGATGTTTATGTCAAAACCCATGAATTTTCTATAAATGTAGGATATTATATTAAAAGTAAAAATGCACATATTTATAAAAAAATTAGATAAAATGAATATTATTTTTGGAATTTGGACTTTAAATTATAAAATGGGGATTTTTTCATAATTTTCTGATATAATTGAATTTTTGGGTAAAAAGTTAAAACCGTTTAAATATATAATGTGTTTTTGGACATAATAATGACCAAATAAAGATTTAATAAAATAATATAAATGGGTTGTTCGGCCAATATATTTTCTACCTTTGAAATAATGTTTTTTTATGTTTGTTTAATTTATTTTACAAAGATTTAGTGGACCCTCCAAGACTTATAAACCATTTTAACAATTTAATAGGATTTCCTTGAGAGTGTGACTCAACTTCACATAAGAAAGCCTAATTTTTTTTTTATGTTGGTCTATTTCCCTTATAAAATAATTTTTTCCACTCCCCTTTGGAAAAAACCTTGGGCAAAAACCATGGATTGGTTTTTGGTTTTGATTAGTATAATGTGTAGTGTCCAAAACCTAAATAATAAAGAATTCTCTATCTTTTCATATATAAACACACCAAGATCCAAATTCCCTTCACTAAAAAACCTTGGTACACATCCCTAACCTGACCTCCTATCTCTAAAATCCTCCCAAGGTTCCCCAAGATCACAGGTTTCCTCTCTCAATCCCCTCCCGGGCCTTTGGGATCAAACTTCCAGGTAAGGGATTTCTTCCTTTCACATTTTTTTTCAAATTTATTTATGTTGTTATACCCTTTTATTTTAAATTAGAAATGTCATTCTATGATTTCTCACCTCCCCATACTTCCCTCTTTATGTTTTAATGATGATAGTCTCCTTTGTATCTCATTAATGCCTCCCATGTATACTATTGTAACACCCCTAGATTTTGTGAGAAATAAGCTTTTTAATTTCATTGATGTCTCGTGTTGTACGCTACACCAAGATTATCTTGCACTATACTCAACACCATATTAGCTTATAGTATATGCAAACACTATTCTTGGCTAGTGTTGCATGCAAGATCAACCTTCCTCCATAGCGTGTGTTGTACGCAATACCAAGTTTCACTAAACAGTGATATATGGTTATAATATTATTATCAACTAGCCGTTATAAATAGTATTAACCACATTTTGAATTTTATAACATTATCATTCATCTTACACATATTCTGGAACATGGTAAGAGAAAAAAGTAAATTGTTTTGGGTAAAATAAGTATTTTTCAAAAAATAAAGTTTTGTCACCTTTTGATGGCGCACCCACTGTAATTCTAGTTTTTGGGATGTTTATGAGATCAATTTGAAAAAATAAATTTATTCATTGTAATAAGAATATAAAAATTTACTTTGGATAATTTTTTAATATTTTTCTGTTACCTTTCATATTATGATAAATAGTAAAAATACACAATAATTTAAATAAAAACAACTTTTTTCATCAAGATAATTTATATGGTTAAATTATAATATTGAATGGTTTTAAAGTATAAATAGAATATATTTTTACCATTTAATATAATTTATGTCATTAGAATTAATTTTACATTGAATTAATAGGTAAAAACATTTAAATCTTTTCCAATGTTTTAATTTTTAAAACCCATTTTCTCAACAGTGAGATTAATTTTAAATTAAATACTACACCTTCTATGTATTGAATTTGGAAAATTGGATTCCATATTTGGAATAAATAGGTCCAAATTATTTTAATAGGCTATTTTTTATTTTGGTTCAGTATGAATAGTAACTAAGGTAAATTTTATTTACCACAGTTAAAGTTAAATCAGGTAATTAAAGGTAAAATTAATATCATAAAATTACCCTAAAACTTGTATTTAAATAATTGGATGATTATATTGCTTTCTAAAATATACTTGGTTTGAAATGGTATCTTTTCGAACCCAATGATTAAGACCATTAATTTATTTTATTTAAAGAAAGTGAAATATGTCTCACTCAGACTTTAATAATTAAATTTTTTTTATTAAATGGTTATACAGAATATAAATTAGTTTTTAAATACTCATTTGAAAGATAAATTGTTTTTCTTCATCATGATACTTTATTTTTAATTTTTAAGAAATATATAATTAACTTAATATCTTATACATTAATGATGTAGAAATTATTTATTTAGTGAAAAATCAATAATATAGTTTTTATTAAAATAATAATACCCATCAAAATGACCAAAAACGTGACCAAACATTATTTTTCGAGTATATATATACCTTAATCATCCAAGGGTCAATTTTCGGACCACTTGGTGATTGATAAAAAAGATTATGACATTTATATTATATTATTTTAAATGATGTCATTGTGGTCACCTTCATAATTTAATAAACATATCAATTTAAAAGTTGGGTGTTTTATAAGATAAATTCGACTAAAAGTATTATTATGAAATAAAATAGATTTATATTCATCATAGTAATTTTATTTTTAATTTTTATGCAACAAATAATAATATAAAATAATTATACAAAAAATGTAGCAGTAATTATCTTATTAAGAAAAATAACAAATAAATGGTTTTAAAAATATAAAAATAAATATTATATGAAAAAATTAATGTGTTCCAAAAATTTTATAGATAAATATTAAATGTTATGAATCTTTTAAATATTTTGGTTCGACCATATCTTTTGTGTCGATTTTATTCAAATTTAAATAAATGAATAGTGTTATAATTAACACTATTGATATTTTATAAAAATAACGCATTATTAAATTGTTTAAAAATCACAAAACATTTAAAAATTATGAATTGAAATTTATATGGTCTAAAATTTCATAAAGTATAAAATTTTAGACAATTAAAAACACATAATTAAGTATTTATTAGAATTTAAAATTTAGAATATTATTACCACAAATAATATTAAATAGATAAAATAAGGATAAATCAAATTGATAAGGTTTAAAATAATATCCCAACTTGTCTAAATATTATTTTCTTATGAGATTAAAACCCTATATCATCTCATATTTTATGTTGAGTCATTTTTTGGTGGTTTTTAAGTGGGGTTTGATTTTTTTATAAATTAATAATTTTGACATTTCCAAAAGTGCCCCTCTCCTCTCTTATAAAAGGGCACATCCTTCCTCTACACTTCACTCCATTTTAAGCCTTCAATCTCGGACAAGCCCAACCCATTACTCTTTTAAACTTCCCTAATAACATTTTTGAGGTTATGATATTCTCAAAAGACCAACTCTAGTGCCCTAAGAGGAAGTTTAAAAGAGGCACGACAAGGAAGAGGTAATCTCTTCTACCGATTAATTCAAGTTTCTTTCTTCATATACTTCTTCTTATTTAGTTGTTTCATTATAAAGTAATAAAATAAGTGTCACCAATATACTAATATTTTATGATAAATATTTAACAACCATATTTCTCCTTATATCCATCTTATGAAAAATGAAATCACTGCGTATGTGTACGTACGACTTACTGTCTCCACACCGTGGTGTAATATGGTTTTCCACCACCACCATACTTGGATGGGTATATTGGTGGAAATCATAAATATATATGATTATTATGAAATAATACTTATTCTGAGATATTGTATCATCCATTCCAATTCCATTCAATAATTATGGGAATGATATCATCGCTCGTGTGTACATACAGATTACCGTCTTCGTGACGCGATGAGATACATTTTCCATGTTAACCATTCCAAAATGATTTAGAAATATATATAATACATAACAATGAAATATATGACATAATAATGATACTGTATTTAAGAATATGTTATTTACTTACTTCCATTCAATTTAATAAGGAAACGAAAACAACGTTCATGCATTCGTACGACCTACCGTCTGCATGAACGATGTATTTCATTCCATTTATCGATATATTATATATATATTATATATTATGAATATCTATTATATATAAATCTTGTTTTAAATTATTGAAGTAATTAATCCTATTCTGAGTAATCATATGAATAATTATATGTCAAAACACGTACGACAAATGAAATGATTTTTCCCAAAACACTTCTTTAACATAGAATTGAAAAATGAATGGGTACTATAAAGTCATAAATATTCTTATGGTTCTATTACAAGTTAATAATATGTTTAAACCCACTATAAAAGAGTCTCAAACACATACTGAAGAAATTGGACATAAGGTAATGGATAATCTCGCAAATCTCATTCTTATCCAAGATTATTTATTCATAAGTATTTACTGGGGTAATATTTATCATCCATGTCCATGTTTTATAAAAAAAATTTCATAAAGTTTTTAATATTCTTCCATGTATTTTAAAAGTTGTGTTTACCACTTTTTGACTTTTACTATGTGGTATGAAAGAAATATTTCTTTGGATTACCATACAATGTACTTTTTGACTTTTCTGGTAAAAGTACAAGGAGAATGTTTTTTAAATTATATGGCATGAATGTATTTTTACGGTTTCATAACGAATTATTTACATGATTCTTCCTCTACAAGATTTCATGATTATTTTCAAAAAAATTGTTTTCTTTTAAAATTGCACATAATTTTTATAAAATAAAATTATTTCGAAGAAGAATTGATATTTTTCTCAAGAATTCATTTGAAGTATTTTATCAAAACTATTTTCCATATATGATGGCATTCTTTAATATGGTTATGTTTCAAGTAGAATGTCTCTATTATTTACATGGTTTGATTTTTATTAAGATGAAATGATATCCATTTGTTTTATATGGATTATGTTATGATGGGATGATATTTATGAAACCCATTTTATTCTATGGGTTATAATGAATGATTTATGTTTATTTTATGTCACATGTAAGAATTATTTCATTATGAGATCGGTGGGACCTATATCTCCTGAAAATTCATTGGGTAATGATTTATATATCTTGATATAGACATGGCCGGAATGTCAAGAATATTGGGTTTATTAATACCGTGATGGAACGACAAGTAAACCTGGTTCAGTAATGGACTTTGTCCACTATAATGGTCGTGGAAACAATTCCTCAGGTAATATGGAAATCATATCATGTGCTTAATGATTTGACAAAATTACATGTTTTATTCTCATGCTATTTTATTATGATTAATGTTCCTTATAGATCTATTCTTTATATACTACCAAGATTTATTTCACGACTTGAGGTTTTGAGGTTTAAACTTTATGTTCAAGTTTTAAAGTTCAAATGTATATGGCTTGTTTTATTTTCACCTTGATTACCCTTACTAAGCATTTGAGCTCACCCTTTTTATGTTTTCATTATCCCAGGATATAAAGAATGGTTTTAGCTAAGAAAAAAAGGGAAAGATCTTTATGGGAGATGTTGAAGATATTTCACCATGATTAGAATATTATGTTCCGAGTTTCCAAAGACACTAAACTAATACAGTATTTGGGAATCTATTTTTTTCTTGTATTAAGTATTTAGAAAAAGTAATTTAATGTCCATGAATGTCAATATTGGGTCTCTATATTTTGTATCAGAGAAAAGGTGGTAGGAATGAATCTGATCCTTGGGAATTCTCGCTTCTGAGCATTGGATGAAGCATGGCTCTCTGCCCAAGGGATTCATGGGTAAATGGATACCACTAGGGATGGTGGTGTGTCCCACCTAGGGGGTGTAACTTCCCAAGTATTTATCTGATATGTATCAATTCTAGTCCACTGGAAATAAATCTAGACCGCTACATTTGGTATCAGAGCAAAGGTTTTTTTATCCTTTGGAAAGTAGGATGAAAAAAATTTAGTGAGATCTCTAGAGATATTTCTAAGGTATGTTTAGGGATGTTCCCAAGGATTAGTACAACTATATGTTATAGTACTAGAATTATGTTAAAGATCATGAATAACCTAGGTTAAACCTAAAGTGTCATGGATTAAAGAATGTGTGAAAAGTTAGACATCACATAAGTGACTTTTTATGATTATGTGGTTCTTCATTATTTGACTTGTTTCTTACACTATGGTTTCTGGTTTTAGTAAATGGAGGGAACAAGAAGGAATTTGGTTATCATTGATTCTAATGGGAAAATTGGTGACTAGGATCAACAAAATTTTTTAATGCATGGAGAGAAAGATATTATAATTATTTCGAATCAGTCTCACGATATATGATTAACAGGGTGAACTTTAGTTGTATTCCTAAGTTATAAAATAGTAGGAAGATGGAATTTTATGCATACGGTGAGGAACATAGAGGATGTAATATTGTGCTTTATACATATCAAGAATAAGGGAAGAAGAACCTTGAGGAATACCTCAAATGGAGGGGAAGAAGTTATCTGTGTGGGGAAAAGGGGCATAGAGTGACAGACTGTTATGGAGTTCAATGCCTTAGCTGTAGAGAAAACGGGCATTACCCAACTCAATCCCCCTAACTAAGAGGTTACTTCTAAATTGAGTAAGGACCTATTCCATGCCAATCATTATAGAGGATGGATCGAAGTGTTTATGTATTGGTATTCAAGAATAATTTTTTAGAGGTAATTTTATGGTATTGTGGAATATAGGAATATATATGGTCCATTGTGATTTTCAATAATTATATGGTTCCAGTAAACATGAAAAGTGATTAAAATATTTTTGGAAAGTAGATGATATGTGCATGATGAAGGGATAAGGAGAAAATAATATGTTGGATATTATTAATGAGCTCATGAATGATATAAGGACAAAGTGTTATCATGGTTTTAGTGTATAGAATTTTGGGAAATTTGGTATTTGGAAATAGTTAACTTTTGAAGGCATTCATGTTTTCACTAAGGTTCTATGGTAATTAATTTTTCAAAATGATGATTAAGGTATTCACATGTTTGGAATGTGACCAACAAGATATATCTTATGATTTATGGGGGATAAATGATAGTATTCACATGCATTGAAGATGACCTCTCTAGTAATCTTTTTCTTTATACTATGAGATTGGATAGATGTATTTTGGATAAGCCTAAATATTGGAATGAATTATGTTTGAAATTACATAATATTTTTTAAGTTGAGAACTTTTTGATATTATTTCTAAAATGTTATAAAAGTATAGTTTCAGAAAAAGGACAACCTATAGGACGGACGACAACCCGTCGTGTCAGACAAGGCTGTGGGAATCGAACCCACAACAGATGTGCGACATGACTTTATCTCCTACCACTGGCCTACAGGATACCCCTGGTTAGTAGAAATTATTTTTATTTTATTAAGTAGTATGATAAATGAAGTATAAGTCCATTTTTGGAACCATATACGATTAATACCACCATATATGTACTTATGTATATTTAATAATTTGTGCTAACCTTATTGTGATAAAGACAGATGGAAGGACCTATCATTCTATTGCATGATCTACTAACACTTCAAGAATGAAAAATTCAACTTCATTTATTTAAATAAGAGATCAAGTGGAAATTTTTCATAGAATAACCAATAATTATATTACACTGAAATCAAGTAAGTATTTCTCCTTATGAAAAAATTAATCAACTTTAGGAAAATAAACATAGAAACCAAAAACGTTTTCCTAGTACAATCATATCTGATGAATCAGATGGTACATTAGATCATCACAAATTTATGTCTTTTTTATTGTCAGATTTTTCATATCCATGTTCACCACCACTCTCCATCAGAACTTGGTGGTTATATTTCTCTTCCATATCCATGTTTTCACCTATGTTCTCCTATGTGGAAACCTAGTGATGAGTTAATTTGGGTAATTGTTATATTTCTTACTAAACATTTTAAAATTAAGTTTTAGTATTCCTTTGTTATGATGCGTGTTTCTATGAAAGAAACTTTCATGTAGTAAATGATTTATAACCCTGACAAATATTGAGTGCGAAATTCATTTTAAGGGGGGTAGAATGTAACACCCCGAGATTTTATGAGAAATAATATTTTAAATTTATTTGATGTTTTGTGTTGTATGGTACACAAAGATTATTTTTCACTATATGTAACACCATATTAGATTTTAGTATACTCAGACACTATTCATGTATTGTGTTGCACTCAATAGTGACCTTCCTCAATAGCGTGTGTTGTACGCAATACCAAGTTTCACTAAATAATGATATATTGTTATAATGTTATTATGAAAATACATTATGAATAATATTAACCAAATTTTAAATTTTATATCATTATCATTCATCTTACAAAAATTAAAGAACATGATATGAGAATAAAAGATTTTTTTGTGTAAAATAATTATTTTTTAAAAAATGTAGTTTTTCACCTTTTATTGGTGCATCCACTATAAATAAAGTTTTTACATGTTTATGAGTTAAATTTAACAAAATAAATTTATTCATTTCAATAAGTATATAAAAATTTACTTGGGATAATTTTTTAATATTTTTCTTTTATCTTTTATATTTTGATGAATTGTAAAAATAGGCTAAAATTTAATTAAAAACAACTTTTATAATCAAGAATATTTACATGGTTAAATTGTAATATTTAACGTGTTTAAAGTATAAATAGAATATATTTTTACCATTTAATATAATGTATGTCATTACCATTAATTCTACATTGAATTCATTGGTAAAAATATTTCAATCTTTTGCAATATTTTAACTTTTAAAACCTGTTTTCTCAACAGTGAGATTAATTTTAAATTAAATACTGCAACTTCTATGTATTGAATTTAGAAAAATGGATTCCATATTTGGAATCATTTGGTCCAAAATATGTTAATATGCAACTTTTTATTTTTAGGCATTATGAATAGTAACTATGATAAATTTTATTTACCATAATTAAAGGTAAATCAGGTAATTAAGGGTAACAATAATATTATAAAATTACCCTAAAATTGTATTAATATAATTGGATGATTATATATCTTCTTAAAATATAATTGGGTTGAAATGGTATTTTTGGAACCCACTTGGATGTGATTAAGACCTTTAATTTATTTTATTTAAAGAAAGTGAAATATGTCACACTCAAACTTTAATAATTAAAGTATTTTTAATATAGGGTTATACAGAATATAAATTAAAATATAAATACTCATTTGAAATATATTTTTTTCTTCATCATGGTAATTTATTTGTAATTTTTAAGAAATATCTTATTACTTTAATAGCTTATACATTAATGATGCAGAAATAATTTATTTAGTGAAAAATAAATAATATAGTTTTTATTAAAATACTAATACCAATCAAAAGGACCAAAAACTTGACCAAACCTTATTGGTAGAGTATACCAATACCCTAATAATCCATGTTTAGACTTGTAGACCATTTGGAGCCTTATAAAATAGATTATGACATTCATATTAGCTTATTTTAAATGATGTCAAAGTTTTCACCATCATAATTTAATAAACATATCATTTTAAAAGTTGGGTGTTTTAGAAGATATATTAGACTAAAAGTATTCTTATAAAATATATTAGATATAGATTCATTATATTATTTTTATTGATAATTTTTATGCAACAAATAAGTATATTAAATAATTATACACAAATGTTGTATTAATTATTTTATTAAGAAAAATATCAAATAAATGGTTTTAAAAATATTAAAATAAATATTATATGAACTAATTAATTTTCCCCACAAATTTTATAGATAAATATGAAATTTTAGGAATCTATTATGTTTTTTGGTACGAACATATCTTTTGTGTGGATTTTATTTAAATTCAAATGAATGAATAGTGTCAAAATTGACACTATAGATATTTTATAAAAATAACATATTATAAAATTGTTTAAAAATCACAAAAATATTTAAAAATTATAAATTTAAATTTATATGGTCTAAAATGTCATAAAGTATCCAATTATTGAAAATTCATCGCATATAACTACATATCATGAACAATTTAAAATTTAGAATATTATTACAAAAAATAAGATTAAATTGATTAAATAAGGATAAATCAAATTGATAAGGTTTAAAATAATTTACCAACATCTCTAAATTTTATTGTTTGAGGTGATTACAACCCTATCTCATCTCATATTCGATTTTGATTCATTTTTTGAGGTTTTTAAGTCGGTTTTGAGTTTATTATAAATTAAAATTTTGGACGTTTCCAAAAGTGCCCCTCCCCTCTCTTATAAAAGGGAACCACCTAACTCTTCACATAACTCCATTTTAATCCAACAATCTCAGCCAAAACCTGCCCATTACTCTTATAGACTTCCCTAGTAACATTCTAGAGGTTATGTTCTTCTCAAAAGAACAACTATAGTGCCCTAAGAGGAAGTTTAAAAGAGGCAAGTTGAGGAAGAGGTAATCTCTTCTACCGATTCGTTCAAGTTTCTTTCTCCTTATACTTCCTCTTATTTAGTTGTTTAATTATAATGTAATGACATCAATATCAATAATATACTGATATGTTATTATAAATATTAAATAACCCTATTTCACCTTATATCCATCCTATGAAAAACGAAATCACCCCATCTGCGTACATACGACTTACCGCCTCCATGCCATGGTGTAATATGTTTTTCCACCACCACCATACATGGATAGGTATAATGGTGGAAATAATAACTATATATGATTATTATAACATCATACGTATTATGATATATTATATCATCCATTCCAATTCCATTTAATAATTACAGGAATGATATCATCGCTCGTGCATATGTACGAATTATCGTCTCCACGACGCGATGAGATTCATTTCCCATGTTAACCATTACAGAATGATTAAAAAGTATATATAATAAATAATCATTAAATATATTACCTAATAATGATAATGTATTTATGTATATGTTATTTAATTACTTTCATTCAATTTAAGAAGGAAATGAAAACAACGTTCTTGCGTACCTATAGCCTATCGTCTCCATGAACGGTGTATTTCATTCCATTTATTGATCTATTATATATATTTTATATTCTGAATTTATATTATATATAAATCATGTTTTAAATTATATAAGTAATTAATCATGGTCTATGTAATAATATGAATAATTAGATGTCAAAACAGATACGACAAATGAAACAATTTTAACCAAAACACTACTTTAACATGGAATTGAAAAATTAACTGGTAATATAAAGTCATAAATATTATTATGGTTCTGTTAGAAGTTGATAATATTTTTAAACCCTCTCTACAAGAGTCTAAGAAAGAAATGGAAGAAATTGTATATAAGGTAAGGGAAAATCTCACAAATATCATTCTTATCCGAGATTGTTTATTCGTAAGTATTTACTAGGGTTATATTTATCATCAATGTCCATGTTTTATAAAACAATGTTTTCATATAGTTCTTAAAATTCCTCCATGTATGTTTAAAGTCGTGTTTACCTATTTTTGACTTTTACTATGTTGTATGGAAGGAATCTTTCTTTTTTTACTATACGACGTATGTTTTGACTTTTCTGGTAAAAGTACGAGGATAATTTTTTTTAACTTATATGGTGTGAATAGATTTTTACGGTTTTATAATGCATTATTTCCACGAATATTCCTCTATAATATTTCCTGATTATTTTTATCAAAATCCTTTTATTTTAAAATTGCACATCATTTTGAGAAAAGAAAATGATTTCGAAGAAGAAAGGATATTTTCCTCAAGAATTCATTTGAAGTATTTTATCAAAACTATTTTCCATTTATAATGACATTATTTAATATGTTTATCCTTCAAATATAATTTATCTATTATTTAAATGGTTTGATTATTCTTATGATTAAATTATATCCATTTGTTTTATATAGATTATGTTATGATGGGATGTTGTTTATGAAACCTATTTTATTCTTTGGGTTATGATGAATGATTTATGTTTATTTTGTGGGACACATAAGAATGATTTAATTATGAGATGGGTGGGACCTATATGTCCCTCCAATGCATTGGGTAAAGATTTATATCTCATGAGACAGACATGGATGGAATGACAAGTAAATACGGTTCAGTAATATATTTCTCTAACGGTAAGAAAACCTGATTCAGCAATGGACTTTGTCCACTATGATGGTCTTGGAAGAAATGCCTCAGTTACTATGGAAATCATATCATGTGATTAATGGTTTGATACCATTACATGTTTTATTCCAATGCTATTTTATCATGGTTAATGTTCTTTATAGATATATTCCTTACATATTTCCAAGATTTATTTCATGACTCGAGGTTTTGATGTTTAAACATTATGTTCATGTTTTTATGTTCAAATGTATATGGTTTGTTTTATTTTCTCCATTCATACCCTTACTGAGAATTTGAGATCACCCTTTTTCTTTTTCATTTTACCTAGGATATAAAAAAAATGTTTTAGGTAGGAAAAAAATGGGGAAGATCTTTATGGGAGATGTTGAAGATCTTTCACCATGATAAGAAGATTATGTTACAAGTTTACAAAGACACTAAACAAATACGGTCTTTGGAGTCTGTTTTTTTCATGTATTATGTATTCATAAAAAGTAATGTAATGTCCATGTATGTCAAGCTTGGGTCTCTACACCTATTACCAAGCTGAAATCTCGTAATGGATTTCTCTTTCCTCATTTACATTCATGGAATTAATTTTTATTATTAATCTAAATTTCATTAAATATGTTTGGAAATGTATCTATATGACCCCATAACTTTCCATTTAATGTAAAAATGATGAGACACCCCTTTCTCTCTCATCAACCAATTTTATGAATTCTTATGTCACTTTTTTATGCTGCCAAAATTAAAAAGCAATTTTCCAAGCCAAATTCATGGGGTAGTGAATACCATGCCCATTTCTCTATTAAGTTTATTCAACATTATAAACATTTACTTATTGATTATAGAGTTTCATGTATTAATTTCACATTCCTTTAACTTGGAATTAATGTTTATGTTTAATGAATCCTTGTTATATGACCCATGTGGCACACTTATGCCTAAAATTAAATGATTAAGAAGGGTGTGCTATGATAGTTCTCTAAAGCATTGACTAAATATTAGTATCAGGATACGACAAGTGCAATACGGTTTTACTCATGATAATTCAAGTGAGATGAGAGTGTATTCATTCTCATGTGCAATGAGCCTTGGATCATGCTAATATCCTGTCAAATGTTGTTGCCACATTTCCATGTTATGATAATCATTCTATATCATGCCTTTATGTTCATGTTTATCTTATGCTCTATTGATATGTCTATTTACTAACTTGTATTGTTTTCTTTATGTTATGCATTTTTTACTCTATTACATGGCTTCATAGCTTACCCTTTTCACATGTATGTCCTCAGGTTATCACATGAAATTCTATGTACAAGGGAATGTTGTGGTCATGTAATGGAATTTTGTAATAATGATGTTTTATTTTTATGTCTTAATTTTTCATGTAATGTCCATAATTTCCCAAGACACTAGATGTCACGAACCAACCCAGGTCTAACTTAAAATGGTAACCTAAGCCGATCAGCAACAAGTCCTGAGGAGCGTTCCCAATCCCTCGAGATGGAAACAACTGTCGGGCATAAAAATAAAAAAAGAGGGAATGATTTGGAACAATAATAAATAGGATTTAAATATAAAACATTGAAAATACAACAGAGCTAACCACAAATGAATCTCAATAAATGAACAATATGGTCAAACACAAATACAAATACATAAATCTAACACCGAAAGTACCAAAATCTACTAACAAATAAAACAACCTTCCACTATCACAATCTCTATGTGACCTCCTAGTCACCTAAAACCACAAGACCATCCTACATTAAATGTTGAATTGAACCAAAAAAACATGATCAAAACCTGAGCCTACAAAACATCTCAATTCTACCGACACAAAGTGGTATTGGTAGGGTGGGATATAATATCTCAGTAGGAAATCACCACAGATTCCAAGTGTTACCTTTCCAATAACATTACATTAAAAATAGTTTGAAATAAAATTATAAAAATATATTTTTCAAATTTTATAAAACAACCACAACATTACTTTTTCAAATGAAAACACAGGCCACTATCAATTTTTCAAGGAAAATTCCATTTTATAACAAGAACCTTTACAAAATGATTCTTGTAAAAATTTTCAATGGAACAACATTAAATGGAAATAATTTCAAAGAATTCAACTTTAAACAGAAAACACTTACTTTTAATGTTACAACCCCAACCTACCGTATGTCGACATAAGGTGAAATATAATCATTGAACACTAATCACTAGAAAACCTCTAGGAACTAGCCAGATATGGTCCCTAGGTACCTCATATATTGGTGTAAGAGTAACCCTAACAATATATTTTCTCATTCACTAGCCACTAGTAGGGAACATACCCATAACATAGTGGTCCCCAACATCGTCATCATGTTTTATTTAGTGTTGTCATCATCAAACATGCTATGTGAAATAGGGTCCAAACCCCATAGTATCACTAGCCTACTAGTACATGTCCACCCACCTAGATACATGTGCTAACCTTTTTGTGCTTAATCAAATTTCACACATCACATGTTACCACATAAAACCTTTATCAACCAAACCGAGAATCTCATTTCATGTGCCACCAATAGCACATCACAACCCTATTATTGAGAACTTATGCACACAAAAACATTTACAAATCATCTCAAAACCCCTGAGGAACACCACCTCCTCAAGAATTATCTAAACAAACCTTTCCGTATTTTAGAAAAAACATGAAACTCTAAAAACATGCCAAATAGGCCTTTAAGTTTACATACCCGAATGTATTTACCAAAACATTTCCATATCATTTCCAAACCCATATTCATGTTTTAAATTCAAAACAACCCCTCAATAAAAACATTTCCCAAAATACACACATCAAAATCCAAATGGGCATAACCCCATGAGATTACATTTTAAACCTAATTTAAAAACCACAGAAAGGATAAAACATTATTTAGAAAACAAGAGCCATTTAGGAAACCAATAGTTTATGGAAAATCGATTTAAAGCTCCATCTTCTTTTTAGGTCGCAACCATTTTTTAACCTAGAGCACCCATGGATGTGAGAACATCAGATGCTCCACCCAAAATACAAGTGGAAACCAAAAAACCTTTTCCAAAACAACCACTATTTTCTTTAAAACCACATCCAACCATCCACAATAGCTAGAGAATATAAAATAATCTCTTTATAACAATTAAATCCTTTTTAAACATTTCAACACATTAATAAATCGAAAACATAAAAAAATACACACCAAATCTGATTCCAAAACAATAAATAACCAATGAACTATAATCAAGTCTAAACATTTCATTAAACCCCCTGATTTATCTTTAAAAGAATAATGGCATTTTAAACAATAACCCTTGGTGTTATAAACCTAGGAATTTCACTAAAATCCCTTAAAGATGCTATTTTTAGTAAATTATACCAACAAAAATTCAACATTCACATCAACCAATAAATATATTAGAGGTGAAAAAGACCTCAAAAAATTAAATGAAAACACACAAGTGCTCATGTTGTGCTCTGGAAAGGAAAACGTTGAGAATACCTACCTCAACCATGTGCACATTGAATGAAACTTCAAGGAAAGGAAGATATAAGTCCCTTAAAAAATCCACAAACCCCAACCATAAGAAAAAGAACAAAAAAAATCCACCCCAAACCCTAGGGATCGTCCAAAAAGCTTCCAAGCCAAGAGAGAACAAAGAAATGAAAGATGGGAGAAAGGAGAAGATAAATGGGGAATATTCGATGAAGAATGACTAACCTTTGGTGATTAATCTCCCAAAAAATGACCCAAATAAATAGATAATTAAGGAGGAGGAACCTTTGGTATATTTCCAACTTATAGGGCTTCATTTCGGTGGTGGAATCACTTAAAGTGGATCTCTACATCAATTGTTATAAAGCTTGAAATTGGTTGCACAGTTTGCCTGCACGGTTTGTCGAACTATGCGCAAACCATGCAAGGGCTATTAGAAACGTCTATAACTTTTTAGGGTTAGGTTTCACGATTTTTCTAGGCCATACAAAAACTGTGAAAGCCCAAAAGATGGATAGAAACCCTCAAATTACACCCCAAACACTAGAGAAGTTCACCCAAGGATCCATGAATGTTTTAAACATAAAGTAGTGACACCTCGGCTGTAAAAAACTCCCCAACATGAAACATTATATTAATATCAATAAGAATAACTAATAATAGGTATAAAAGGAATCCAAAAACCAAAAAAACAAAAGTAATGTTTTTAAGAACTCAACCTGAACCACAACTAAAAGATCTGACATAGGGAAAAGAAACCACAATGCATAAAGTCAACCAAATCTCAAGTCCATGCTTGAAAAAAAACAAAGGGGAAACCATAAACCCCAGTATGACTATTCACTCCTCAAGTCACACCCAACCAATAAAAAAACCACAATGCATGAATTAGGATGAGGGGAGAACACGAGAGGGTTCTACCCACCAAAAGAACTCAACTATTAGGAACAAAATTTAAACCCCAAACAACACTCACAATATAACTAGGAACAAGGGATTTAAAAATTTAATTTTTTTTACAACTCACATGGTTTGGCTGCATGGTTTACCAATACGTGCACAAACTATTCTAACTCTTATACCCAAAAAAGACACAAAGCCACACAGTTTTGAGACCTACCTCACGGTTATGTGCTTGTCATGCGGTTGGTTATTTCCTCCGGGCTTGGGCCACATGGTTTTGACTAGCCATGTTGTAACTATACTTCAACTAAAAAAATATCCTGAATCTACAAAATCCAAAAACCTCAACCCGGGTCAAACCTGAACTTTCATATACAAGTTGGAAACTACCACTATAGAAACAGGGAATCTCCCAAACAAACCAAACCTATAATAAACCAATTCTAAAAAACTCTAGCATCTCTAAACAAGAACTGTTGAATGTTAAAACCGAAACAAGCCTACACAAAGGCAAGACACACTCAAAGGAGAATGGAATCTTTCAAATGCCACATTCAGATAGACTCAACTATTTGGGTTACAATATATTTAGGTCATCACACCATTACCACAAAAGGGTAACTTAAAAAATTAGGGAAACAACAAGAAGGATATGTTAAGATTTTCCATCCCAACACAGAAAAAACTATGTTGGGTTAACCCCCCCCCCCCCCGCGACACTCTTGACTATGCATGAGCTTCACATAGAGACTTGTGCTTGGGGATCTGATGGTTGAAGCATCTAATGCCTCATAGTCAGACAAATCATCCTATGATCAAGACTTCCTTTTCATACAACACCCCTACCTAACTTTGTCCAATGACCCCAATGGCCACAATGACGTCATTTCTTCAAAGGAATATGAAAATACAGCTCTGAGTGACCAAACTAACCACACTAGAAACATATAGCAAAATGGTCTGACAAACTGGAAGCCAAAGGTGAAGAAGGTTGTTTTTTAGAAACTAGTTCCCCTAGCACAATATAGACACCATATGGGGACCTTCTCAAGAACCAAATACCACAGGTTGCACCCCAAAACCAGCTCATCCTTGAATGCCTCATCCGCCAACCTCCCAATATAGGTTTAAATGAATGTGTGCACTTTCTCTATAATTTCAGAAAAAATATCCCTAAAAAAGAGAGGGGCCTTCATCTAATCATTTGATTATACTTCCAAATATAATGGAACCATCTCTTTGAAAATTTCAACATAATACTTTACTGATCGCTGGACCTACCAAGCATCCTACAGCTCTACCAACTTCCTCTTCTTCACCTCCTCTGGAATGAACCATTATATTAAAGTCGACTTAAACACCTCCCATGACATGTCACCTTCTGTTGATGGTAGGGAAAACAACCCTCACTAGTCCAAGGATGCACCCTCAAACAACCTTTGAACTACACATGCTCTAACACCATCAGGAGTTCCCAATGAATGAAAGACACGTTCAACTTCCTCAAGCCACTTCACAGCCTCGAGTGAACCTTGATCACCATTAAAAATTAGAAAAAATTTTTTAAGAACAAGGAACCATACATGAATCATTTGGAACATTGGGGACCCTTATGGACGATATTTTCTAAACAACAAAAAAAGCCCAGACCAAATCCTCAATAAAACTGAGGAACATACATAGTGGAACACCTCAAACCAGAACTAACTAGACTAAAATCGAAGCAAAAATAAACACCACCATAATATCCTTTTTCAGAAACCCTAATTTTCCTTTTAAAACTCAAAACCGCCTTCTTGCGAGGATAATTCCCAAGTACCAATAACCCATTTTTCAATAAAAAACAAATTCTTGAAATCATTTTCTCTTTCAAATCCACTTTAGGAATACCATGCTAAGACTCTAATTCCAAAACCCAACCCATGGTATCCCATGAACCGTTACATGTTCATCGATCCACTCCAATCCTCTCGTGCCAACACGCACTTCTCACACATACCCACACACATGTCAATGTCAATAAGAAATACCAAGGGCAACATTCCATTGACATTCTCAAATCCAAAACACCCTCAATGATTGATAACCGACATTACCAATTTAAAGTAATTTTTAAGTAAAAAACTTCCATTTTTAAATCAATTATAATTTCAAAATCCACTTTCATTTTCATCATACAATTACAACAACTAAAGTCAAAATGAAACCCAAATCACAATCGACCATAGAAATGGGGGACTAGAGCTTATTCCTAACAGGATGACATGGTGGTCCAACATTCCACAAGTAAGGAATAACACTAAGTGGGACTTGATGTGGGCACTTGGACTCAACATGCATCACCACCCAATGTGAGGCCACAACATGACATTGATTCACCTTAGCTGTCATCCCTCAATCCAAGAAAACACAAAAAAAGACTCAAATCCCGAAATACCCCTGGTGACTCGAGGTTCAGAATGAGATAGGGTTCCTGACTCCCTTCCTACACCTACCTCTTGTGTTTTGAAAGTACTAATATCAATCTACCAGACACCCCAAATATCAATAACCTCCTTTGATACCATTTTTTCACAAATCAACCCAGGTCGACCGTAAACTGGTCGCTCGAGCCGGTCCGAAACAAGTCTAAAGTGTTCCTAGTCCACCTGGGATTGCAACTAGTGTCAGGCATCAAAATAAAAAAAGAGGGAAGGATTTGTCCCGATAATAAAGAGGATTAAAATATACAACATTGAAAACACATTAGATCCAACCACAACTAAATGTAAATAAATGAACAATATTGTTGAACATAAATACAACTAAATAAAACTAACACCGAAAGAACTAGAAGCTAAAACTAAATAAAACAACTAGCTAATAATACGATCTCCATGTGACCTCCTAGTCATCTCTAACCACAAGACCAACCTGATCCAAGAGATGACTCAAACAAGAAAATCCTGATCAAAAGCCAAACTTGAAAAACATCTCAGGTCTATTGATACCAAGTGGTATAGGTACAGTGTGTGGAAACCTCTCAATAGGAAATCACCACATATTATATGTGTTACCTTTCCTAAAATATTCTATTAACACTAGATTGAAACTCAATTATAAAAATAGTTTTTTTCATTTTATTAAACATCCAAAACTTTACCGTTTCAAAGGACAACAGACACCACCATACATTTTTCAAGGAAACTACCATTTTATAATAAAAACCAAAACAAAATTATACTTGTAACACTTTTCAATGGAACAACTATAAATAGAAATTTTTTTCAAATAATTCCACTTTAAAGAAAAAACAATTACTTTTAAAATTACCATCCCGACCTACTGTATACCGATATGAGATCCAATATAAACATTCAGCACTAGTCACATGAACACCCCTAGGAACTAGCTAGACAAGGGCCCCAGGTACCTCATATCTCTATGTAAGAGTAACCATAACAATATTCATTATCCTGCACGATCCACTAGTAGGGAACATACCCATAACCTAGTGGTGCCCAATATGACCATCATAGTTTAGTTTTCTATGTGAAACAACATCTGACCCCCCCAGGATCACTAGCATACTAGTACATGTCTACCCACCTAGATAAATGGGAATCCCTTTTTGTGCTCAAAAAAAATTTCACACAACACATGTTACCAAATACACCATTTATCAACCAAACCAAGAATCTCATTTCATAAGACACCACTAGCACATCACAACCCCATTCTTGAGAACTTATACACAATATAACATTTAAAAATCACTTCAAAAACCATAAGGAACACCACCTCCTCGAGATTTTTCTAAACAATCCTTTCCAAATTTTAGGAAAAACATGAAACTCTAAAAACATGCCATGTGGGCCTTTATGTTTACAACCCAAAATGCATTTACCAAAACATTTCAAAATAATTTTCAAAACCATCTTCAAGTGTGAAATTCCAAAAAACCCCTCAATCCAATCATTTTCCAAAACACACACATAAATATCCAAATGGGAATAACCACATGATATTCCATTTTAAACCACATTTAGAAACCACACAAAGGATACACCATTATTTATAAAACAAGAACCATTTTGGAATCCAATATTTTAAGGAACACCGGTTTAAAGCAACATCTTCATTTGAGTTTACAACCATTTGTGCACCAAGTGTACCCATGGATGATCCAACAACAGATGGTACACTAAACTTCCAAAGGGAAACCCAAAAAAATCTTCCACAAAACCCACCATATTCATTAAAACCACATCCAACCATCTACACTAGTTAGAGAAAATAAAATATTTCCCTTATAACCATGAAAGCCTTTTAAAATAATTTATCACATTAAACAAGCTAAAACATTACCGAAACGTACACACCAAATCTAGTACCCAAACCATATATTACCATTAAAGCGTAATCAAGGATAAAAATTTCATAAAACCTCCCAATTTAATATTAAATAAATAATGGCATTTTATACAACAAACCAAGGTGTTATAAACTGAGAGATTTCACAAAAATCCATTAAAACCAATTTTTAGTAAATTATACCAATATGAAATCATGATTCAAATAAATCCATAAATATATTTGAGGTGATAAAGACATTCAAAAATTAAATGATAACTCATAAGTGCTCATGGAGTGTTCCGGAAAGGAAAAGGTTGAAAATGCCAACATCAACCATGTGTGAATGGAAAGAAACTTCAAGGAGAGGAAGATCTATGTTCCCCAAAAAATCCGCACTCCCTAACAACAAGAAAAAACCAAAATCATCCAAACCTAACCCTAGGGCTTGACCAAAATAGTTACAAGCAAAGAGAGGGAAATGAAATGAAAGAGGGGAAAGAGGAGAAGAGAAATGGGGATGATTTGATGAAGAACAAATGACCGTTGGTGATAAATCTCCCCAACAATGACAAAAAAGATGGAAAATGAAGGGAGAGGTTAATCTGGTCAATGCACAACCAATAGGGATTCATTTTTGGAGGTATAATAACTTAAAGTGATTATTTATGTCAAAATTTATAAATCCCACAAGTGGCCACATGGTTTTGTTGCACGTTTTTTCAAACTGTGTGAAAACCATGCGATGGATACTGGAAAATTATATAACATTGCATGGTTAGATTGCACGGTTTGGACAGGCTATGCACAAACTATGTAACCCCAAAAAAAATTACACCCAAACACTCGGTAAGTTCATCCAATGATCGCTGAATATTTTAAACATGATCTAGTGGCACTGTGTGTGTCACAAACTCCCTAACATGAAACTTTATATTAATATCAAAAAGAATAACTAATTATTGGTATAAAAGGAAACCCAAAACCACAAAAACACAAGTAATTTTGTTTGGAAGTCAACCCAATCCTCAACCAAAATATCCAACATTGGGGAAAAAAATAAAATAAAGGATTTTTTGTGGTCTGGGTGTGAAACTTGACCTATCGATCTTCAGAGTTGTCTTAAGTTCAATTTTATGTAATAAATCATGTTTAAGTGTGTAATAAAAAGTAGGGTTATTATAGTTGGTACAGGAGTATAGGTTTAGTTATTTATGGGATTAGGATTAGAAACCCCTAGTGAAAACCTTAGGGATAAGACTACGTATAATAATAGCATACCAAAATTTTGGTGAGTATTGAGAACATTTTTTATCAAGAAAATAAATCCTTGTATAGATACAAGTAGGTAGAGGAAACTCTGGAACATATATATATAGGGGTAAAACCTAAAAATACTACTTTGAGCTGGACCCAAATGAAGACTGATGCACGACAATAGGCCTTGCTAAACTCTTGGTTACGGCACGCCTAAGAGGTATGCTTTGGTAAATTGATAAGATTTGTATAAACCATTATTAAGGGAACAAAAAAATGCCCCTAAGAATATATATTAGGGACTAGATCAAGGATAACATATCTTAAAGCATAGAAACTCATAAGATAAGGAAACAAATATAATTTATAAGTTATCATTTTTTTCTTTGGATTCCCCTTTATGTGTTACCACTAATATTCCATTTATTCTTGCTAATGGCCAGTAATAGGAGGACTTGAACTAAAAACCGATGCAAAGATAAATGTTATTACTATTCTAATGAGATTCCAAATCCGATGGGAGCGGGAATAACAACCTTTGTCATGATACTCTCCCTGTTAACTCATCTTTTGAATAGAAACATGGGTTAATAGGAACGTTCAACCCCCCCCCCCCCAAGAAAGAACAAGCTGCAATCAAGAGATTCCTATGAAAATGGACTCCTACACTTAATGGATCATCAGATCCCTTAATCATCGAAAAATGGATCAACTCCATTGAAAAAATCTTCTCCATTATTGAATGTTTCGAACAAGATAATGTTCTTGTAGCTGCTTATCATATAGAGGGTAAATATGATCAATGCTGGACATTAATAAAAAATACAAAGCATGAGGAAGTGATCAAGTTGTCGGAATGGATGGATTTCTAGAAAATGTTTTTTTAATAAATATTTTTTGCACACCCTCCAACTTAAAATGGAAATATAAATCCTTTCCCTAAATCAAAAATATAATGATTCCATTAGAGAGTATAAGGAAAACATAACAAGGTTTTTATGATACACCTCTATCTTTTTTGTTACCCCTGAATGAATGGTTGATCGCTTCTTTGGTGGGATGATATCTAGCCTACAAAAATCCCCAGTGATTTATGACATTGATATCTATGAGGAAACTATCTAATGTCACCTCTTAGTGGAAATGGAGATCGGAAAATCTCAAGGGTATCATGGGAAAAAGAATCTTAAGGTGGACTTCAATTCTATTCATCTGATGGATAAATCCAATAGTTCTATGCAATTACAAAAACCCCCTTTCCAATGGTATGGAAAAAGCACCCTAGAATTTTTTTGAAGGGGCTAAGGAAAGGATTTAGGTTTGGAAGATAAGGGAACCTATCCATTAATTGCCAAAAAGAAAATATTTCTACTAGGATAGAGGAGAGGAACACTCCATTCGACCCTCAATTCATTGTTCACTGCTTCAACTTCAAAGAACCAGGGCACTTTGAAAAATAGTGCCCTAAGCCAAGGGTTTTCAGAGGAAACCAACAACCTCCAATGTAGCAATGGAGATCTTTTTCCATAACTACTGTCGAAAGGAACCCTGAACACAAAGTGGTGATATGTATGATAGTTATTCATTCAAGAATAGTGAAGATAATTTTTTATTCTAGTTTGATGCATTATTTAATATCCTAAAATATTAGTATAAAAATCCCAACACCAACTTAAATCATGGAAGTAAAGATGGCAGTGAGAATGAAAAATGTGGAAATTATTGAATCCCATGAATATAACTCCTCCTCTATCACAATCTGTGTATTTAACTTCCCATTGAACCTCTTCATACTCCATCAAGTAGAATTTGAAGCAATTATTAGCATGGATTGACTTTCCCTATATAGAGCCAACGTGAATTTCCATGAGGGGGAAATCACTCTCCAAATGGAGAATAGACCCCGATTCTCTCCAACTGTAAGGAGGAGTATGAATCTTATTTATCACCATCATCTCAAGCATGGATATTACTTCCCTATGAGGATGCATAATTCACTCAAATTATTGAGTCTAAGGATGCAACCATCCTTGAAGACATGCCTATTATGAGGGAATTCACGGAATTTTTTCCCAAGGAAATGTTTGGTCTTCCTCCTAGAATAGATGTTCAATTATCGATTGAACATATACCTAGGGTGTGTCCAATATCCAAGACCCCATATATAATTTCTATTTTGGAGCTTTAGGAGATAACGAATCAACTATAGAAGAATCTGGATAAAGGGTTTATATGCCCAAGTGATTCACTATGGGGTGCACCAGTCCTCTTCATCCAGAAGAAAGATGGGTCAATGCACCTTTTTATTTATTATCCTGAGATCAAAAAAAATCATGATAAAGAACATGTATCCTCTACCCCGAATTGATGACTTTTTTGAACAACTACATAGAGAAAAATACTTATCCAAGGTGGATTTTTGGTTAGGATATTACAAATTACGGGTGAAGAAGAAGGATATCCCCAAGACTACTTTTTGTATAAGGTACAAGCACTATTAATTCATAGTAATTATTTACATACTCACTAATGCTCTAGAAATCTTCATCGATGTAATGAATAGAGTCTTTAGAGATTTTCTCAAAAAAAAATGTAGCCTTTATAGATGATATTATAATATACCCCAAATCCAAGTAGGTGCATGAGAAGCATCTTAACACTGCACTAGAGACATTGTGAAAGGATAATATCTATGAAAAGTATAGAAAGTGTGAGTTCTAGTTGATTGTAGTCTCTTTATTAGGTCATATTATCAAAATCAATGGGATATCCATGGATCCCTCCAAGATAACATCAATTGAATGATGGATGAGGCCAACATTGGTGATGGATATTAAAAGCTTACTAGGGTTAGGTGAATATTATCTCCAATATGTGAAAAAAATCTCTTGATTGTCAAACCCTCTTAGCAAGGTAACTTAAAAGTGAGTATGTTTTCTTGTAGTTATGAATGCGAAGATATCTTCAATGAGTTGAAAAAGAGGTTTATCACTGTTCTTGTGCTCACACTACCCACAAGTGGAGAGCTTTTGTGGAATTTAGTGATTCTTCAATGAAGGGAATGGGATTTGTGTTGTTGAAAAATGACAATTTCATTGCCTATGCTTGAAGGAAAATGAATGTTTATGTAAAACAATATCCAACACATGATCTAGAGTTGGATACAATAATATTCTCTTTAAAAATTTGGCAACATTACCTATTTGGGGAGAAGTGTGAAATATATACAGATCACAAAAAGCCTCAAGTATATATTCACATAGAAAGAGTTGAACATGCACAAATGAAGATTGTTAGAGATGATTAAAGACTATGACTATACAATTCATTACCACCATTGGAAAGTGAACAAGGTGGAAGATGCTATAAGTAGAAAAGAAACAGAAATTATATCTTTGATGAGAATTGAAAAGGATCCATTATTATTAGATTTTATGAAGATGGACCTGTGAATCATAAATAAGTGAATATCATTAATACTTTCACAAATGATTTCTCAACTGTATTTTTTCGAAAGGTTAAAGGATGCTCAAAAGGATGATGTGGGAATTCAAAAGAAAGTGGAAATTATCATAAAATGGAAATCCTCGGAGTTCAATGTTAATGGAGATGGAATTGTGAGATTTTGGCCAATACTATGTGTTCTATCAAACATAGAGTTAAAGAAAGAACTTTTGGATGATACCCATAGATTTAATTTCTCCATTAACCCATGAAAAAAAGATATATCTAGATCTCAGAGATATTTATTGGTGGGATAATATGAAGAAGGAGATTGCTGAGTATACATCAAAGATCCTGGTATATTAGAAAATGAAGGCTGAGAGGTAGAAGTCTAAAGAGATTATGCAACCATTACCCATAAAAACATGGAAATGGGAGAACATCACCATGGAATGTTTCACCAGACATCTGAATGCATATAAAGGAAACAATTATATTTGGGTTGTTTTGGATCATCATATAATGACTGCATGATTCATTGAAATTCGAGTGGATTTCTCATTGGATCAACTGACACTGATATATGTCATAGAATTGGTAAGGCTGCAGGGAGTACCACTATCTGTTGTATCTGATTGAGATCCAATATTCACCTCTGTGTTGTGGAAGAGTCTTCAACATGCTCTAGATACTGAGATGAACTTTAGTACGACTTATTATCCTCAAACTGAAGGAAAATATGAGCAGAATATTAAAAAAATGTGAGGAAATGTTGGGAGATTTCTCAATGGACTTCAATGGAGGATGGGATCAACATCTTCCCCTGGTTTAGTTCTCTTACTATAATAGATTCCACTCAAACATCCAAATGGATCCTTATAAATCCCTTTAAGGTAAGAGGTGTAGAACACCAGCATGTTGGGTGATGTTGGGGAGAGAAACTTCTAGGTCCAAAAAATGGTTGATGAAATAGTGGAGAAGGTTAAGACCATCCAGCAACACATTAAAGTTACCTAGAGCCGACAAAATAGATATGCTGATAATCATTGATGGAACCAAGAATTTGAGGTCAGAGACATGTTATTCCTCTATATGTCACCATTGAAGAGAGTTATGAGTTTTTGGAAGAAGGGAAAGCTTATTCTAAGGTACATCAGCCCTTTTGAGAACCTTGATCACATTGGAGTAGTGTACTATTGACTAGCACTCCCACTAAACCTTTCTCAAGTACACAATTTATTTCATGTATCACTCTTGAGGAAGTACATACCTGACCCATCACATGTACTCAATGTAGAGGTGGTACCATTGGAGAGTGACCTCTCTTATGAAGAAAAGTCAGTGATGATCCTACGTCATAGGGAAAATGTTCTACCAAATAAGACAATTCCACCCATGAAAGTTTTACGGAGAAACCATATGTTTGAAAAAGAAATGTGGAAACTAGAGGAAGTGATAAGGTGGAGTTACCCACATCCATTTTAGTATGGTAAAAGGAAATTTCAAGTGAGAAATTTCTTAATGGGGGAAGATTGTAACGACCCAAACATTTATTAATAAAAATTACTATTGATCTAATTAAATGTATTATTATATAAATGGATATATAAACATATGAAATTCATTGGTTTTATGATTTTGGTTTTCAAAATACCATTAATAATTGTCACTGTTGAAAATTTAGAAGTTGAACAGTGATCACATGATTAGTATAAATATAGGGCTTTAACAAACACAATTTACTCAGACAAAGGAAGTGATGGCCTTATGCAGTATAATTTCTCCATACGAAGCCCATTTTTTGGAGGTCGGAAAGGAGGTGACATCACTTTTCTTCACTCTTGACCAAGCCCAAGTTGAGGTTCGACACATTAAGCTTCAATGGAACCACCTATGAGAGAAATGGATGTTAATAGATATTATCACCCGAGTGATGTTATCTGAGCCACACTAAGAGTCTATCACCATCGCACACCTTACCATTAGGTCTTATATGAGTGTTATAAGTGGTTATGTAGCAAGATCCTAGCACTATGATTTTCTGAATTTTTTTTATAAATAATATACATTCTTTTTATAAATTTTTATTTGTAAGTTATTATTAAAGAAAAAATAATATTTTTAGTTAATATTAGAATTAAATTGAGAAATATATTTTAATTAATTAATTCAATTCTCTATTAAATAATATGTTATTATTATTACTAAATTAATTTTTATTAAATATAAATTATCTTATAATTTTTATGAATACAGTTGTTATTTTTATTTAGGTTTGAAAAGCCGTTTTTGACAAAACCTTAGAATTTTTAATAAATATTGGTTTTTATTTAAAATTTTAACATTCACATATTTATAAAATTATTTATTTAAAATTAATATTATATTTTGAATCAGGGTTTTGACATTATTCAACAGTGATTTTTTCATAATTTTACAAGACAGTTGAATTTTTGGATAAAAAATAAGTACCATTTAAATATATAATGTGTTTTATGATATCATAATGACCCAAGAGTGAGGTACTAAAATAATATAAATGGAATGTTTGGAAAAATATGTTTTAAATTTAAAATTATGTGATTTTTGTTTTGATTTATTTATTTTACAAAGCTTTACTGGACCCTCTAAGACATATAAAGCATTTTCACATTTTAAAATGATTTCCTTGAGTGTGTGACTCACCTCCACATAAGAAAGCCCAAATTTTTATTATGTTCGAACATTTCCCATATAAAATTATGTTTTCTGATCTTCTTTGGAAAAAAATATGGGAAAAAATAATGGGTTGGTTTTTGGTTTTGATTAGTTTAATGTGTGGTGTCCAAAAACAAAATAATAAAGAATTACCTCTCTTTTCTTATGTAAAATCACCATGGATCCCACTTATCTCCTCTCAAAACCCTTGTATCACATCCCTGTCCTACCCTCATCTCTTTAAAATCCTTCCAAGGATCCCCAATCTCCCATGAAGCCTCTCTCAAGCCCCACCCAAGCCTTTGGGATCACACTTCCAAGTAACGGATTTCTTCCTTTCTCATTTTTGTCCAAATTTCTTTACATTGTAATACACTTTTATTTTCAATTAAAAATTCTGGGGTATGATTAATAACATCTCCCATACTAACCTACTTATCTTTTAATGATTAGATACCCATTTATATCTCATTAATGCCTCCCATGTACACCCTTTACCATGTGGAATTTATATAATGGATTTCACACCCCTCATTTACATTCAAGAAGATATTTTGTATTATGAATTAAGATTCCATTACATATGTTGGGAAATGAATCTATATGACCCTACCTAATAAACATTAATTTCAATAAGATGACACACCCATTTATCACTCATCAACCATTTTTCATAATTCTTATGGCATGTTGTTATGCTGCTGAAATTACACCATGATTTTCCAAGCCAAAGTCATTGTGTAGTGAATACCATGCCCATTTCTCTATTAGGGGGTATTCCACTTTATGGACATTTACATATTTATTGTAGAGTTCATGTACGAAGTCAACATTTCTTTATCCTGGAATAAATGATGATGTTTAATGAATCCATGTTATATGATCAATGTGGCACACTTATGCATGAAATGAAATGATTATGAAGGGTGCACCCTACTAACGCTCCAATGCATATGGTAATGATTATAATTATGATATGCCAAGTGCAATGAGAGTTTACTCATACTAATTCAAGTGTAATTAGGTTTTACTCATGGTCCAATTTTCATGAGCCTTGGATCATTTTAATATCATGTTAAATGGTATTGCCACATTTCAATGTTATGATAATCATGTTATATAATGACTTTATGTTCATGATTCTATTATTCTCCATTGATTTTCCAATTTCAAAAAATGTATCATATTCTTCATTTTATTCCATGTTTACTCCCTTAATAGGATTTATATCTATCCATTTTCACATATATATCCTCATTTTATCCCATGAAATGCTATATCTGAGGGAATGTTGTGGTCATGTAATGGAAGTTTCTAATAAATATGTTTTATTTTATTGTCTTAAGTTACCATGTAATGTACCTAATTTCCAAAGACACTAGACCTCTCTATCATAAAAGTTTTATTCATTGATATTTTATGTAATAAATCAAGTTTAATTGTGTAATAAATAGTATGGGTTTTATAATGTTCCATGTATGATAAAAAAACATTTTATGGAATGTTTAATATTATTTAGAAAATGTTTCTAGTGTGATAAGATTGATCATTTGAATCATGACTCAAATGAAAACATCCCTAATCAAACCATTAATGGGGTAATTTATAGTCATCCAATGATGGGATTTTTTAATTACAATGAGTTGGAGCATTATGATAACTTGTGTATCAATTTAGCTACTCACATTACAAATCATCAGGAATCAATGAAAAATGGTGTGGAAAAATATTTTATTATTATATTATTGTTGTTGGGTAATCTAATGAATTTGAAATAGGGTTTTTATTTCTTTATTTATATTATATCAAATCCTTGTTTTACTATTTATCATTTAATTACTTCATGTCTAATAAAATTATAAGTACAATGGAACTATGGCATCATGAAGACTATATAGAACTATTTGTAAAAGACTCATAGTGGATATATTAATGAAATTTAGATTTATCAGAAAATCAATATTATTATAAATGGGATTTTTTTCATATAAAACCTATTGAATGGGCTGCAGTAGAGTTTACGTTATTTTGGGTATGGATTAGAGTTTAGTTTACCAGGTGAATATAGATTACAAACCTAAGGATATTAAATTAAATGATTTCAGAAAAATTATAACATATCATGAAGCCAATAAGATTATTAAATAAGGTGCTTAATGTTACCTATATCATATTTTTAAAGAAATGAAACATTTAAAATTAGAGATTCTCAAATAGTAATGGAATATATGTATAAATTCCATATATACATACCATGTTTTATTCATTACCGGTATAGAAACCCTTCTCTTCATTTCAATTTAATATAAGATTTATTGAATAATACTAAACATAATGTAACCCAGATAATAGATAAGTTTATTGTACTTTTTAATTAGGTATATTACATATCAACATAATATAGGGAATAAAACATATTTATTGAAAACTTCTTTAACATGTTCAAAATTCTCCTTAAAACATAAAACTACATTGGATAACAGGGGGACATATATAAGAAATGGTTGAACTGTAAATCCTAGTAAGGAAATAAACATGGAATGAGTGAAACGTGTTAGGAAATTGGTATACCAATGTGTAATAAATGTAACATCAATAATAGTGAATGATATATAATGGTGATCATAAAATGGGATATGTGGATTAAATATAAATCATTGAAACGTAAACATTGGTCAAGGATTAACCCACAAAGCTATCATGGTTGGAAAGGTACCATAAAGGAATCAGGTTCACCCCATGTCCCAACATGACGTATCGTGATACTAAACATTCCCAATGCATTGAAGCACTATCTGGATGTATCCATCATATTCATTGCATTATCATGCTTATGTGTTCCACATATAGCATATAACATGGATTCATTTATCATCATAATTTATTCCATGATCATATAAATTGGAATAAATACATATATTTCACCAATAAAAATGTATATGTGCATAAATTTGAATTCCCATGACAGAAATATTGGTATTCCAAACATTATTCTATAATTTTGGAATGTAAAATCATGGTGAAAGTTTGGAAGCATAGCGATGTTACATAAAATTTCATAAAACATTTTCATGGGGGACCGAATTTCATAAGAAGTTGAGGATCCTTTATAGAATTTTGTAATTGTAACAGATTAAGTAAGGGTCGAAATAAGGGATTATAAATGAGGCCTCAATCAAATAACAGTAATTTGAAATTAAGGTAATGATTATGAATGAATGAGAATATAAAAAATTGAATGTAAAAGAAATAACTTCAAAGAAGATGCTTGAATTTTAAGGGATTAGAGGAAGTTCCTAGACATAAGTGTGTGACTAAAAAAATCTTTGGAGGGGGTTCTTCAAAGCTTGTTCATGAATTTAAAGGACTCTAATGGGTGGTAGTTGTTGAGATAATGAGATCTCCTTATAATTTCCTCATTTCTACTTGTTTTGAAAATAACAAAAACCTTACCTTAAGGAAAATTATCATTCTCTAAGAATTTCTTTCTTAATAAAATTTTCCTTTCTCGAAGTAAAATTTTATCCTTACCCTAGTTTTCATGGCCTCATTTTATGACCTCTCAAAACCAAACTCATTTTATTACAAAGTCAAAATTTTTAATCCTTTTATAAAATATTCGAATCCTATTGTTACTTGGATATAGACTTTTCTATTTTTTTATACTTCTAATTCCGTAGAATTCAATCTATGAATTCTATAAAATTTAGACTCTTAATTATTTGAAATTCAGACTTCAAATTATATAAAATTCAGATACTATATTCTCTAAAATTCATATTCCAAATTATATAAAATTCAGACTCAGAGTTATCTAAAATTAAGATTCTGAATTCTCTAAAATTCAGACTCTGAATTCTCTAAAATTCATACTCTAAATTCTATGAAATTCATATTCTGAATTATCTAAAATTCAAATTCCAAATTCTATAAAATTAGGACTCCTAATTTCTTATAATTTAGACTACAAATTCCTCAGAATTCAGACACTTGATTACTCCAAATTCACACTCCAAATTCCTCATAATCCAGACTCTGAATTCTTCAGAATTCTAACTCTGGAATCTATAGAATTCATATTCACAATTCTTTGAAATACAGAATCTGAATATCTATATTTATAGAGTCTTATTATTTATAAATTTATATTCTAAATTCAATTTTTCATTATAATATGTTTATTCATATTTGGTTAGGTTTTTTTGTTTTCATTACACATGTTTTTTCTATATGAAATGATTGCATACAATTTGTTTCTAATTAACTATTAGTTAAGTGAATCAAGTATATTTCCCACTAAAATTCAAGGGAAAATATAAATTTTGGAGTAGGGAGATTACCATTGAAGTTATGACTATAAATAAGAGCCCTTTTAATGAAATCAGTGTTGTTTATCGTTCAATCAATCTAGAGAATACATGTTGTGCTGCTATGAATTAATTTCTAGAGAAAGACTCTTATACTTTGTGCATTTCATGAACACCTTGTTCATCTGTTAACATATTTTTTATCTTGCTTCGTGCAACTTAATTTTTTTCTAAGTACAATTGAGGGCTTTCTAGGATAGAAATATATATCTGTCAGCTAGCTTAAAGATCGAAACATTAAGGGGATAGAAAGACAGATTCCAATATTCCTATTGAGGTCTTACCCTGGTGTGGGTAGGGCTGAATTTCATAAAACTATAAATCAAGGGACCATTATCCAAGATTGTTAGGTACCTTATTCTTTGGGTTAAAATATTTATTACTTGTTATAGGTTTTAGTATAATTTATTTTATATTCTCTGTATTTTTATAATGAAATAAAGTATAACCATCTAATACTTTCTTATACTTTTACATACTCTGATAATTAAGATCATATATGTTTAGAATATTTCTCTAGGAAAAAATTTCTTAAGTTTCTTTTCCAGTTTTTTATTTCCATAACCTAATCAAGATTGTTTCATTAAACTAAAAAAGATCCATGAATTTACATTGTTTGACATTATTAAACATAGTTTTCCATAAGGTTAAAAATGAATGTTTATTAACCTAAAATTCACCCCTCTTGTAATTTAAAATTTACATACACTATTTCGGTCCTACAATTGGTATCATAGATGGTCTTTGAAATAATTATACTCACATATAAGTTTTCTTGCTCAAATTTTCCTTTTTATAAATTTTATTTCTTATTTTTTATTGTTCATGTTTTTCTTAAATATTTTTATCTTCGTTTATAAAATTTTACTATTAACAAGTTTTGTGGAAAAGTTATTTTCTTATAGAATAGAACGTATAAATACTGGTTCCATTGATAATCTAAACCCTACTAGACCACCAATTTTTTATGGTAATTATTATAAGTTCATGAGAGATAGAATGAATACTTTTTTATCATTGGAGAAGAATACATTTCTATTCTTACTAGAAATTACCAAATTGTAGATAATGAGGTCAGATCTTTCACCAACTAGGAAAAATTAGAATATCAACTAAATTGCAAGGTACATAATAATTTTTTTATTCTATGATTAGGAATATATATAGTAAAATATTTTATTATGAAGCTAACAATTTTATTTGGAATAAACTTGATGTTACACATTTTGGAACTTCTAAAGTGATAAAAAATAGAAGAGCTATGTTTGAGTTGAATATCATGGATTCTCATTTCATTATGGATAACCTGATTGCAATGTAAAACAAATATTTATGACCATTGTCAATAGTATTCAATCTATGGGAGAGATAGGTATTGATGATGATGTTATTGTTGATAAGATAGTTAACATGATTCTTAATGAGTGGGAATAAAAAAGGATTGATATTGATGAGAATACAAATGTATCTAACATTACTCTTAATGAGTTATTTGGAACTCTTCCTCAATATGATACCATAATGAAGAGAGATTCTAATTTTAATAAAAAAATGGTAATGGAAGTGTAGCTTAAAAAACTACATCTGAATCCAATACTCTAGAAAGGGTGACTAGATCTATAGCTAAAAAAGCTATTGTTTTATCAGAATCAAGTGACAGTGATTATTTAGGGAATAATAAACCAATATTTCTTGAATAACAAACAATATTATGTGAATTAATGTCTTTCAGTAATGTTATATGTAGAAAGAATGAGAGGAAAAGAAATATTCTAATGTAACCTGTTATGAATGTAAAAGGGTTGGACATATCAAACGTGATTGTCCGATTAAAAAAAGAAAATACAAGAAGAAAAAGAATTCTAAAAGAAACAGAAAGAAATATTATAAGTCTATGGATAATAAATTATTAAAAGAAAATGACACCTGGAGTGATAGTGGTGGTTACTCTTCATCTGAATCTTCACATTATGAATCTTCTGGTCAGAAAAATATTGCTCTTATATCCAATGCACTTATTAAAAATCATGGTCTTATAGTTAATGTACAAAATGATGAATCCTTATACAATATTTTTTTAAATTATAATATTCTAATTAAAAAATATTACGAGTCTTCAGATGATTAATATTCCTCAATAGAAGATAATACCTTACCTTCATTTGAAGAAGTATCTAGATTTTCTAAATTACATGAAAATGAAATTTGTATGATAAAAAAAGTTAGATAAATCAAATTTTAGAATTTACTTTTTAACTAATGGAACATCAGATTTTTTAAGGATGTTGATCAGAAAACAACTGATTTTGAAATTGTTTATAAAAACCCAAAGTAAGTTAATTATCAGAAGGATAAAATTTCTAAGGATATTGAAAATGTTATTTATAAGAAAAATATTTTAGAGGCTACCCAAGTTCTAAACTAATGAATTTTAGGATAATAATGTAGTCACTAGAATAAAATATGATTTTTTTTCATTAAATAAACTTTTATCAAATTTTACCTCAGGAAGGAAAGAATTTTATAAAATGTATTAAAAAATTCTTCCTCTAAGGAATAGTTTAAGAATTGGTTATACTCACTCAAAACCAATTTTTAGTAACAACTATTTGGTACCCCATAGTGCTACCTTTTTCTACTAAATGTAAATGTGGTGTACATTGGGAGAGAAATTTTTCTTTAAATGAAACCCAATCTTTAGGGTTTCAGAAAAATTATTTTTCTATTAAAATGAGGATTCTAAAAATTTTACATTATGAAATTTTTGGATCCAAGAATGTTTGGATTCTTAATGTCAAACATTTTTATTTTTATGAAAATAAATAAAGTATGAACAAAAATATATGGTACATGGATAGTGGATGTTCCCTATATATTACTGGTAAAAAAAACCTCTTTGAAATGGTTATCAAGATGAATGGAGGAAAAGTAACTTTTAGAGGTAATACTGAGGGATAAATTATTGCTATATGTAACATTGTTCATCTTGGAAAAACTTTTATTTCAAATGTTTTATTTTTTAATGATCTTAAGCACAACCTCATTATCATAATTCAATTATGTGATAGAGGATACCATGTGAATTTTAGGAATGATAAATGTTTTTGAATACAAATCCAAGATGATTTTATTCATTCTACCCACAAGCATGAGAATTTTTATACACTAATCATAGAAGACCTTCTGATCCAAGACCAAACTTAGTGAAATAGAATATCGATCTTTGTTATAGCATAGATGGCTAGGACACTGTAACCTTAGGAACCTATGAAAAATCTCAAATAAAAGACTTTCTAAAGATGTAGTGGAGCTTGGATACGATTCATCAAAAGTTTGTGATACCGGTAAATTTGCAACACATCATAAATCATGTTTTAAATCAAGTGGTGAAGTCTCAACATCTGATACAATACTTTTGGTGAAATTGGATCTTTTCGGTCCAACAAAAACTGGAACTATTGGAGGAAAATATTATGTATTTGTTTTAGTTGACGATTACACTAGATTTACATGGGTCTATTTTCTAGAAAATGAATATAAAAATTTTTCGTATTTCAAAACTTTTAGAGCCCATGTTAAAAATGAGAAAAACACCATATTGATAATTATTCATAGTTTTCATATAGGATAATTTCAAAATTCAGATTTTGAAACTTTTTGTAGTAAGAAAATAATTACTCATAACTTCTCACCTCCAAGAACTCCTCATCAAAATGGTTTTGTTGAAAGAAGAAATTTTATTCTTTAAGAGATAACTAGATCCATTTCGAGTGAATATTATATTGCTAAAAAATTTTGTTCGGAAGTTGTTATTACTTCATTTTATACTATTAATCGAGTTTTAATCAGACCTTCTCTTAAAAAAACACCTTATGAATTGTTGAATGGTCGGAAATCAATACATTCATACATCAAAGTATTTGGTTGGAAAACATTCATCCAAAATACTAAATATTATTTACCTAAATTTTCACCCAAATCTGATGAATGATTTATCTTAGGATAGTTGACTACTTTTAATTCTTATAGAGTTTTTAATATTAATACATTTACTATTGAGGAAATAGTGAATATCAAATTTAATGAAACTGGTCATTTTGATTTTAATCAACCCTAACCTATGTTATTGGATGAGTTTTCAAAAACTAATTATCAACCTTTGATATAATATTATTCTAATATGGAAAATAACCAAGAAAATACTTCAAAAGTATTCACCCTAGAAGAGTTTCTACCTTATGTTGATGAACAAGTTTTACAACACCCAAATCAGTTTTTTCTTAAGAATAATCTGAGTGATAGTGTCATTGATTATGTAAATCAACCTGACAGGACAAGTAGTTCTTTAATAAATGAAGTATAAAATCTAGCATTAAATTCATAATTATAACAAAAAATTACTGATGAAGATTTAGGTTATGATGATTGGATTAAATCCAAGAAAGATGAGCTAAATAAATTCAAAAGGAACAAAGTCTGGACCATGGTTGAAAGACCTTAGGAAACTTCTATAATTGGAGTAAAATGGGTCTTCAGAAATAAATGTGATGAAAATGGAATCATTGTAAGAAATAAAGATAGATTATTTGCTAAAGTCTATAATCCACAATAAGGAATTGAAAATGAAGAAACCTATTCTCTAGTAGCTGTAATTGAATCTCTTCATATTTTACTTGCCTTTACAACATTATTTAATTTAAAACATATTCAAATGGATGTGAAGTGTGATATCCTTAATGGATATGTTCAAGAGTATGTTTATGGTGAACAAAATCCTATATTTTAAGACACAAATCATCCTAAACATGTTTTCAAACATACCAAAGATTTATAAGGACTTAAACAAGCCACTAGATCCAGGTATAATAGACTTACTGGATTTTTGTGACAAAAAAATTATGTTACAGGAACTGCTGATCCAAATATTTTTATAAAGAAATATAAGGAAAATGTTTTGATTGTTCAAATATATTTTTATGATAGTATATTTTGTTAAAATTAGAAATGATTAACTGGTTAGTTTGAAAATCTCATGAAATATGATATTGAAATGAGTATGATGGGTCAGTTAACATTTTTATAAGGTTTTCAAATATCTAAAAAACCAGAAAGATCATATATATCTTAGCATAAGTATATTAAATATCATCTTATAAAGTATGGATTTGACAACACTAAAAGTATAACCACTCCAATTGATACCGAAAACTCTCTTGATGTTGATGATACTGGGAAACCAGTAGATCAAACAACTTTTAGAGTTATGATAGGATGTTTACTATACTTGATAGATAGTCATCCAACCTTAATGTTTTTCTTATGATTATGTTCTAGATATCCATCTAATACAAAGGAATCTCATTTAAAAGAAGTGAAAATAACTGTTATCTATTTAAATGAAACCATGGAGTTAGTAATTTTCTAAACTTTTGGAAATGATTTTGTTTTAAAAAGTTTTTTAGATGCTGATTTTTATGGATATAAAATGGATAGAAAAAGTATATCTGAAACTTGTCATTTCACAAGAGATTAATTAGTTTCTTTTTCATGCAAGAAGCAACACTTAGTATCACATTCCACTATTGAAGCTGAATATATAGCAGTTGGATGTTTTTGTGCTCAAGTGTTGTGAATGCAACACACACTCAAAGAATATGACATAAGTTTTACAAAAACACATATATTTTGTGATA